>LR999963.1:128024750-128422480 GCA_905220375.1 Tachina fera
AATTGTTCTACAGTTCAAGTGCATACATACTTGTATGTATGTTGAGGTCGTTAAACAATTTGGGTGTTCGTTGCGACATTTATTCAAAAGAAAAAGAAATCGTTTAACTTCAAGTGCATACGTATGTTTGCATGTATTTTCACATTTTTATTTTATTTTAATTTATTCTTTCTTTTCTTTATAAAAAATGTTGCAACGCTTATTTATATCATATTACAAAGGCGTTACAATATCTAGGGAAATATGTACTTAAAGAATATTTAAATTATTATTTTATCAGGGGTTGTTATCGTAACTCCCCCATCGTTAGAGTGAGGCTCCGACGAACTAATAATGTAGGTTTTTCTATTTAGTTTTAGATAAATTATAATTACAATAAAGATTAAAATTACAGAAACGCTTATATGACTACTTGTGAGAACTAAAGTGTTTTTCAATAATTTATGGTTTACAATTTTTAGTGTTTCGTTAAAATGTATTTCTTTCATATTTAAATCGAGAAGTGTCATGTTATTTTCGTTAATTTTGAACATAAAATTTTCTAAAATGAACATTTCATTTATATTTATTTTATAGTTTTCATAAGTTCTTAATTTGGTTTTTATTATACAATTTTCAAATTTTATTAAGTAGGTTTTTAATTTTTCGAATTTGTGTGAGTTTTTACAATTAGAAACAATTTTATCCTTATAATTTTTAAAAGTAAGTAGGCCTGAGTAAATTTCTCTTTCTTCTGCATTTATAGACATATTCATTGTGCATTTAGGTTCCAAATGTTTCACAATGTTTGTTAAACAGTTGTCATCGCCAAAACCGTTTTAAAATTTTGCAAGATGAGAACGACAAACCCGATGTATCCTCGAATAAAACATCCAAGCCGCCACCAATCTACTTGAGAGAGAAAAATTCAAATGCCCTTATTAAAAAATTAATTTCGGTCATTGGTGAAAATAAATTCCACATTGTCCCAATAAAAAGTGGCAACATCGATGAAACGAAAATTCAAATTTATAACGAAAAGGATTTCCGCAAAATTGTTTCTGAATTTGAAACAAATAAAACAAGCTTCTACACATACCAGCTTAAGAGCGCTAAAGGCCTGCAGATCGTATTGAAGGGCATAGATTCTTATGTTGTCCCTGAAGAAATAAAAGATGTACTCGTCCTCCAGGGATTTAAGGTAAAGAATGTATCTAACATAATGAACCGAGAAAAGGTACCCCAACCCCTATTTCGTGTTGAACTGGAGCCGAATGATATACAGTTGAAAAAAAACGAGACTCATCCTATCTATAGCCTAAAATACCTTTTAGACAGAAAAATCACAGCTGAAGAGCCACATAAGCGTTCAGTTCCCGTGCAGTATCATAATTGCCAAGAATATGGCCACACAAAAGTTTACTGCAATTTACCTAAAGTGTGTGTTATCTGCGGTGAGTTGTACGGTACTGCTAGTTGTACTAAACCAAAAGATCAAGGGAAAAAAATTCAGTAATTGTGGAGGTAATCACACCGCTACTCTTTCGTCAAGCAGGCTATGGTGCAAAAACCTAAATTAGCTCCAGCTCAACCATTAAACGCGTACTCCGCCACTTTTGCTCCAGTGAGCCAACCATTTACTTCACGTGTATCGTATGCCGATGCTGCTAAGGCTAGTTCTATTCCCACACAAAATGTTTCACCGCCTAATAATTCAACGAATGCAAATTTAAGCTTTAACTTTAGTCGCCTTGAAGCTACTATTGAGAATCTGGTGCTAACTATAAACAACTTTACAACAAATATGACTACCATGATGCAAGAAATGCTGAGAATGCAGAATACTCTGCTTCAAGCATTAATTAACAAGCCATGAACACGTTAAAAATATGTTTCTGGAACGCAAACGGCATTAGCCAACATAAAAATGAACTTGAGCACTTCCTTACGGAAAAAAATATTGATATAATGTTGGCCTCTGAGACTCATTTGACTTCTAGAAGCCTCTTTAAAATAAATGGCTACACTTTATATGATACAAAGGACCCCAGAGGGAGAGCATGCGGTGGATCAGCAATTCTAATAAAGTCAAGACTCAAGCACTATATTCTTGACAACATTTGTGAAGAACATCTACAAGCAACAAATATCTGCATTGAAAATTTTTGTACAAATTTCGCGATATCTTCAATTTACTCCCCTCCCAGATTTTCAATCACTGAGGACCAATACGAGAAGTTCTACAAATCTCTTGGACCTTGTTTCGTTGCAGCTGGCGACTACAATGCTAAGCATACGTTCTGGGGTTCGCGTCTTATTACGCCTAGAGGTAGGGCGTTGTTCAACACAATTTCAAAAATGGGTTTGGATGTTATTTCAAGTGGGGAGCCTACTTACTGGCCTACTGACGTACGAAAAATTCCGGATGTTATAGATTTCGGCGTCATAAAAAGTATTTCTAGGGAATTAATTCACGTTGAAGCTTCCCTAGATCTGTCGTCTGATCACTCTCCCACGATCGTTACAATCTGTAGTCCACTGAGAAGCGCTTTACCTCACCCATATGTCAAGATGATAAATCGTGTTAATTGGCTGGGATTCAAAAAATATCTTAGTACTCATTGCACGGAAAATATTACGCTAAGAACACCCAATGATATTGAATCGAACATTGCAAATCTTAACGAGAATATTAAACAAGCTTCTGAACATGCCACTACCTCCCATCCGCATACTGGGTTCAATAAAATTTATTCTACAGACGTTGAACATCTCGTACGTGAAAAAAGAAGAGCTAGAAGGGAATGGCAACAGCACAGATCACCTCAACACAAAATCAGATATAAAGAGTGCACTAAACGACTCCAAGGGTTGTTTGCATCTGAAAAAACTGCATCTTTTAAAAATTATCTGGAAGGCCTTGATGTCACACCAGCATCTAATTACTCTTTGTGGCGCGCTGCTCGAAAGCTTAAAACACCCGTTGAGTTTAAGCCACCTCTGCGCAGATCTACCGGAGGTTGGGCAAGAAGCGATACTGAAAAAGGTAACATATTTGCTGAGAATTTAAAATCCGTATTTACACCAAATACATGTACCAGTGTTGCTGATTTGCGGAGTGTAGTTGCTCTACCCCCTGGACCCTAAAAATTTACGATGTGTGATGTACAAAAACTAATTGCCGAACTCAACCCGAAAAAAGCTCCCGGTATGGATGGAATTAGTAACCAGATGCTGATTAAGTTACCTCGTACTGCAATTAGAATCCTGTTATTCATTTTTAATGCCATTTTACGACTGGAGTATTATCCAGACTGCTGGAAGCTTGCCAAGATTAAAATGATTCCAAAGCCAGGTAAAGATCTTTACAAGGCTGAGTCATATAGGCCAATAAGTTTACTATCAACAATGTCAAAGCTTTCTGAAAAGCTACTCATGACAAAATTGTCATCAATTGTAACTGATAATGGGTGCATCCCGGACCATCAATTTGGTTTTACAAGCCAGAATAGCACCATTGAGCAAACTCATAGATTGGTGCAATTTATAAGAAGAAAATTTGAGGAAAAGAAGTATTGTTCTGCCCTGTTTATTGGTGTTTCTCAGGCATTTGATAAAGTGTGGTATGAAGGCCTGTATTTGAAATTGAAGACATACTTACCAATAAACATTCTAAATCTTTTGGAAAGTTACATTCTTGCACGAAAATTTACAGTTGTGGAAGGATACTTTATGAGTATGCCTGAAACTATCTCATCCGGTGTGCCACTGGGGCCATTTTTATATTTGATTTATACTTGTGATATGCCTGTGAGGAGTAGCATCCACACTTCTACATTTGACGACGATACCGCCTATCTTAGTATGCACGAAAACCCTGATGAGGCATCCCGAAAACTCCAGGAACACATTAGCCAGATGGAACTATGGTTAAACTTATGGAGAATTAAGGTAAATGAACAAAAGTGTGTCCATCTAACTTTTACCTTACGAAGAGATACTTGTTCCCCCATTCGGATTAATAATCAAGTTGTTCCTCAACATTCACATGTGAAATATCTTGGTATACACCTCAATCGACGGCTTGCATGGAAACATCACATTAACTCAAATAAAACTAAAATTAACTCAGGTATATTGGCTGATTGGCAGAAATTCAACACACAGCCCAGACTGCAAACTTTTAATATACAAGTCGCTTTTAAAGCCAATATGGTGTTACGGTATCCAGTTATGGGGCACTGCTTCAGTTTCCAATATAGAGAGAATTCAACGAAGACAAAACAAAATTTTAAGGTTAATAACATCTGCTCCATGGTATATTAAGAATTCAAATTTGCATCGTGATTTAAAAATGCCACTAGTGACTGAAGAAATTGCAAGATACGCAGGCAAATACTTAACAAAACTCGAGTCACATCCTAATCCGCTTCCTCGTAATATTTTGAATTTTAATGGTCACATCCGCCTAAAAAAGAGGGACACAAGGGCTCTTATACTCAACACTCTAGATGGGAATGCTTGAAAATACATTTAATTTTCCTTTTTGATTATCACTACTTTGTATTATTTAAACTATCACTAAGTTTTGGCCGACACTGGTCGGGCTAAATAATTATATTTTAGCTTTAAGATTTGATCACTTATTGTTAGTTCATTTTTGAAGATACAATAAATAAATATATGTATTAAAAAAAAAAAAAAAAAAAAATAATAATTTCTTCTTTAATATTTTTTTCTTAATTATTTTCTTCACAAACAATTTCTTCTTTAATATTTTCGTCTTAATTAGTTTCTTCACAAAAAATTTCTTCTTTAATATTTTCTTCTTAATTACTTTCTTCTTAAATATTCACCTCTTAAATAATTCCTTCTTTAATATTTTTATTTTCACTTTAAATTCTTAGTGGAATAAATAAAAAAAATACTTAGCTTAAATTTTCGTCGCATTGACCACTGTGTTGCGCTGCTTCTGTCACCATCGACTTTTTTACTGAACCACCGCAATCTCTGCAATCAGCTTACGCCACCAAAGTCAATTAAGTCTCATTCAGACTATTATACAAGCATTAATACTTTTGTGGAAAATGCAGCTCTGATATGTTGAGTTGTTATTGTTTTTTTTGAAATTTTTGAAACAAATATAAGACCAGGGATGCATTTTCGTCAAAAGTATTAATACTTGTATTATAGTCTGAGTGGCCCTTAAGCAATACACAGCCATATTCTCTACGCACACAACTTCACAGCAAAATACGTATAAATGTAGCAGAATATGAAATCTCAATCTCAATTTTTTATAAATGTTTCTTCTTCACAGATCGTTGGATTTCTGAGGGTGATTATTGTCTTCTGTACACTCAACTTATTTGTTAGTTTCATGATACAATTATACTACGTACATGCACGACTACAACAAAACTACAACAGCAAAAAACACGTGTATTTTGTTGGTATAAACAAGCAACAAATTTTTAGATTCTTTAATTGAACTGTGGTAAATTTTAATCAGAAATAATTCATAGTCAGGCTCAAGTTCAGTAATTTCAATTCTTATTGAATGAAATATTTTTATTAATTAATGTGAGTTTTTAAAGAAGAGAAGAAAAATTAAACTTAGACTTCAAGCTGGGGGAAATACCGATACTTTTCCGTGCAGCCACGCACTTCATCAGCACCCAAGTCTATCTACTTGGGTAGAGATTCTTATTAACCTTAGCTATTTAACTTAAATTTACAATGAAACGGAATATGAGAAACGATTGTTGTGTATACAATTGATTTACCTTTGGTAAACACATTTATAAGTATCACTATTAATTTTCTGTTTTTCCATTTTTCTATTTGGATTAGCACGAAATTATATTACTCTACCTAAGTATGTTTAACTATTCTTGCTTATCTTTTACGATCATCACATTAATTATTTTTACTTATTCGATGTACCATGGGTACATGCATGTAAGTATTATTGTAGTGGTCTTATGTTACTTTGTTGTTGCATAACCAAAATAAAACTGTAGAATTTTTCTTCTCTTCTTTAGAAACTCACATTAATTAATAAAAATATTTCATTCAATTAGAATTGAAATTATAGTTATTCAGTGTTGCCATTCTGTGTGTAGTTAGACACTGTGTAACTTTTAACTCGCATGTGTAGGCCATGTAATTAAAATTTTGTATAATCTGTGTGTAACTCTACTTTTGGTTATATTTTTATTTGTTTTTGCTTTAATTTTAGAGTACACAAAATATGTTTCATGTGACTTTATTGGAATTTCTCGAAATAACTGTTCTTCTTTTTTATTAAAGTGATGAAACGATATGTTTTGTCCTTCAATGTTCTTGGAACTTCTTTGTTTTTTTTTTGTTTTAACAGTTATACATTTGATTTTTTATAAAATTTCACAATTACCCATGTTCGTTAGGTACAATTCTATTCTTTACTTTCATATGCAAGTCTTTTTTTTTTAATTTGCTTTACTCCAATTTATAATTTAAGCCACCACCTATATATTTGAGAGAGAAAAATTCTAACGCCCTAATTAAAAAATTAGTCTCGGCCATTGGTGAAAACGCATTTTTTGTTATTCCAATAAAGCGTGGTAATATTGACGAAACTAAAATTCAAATATACGAAGAAAAAAATTTCCGTAAAATAGTGACTGAATTTGAAAAAAATAAAACAAGTTTTTATACGTACCAGCTTAAGAGTGCCAAAGGTATGCAGATCGTATTGAAGGGTATTGACTCTTATGTTAATCCCGAAGAAGTAAAAGATGCACTCATGATACAAGGATTTAAGGTAAAAAATGTTACCAACATAATCAATAGGGAGAAGATCCCCCAGCCTCTATTTCGTGTTGAATTGGAGCCGAATGATATACAGCTGAAAAAAAAACGAGACACACCCAATTTATAGCCTAAAATACCTCTTATACCGAAAAATCACAGCTGAAGAGCCACATAAGCGATCAGGTCCCGCACAGTGCCACAATTGCCAAGAATATGGCCACACAAAAACATACTGTAAATTACCCACTGTTTGTGTTATGTGCGGCGAATTACACGGCACTGCTAGTTGCAATAAGCCAAAAGATCAAAGTGATAAAAAATTCAGTAATTGTGGAGGTAATCACACCGCTAACTACAGAGGTTGTCCTGTGTACTCTCTTTTGTCAAACAAACTATGGTGCAAAAACTTAAAATTAGCTCCATATCAATCAGCAAACGCTTACTCCGCCACTTTTGCGCAACTGAGCCAACCAGTTACTTCCAGTGTCTCCCGTGCCGATGCTGCTAAAACAAATTCTATTCCCGCACAAAATGTTCCACCTCCAAATAATTCAACGAATGCAAACTCTAACCTTAACTTTAGTCGCCTTGAAGCTACTATTGAGAATCTGGTGCTAACTATAAACAACTTTACAACAAATATGACTACCATGATGCAAGAAATGCTGAGAATGCAGAATACACTGCTTCAAGCATTAATTAACAAGCCATGAACACGTTAAAAATATGTTTCTGGAATGCAAACGGCATTCGCCAACATAAAAATGAACTTGAGCACTTCCTTACGGAAAAATATATTGATATAATGTTGGTCTCTGAGACTCATTTGACTTCTAGAAGCCTATTCAAAATTAATGGCTACATTTTATATGATTCAAAGGACCCAAGAGGAAGAGCTTGCGGGGGATCAGCAATTTTAATAAAGTCAAGACTCAAGCATTATATTCTTGACAACATTTGTGAAGAACATCTACAAGCAACGAATATTTGTATCGAAAATTTTTGCACAAATTTTGTCATATCATCAATTTACTCCCCTCCTAGATTCGCAATTACTGATGATCAATACGAGGATTTCTACAAATCTCTTGGCCCTTGTTTCGTAGCAGCTGGAGACTATAATGCAAAACATACTTTCTGGGGTTCGCGTCTTATCACACCTAGAGGACGAGCGTTGTTCAACACAATTTCAAAAATGGGCTTGGACGTCATTTCGAGTGGGGAGCCCACTTACTGGCCTACTGACATACATAAAATTCCGGATATTATAGATTTTGGCGTCATGAAAAATATTTCTAGGGAATTAATTCACGTCGAAGCTTCCCTAGATCTATCGTCCGATCACTCTCCCACGATCGTTACAATCTGTAGCCCACTGAGAAGTGCTCTACCTCACCCATATGTGAAAATGGTCAGTCGTGTTAATTGGCTGCGATTCAAAAAATATCTTAGTAGTCATTGCACTGAAAACATTAAGCTAAGAACTCATGACGATATTGAATCTAATATTGCTAATCTTAACGAAAATATTAAGCAGGCAGCTGAACATGCCACTTCCTCCCATCCGCAGACTGGGTTTAACAGAATATATTCTACAGATATTGAACTTCTCGTATGTGCAAGAAGAAGAGCTAGAAGAGAATGGCAACAGTACAGATCACCCCAAAATAAAATTAGATTAAAAGATTGCACTAAAAGACTTCAAGAACTGCTTGCATATGAAAAAACTGCATCTCTTAAAAACTATCTGGAAAATCTCGATGTCACACCAGCATCTAATTATTCTTTGTAGCGCGCTGCGAAAAGAATTAAAACACCCGTTGAGTTTAAACCACCTCTGCGCACTTCTACTGAAGTTTGTGCCAGGAGTGATATTGAAAAAGGTAACTTGTTTGCAAAGCATTTAAAATCCGTATTTACCCCAAACACATGTACTGGTGTTGTTGATTTCCCGAGTGTAGTTGCGCTACCCCCTCGACCCATAAAATTTAAAATGTGTGATGTACAAAATGTAATTGCTGAACTCAACCCGAAGAAAGCACCGGGTAATGATGGAATTAGTAACCAAATGCTAATAAAATTGCCTCGTATTGTAATTAGAATCATGTTATTCATTTTTAATGCCATTTTACGACTGGAGTATTATCCCCACAGCTGGAAGCTTGCCAAAGTTAAAATGATTCCAAAGCCGGGCAAAGATCTTACCAAGGCAGAATCATACAGGCCAATAAGTCTGCTATCAACAATGTCAAAACTTTTCGAAAAACTGCTCATGTCAAAATTGTCCCCAATTCTAATTGGTAGTGAGTGTATCCCAGACCATCAATTTGGTTTTACAAGCCAGAATAGCACCATTGAGCAAACTCATAGATTGGTGCAATTTATAAGAAGAACATTTGAGGAAAAGAAGTATTGTTCTGCCCTGTTTATTGGTGTTTCTCAGGCATTTGATAAAGTGTGGTATGAAGGCCTGTATTTGAAATTGAAGACATACTTACCAATAAACATTCTAAATCTTTTGGAAAGTTACATTCTTGCACGAAAATTTACAGTTGTGGAAGGATACTTTATGAGTATGCCTGAAACTATCTCATCCGGTGTGCCACTGGGGCCATTTTTATATTTGATTTATACTTGTGATATGCCTGTGAGGAGTAGCATCCACACTTCTACATTTGACGACGATACCGCCTATCTTAGTATGCACGAAAACCCTGATGAGGCATCCCGAAAACTCCAGGAACACATTAGCCAGATGGAACTATGGTTAAACTTATGGAGAATTAAGGTAAATGAACAAAAGTGTGTCCATCTAACTTTTACCTTACGAAGAGATACTTGTTCCCCCATTCGGATTAATAATCAAGTTGTTCCTCAACATTCACATGTGAAATATCTTGGTATACACCTCAATCGACGGCTTGCATGGAAACATCACATTAACTCAAATAAAACTAAAATTAACTCAGGTATATTGGCTGATTGGCAGAAATTCAACACACAGCCCAGACTGCAAACTTTTAATATACAAGTCGCTTTTAAAGCCAATATGGTGTTACGGTATCCAGTTATGGGGCACTGCTTCAGTTTCCAATATAGAGAGAATTCAACGAAGACAAAACAAAATTTAAAAAAAAAATTTAAAAAAAACTCAAATATACATCGTGATTTAAATATGCCACTAGTGACTGAAGAAATTGCAAAATACGCAGGCAAATATCTAACAAAACTCGAGTCACAACCTTATCCGCTTGCTCGTAATATTTTGAACTTTACTGGACACATCCGCTTAAAAAAGAGAGATACAAGGGCTCTAATACTAACACTCCGAATGAAGTTGCTTGAAAATATTTTTTTGGTTATCACTACTTATGTATTATTTACAACTACCACTTAGTTATGTCTGGCATTGGTTGGGCCTTATAATTATATGTTATATTTAAGATTTGAATACTTATTGTTAGTTCATATATGAAGATACAATAAATAAAAAAACATGCATAAAAAAAATGTATCTAATTATTTTATTGATAAACAATTTAGTGTGAAGAAATCATACACACGATTCGTATGAGAATCGCATAGTAGTCATCAAATATATTTTCTCTGATATTACTGATATAGTATTACGTTAACAACATTTCTACAGTCTGGCAATACTGACAGTTTTCCCTTCCGTATTAGGAAAAACTATTTTCATGATTTTCCCGTCGACTTATACACTCATAAGAAAACCTCAAAAAAATCACCCGTTATCACAATTAATGTAACCCAAAAAAATCACCCGTTCCCACAAAGTTATTTTAAACAGAAACTCCTAACGTAAGCAAAAAATAAAAAGGACTAAATGATCCACCCTCGTATGTATCAAATTTCCAAGAATTTTAAAATTTTTATTACCCAAATTTCAACCACAATTAAAAAATTTTGATTGCCCCAGAACCGACATTTCACTGCACGCTGCAGGGTTATTTTACAGCAAAATCCACATATGCATACTTATATTTTTATTGTGAAAAAATTTTGAAAATTTTATTAGTATTGTATGCTAGTAATCAGTAATGAAAGTTCTTTTTCCATATTTGATGTTAAAAGTAATAATACATGTATTTGGCTTAAAATTACTGTTACAGTTTGTAATATGGCACCTTTGACCGTCAAACATCGATGTGAATTAATAATGAATCGAATGGGGAAAAACATCGATGTGAGCGGCTCTAATAGTAATTTCCATTATGTAACCACACTGCTTTCTTTAATGGTTCCTGGAATTTATTTTTCCGGTTTTCAACAGTTTCGGAGTTATTCAGAAATTAGTTGCGAAAAATAAATATTTTTAATGCAAAATTGAATTTTTTATTTGTTTTAAAAACTTTATAAAAAAATTAAAACGGCAAATATTTAAAATTTTTTTTATTTTACAAACAGAAATAAAAGAAGCTTTAAGGAAAGAAAATCTGTGGAAAACTTTTTATTTTGTTAATATTTAACGCAGGTATCCCACTTTAAAAACCATTCTGTATTAAATTTATCCGTAAACAGGTTTTTTTTTAAAGAGAGTTAGGCCGGGTTTACATATGTGTGCCAAATGCCACACAAGCGTAAAAAAGCGTAACCAACTAATTACTAATGAAGAACTATTTGACATGTATTTATTAAGTTAAAAAGTTTCATGCATAATTAAAAGACAATTTTATAGAATCCAAAATGATTGCGAACTGTTTAAATCAATAAATATATGTCTGAATCAAACAGTTTTTCATTAGTTATTAGTTGGTTACGCGTTTTTGGGCAAATGAAACACAAGAAATGCCAGATATAAACTCAGCCTAGCACTCAGGCAATGAATGCCTACTACTATTAATAGGTGTTACCTTCTTTAGGAAAGGGATGGTGCAAGAGAACACAGAGAAAGGTAGAGGAATTCAGCATTCTTTTACAGCTCTGCTTTTTGAACGCTTTTTTAATAATGCTGCGCCTCTGGTGTTAAATGAGTCGTATTAAATTTTTTTTATAGCTATTGTTATTTATGAAAAATATTTATGAAAAATAATCGACACTATTACAGTTACAAATTTAATACAAATCAGCTAGGCTGATTAGTTTGTTAGGAGTGAGAGACGAGGGGAAAAGACGCGTTTATGTTCCCCTCGTCTCTCTCCTCCACAAACTAATCAGCCATAATACTTGCATAGTATAAATTACGACTAAATGTCGTCAATTATGCTAACTTTCAGTTTTTCATTATGCATAATGCTGAAAAATTATAAAAAGCGAAGCAAAAATATTAATTTACAGTAGGTTTTTCGAAAACAAGCCTTTTTTAACTTGTATTTCGTTTATAAGCAACGTTAAAAAATTAGATTTTATAAAATAATCTAATGCTTTTGTATATTCCAGTTTTACGTAATGAGAGTTTGCCTTATTTTCAAAACATATCAATACAAAGTATGTATTCTTTTCGGATGCGGAATTTTTATCGTCTACACATACAAAGTTGCAAAACATTGTAACCATGAACATCAACTTTGAAACTGGTGCGCTGGTTGCCATTTTGCTGCTGTATTAATACGAGTACTTGCCGAAAACGTTATAAAAGCGTGTGCTTTGTCAATATTTTGTACTGCGACACTATGAAACAATACACTTTGTCCAAAGACCAGTGTTGCCAGTCTTTTTCTAGAGCTTATCCCCAATTTTTGATTTCTCATCCCCAAAAATCCCCAAATTGATATTTTTTATAAAAATTTTTTCTTTTGTAAAAAAAATAAAAATTGTTTAATATTTTTTAATTTTATTTGAAAAATAATGACAAAAATAAGAAATTTGTATTCAATAAAATACATTTATATCGATAGATACGAGTATATTTACGTTCATATAAATTTAATTTGTACTTATAAAAAACTTGTAAGGAAAAAATTACATATAGTTTAATATACACCAGTATAAAAAAAATTTAGCCAAATCTTACCATTTCAAAAACATCAGAATCGAAATCTTCTGTTTCACCAGCCTAAGAAATTATGTTGTACATATTACTTCTATTAAAAAGTTTTAGCATGTCAGCAGAAGGATTAAATTTGTCACAACAAATTGAATTATTTTTAAAGTGTATGTTTATTCTAAGCAGTGCTTTCAAAAGGTTGTATTGCATTTTGTTGCGTATTTTTGTTTTGGTAGCGTTCATTTTTCGTTAATCTGCCTTGATACTTCTGCTTTATTAGAAACCATACACTATGAATCAAGGTGAATCTAACTAGGTGGCAACGCTACTGCTGATAATTTTTGCTCTATTTTCTTTGTAGCTGTAGAAAGTCAAAAACTTCGTTTTGTTTTGGTGCAAAAATGTTTGTACTTTTAACATTCTTCGGTTCTTTACACAACTATGGTTGCCGTATTATTGTATAACAAATCCTTACGCAGTCACCTGTATAATAACACCATGCTATGAATAGTAACACACATTTTTAGACTTGCCAGACGCATATTCCTTAGTTCAAAAATCATTCTTGTTTGACCATCAGTTATACAAATAATCCCTTCAAATTTGGTTACATCCCCAACAAATACCCAGATCCCCAATACCAAATTTTCATCCCCAATCGCGAAAAAAAGTCCTCAATTTGGGGACAAATCCCCTAAACTCATACCTGTTAAAGAAGAAAGTAAATTGAAGCCAGAAGTTGAAAATAAAACAAGTTTTAAGCCTGAAAAAACATCAGTCAAGATAAAGACAAGTACACCAAAGAAACTAGCAGAAGGAACAATATTTGATAATACCATCTTATTAAATGATGCTAATACTGTGAATGATGATGACGATGATGGTGATGATGATTTTTACTCACAGACTTCCAATACAGAAGATTCTTATACTGACTTATCAGTCTTGGAAGGAAGAAATGAACTAGATACAAACTATGGTCCACATAAAAATTTCAATAATGAATGGACATTTGGCGATAGTAACCTCAAACTTAATGAAGATAAAATGCAAGTTGGTGGTCAAATATGGGCTCTAACACCAGAAGTATTTTCTCTAATGTTTCATAAAATACCAAAAAATTAAGATAAATTTTAACTTGAAATCTATAAAAAGATTTTAATTACTACTAATGCATATAGAAGAGACTATAAAGGGTACTAGAGGGTATAAATATAAACATATTTATTAAGAAATTTATTGACGAGAAAAACCAGAAGAATTTACCCGAATCAACAGGATCTAAGCCAAAAGGTAGCTATTTAGGTGATGGAATGATGGAATTTGACATTCATAAGCCCAACTATATATACTGGGATGATCCCAATGAGTTAGTAGATCGACTTCGACTTTTGCTCGCATCACAAGCTGCAGGTCATACTAATCACAATAACGAGATTGTATCGATTATTGAAGAACTACGTGAAGCGAATATAATACATTAACTTTAATAAAGTATATAAAGCATGTCTGTTGATAAATTTGGACACTATTTAAACAATATTAGCAACATAATTTCTTTGAAAAATGCACCTAAACTGTTGGGGTTCTTTGTGGATACGAACAACAACATTGATGTCTAAAACAAGAGGATCAAAAATGTTGCAAAAGCTCTGAAGGAAAACGCTGTTATCGATAAATTGTTTCTGCAAACTCAAATCGAAAAACTAGAAGAGAAATAAAATTCTAAAATTGAAAAAGATATCCAAAAAATTAAAACATCCTTTGAAGAACAAATTGAACATTGATACTCTTGATTATATCCTCATTTTCGAAAAATTATAAAGAAAGTGTGGATATCTCTCAATCTCACATCTTCTATTACCAGGAAAAAGATGAGTTTGTGAAATAACAGTTTGAGTTTTTGTGATTTTTGCCTCTCGCGACAAGTATCAAAGTCTGAAAGAGAACTGGGCCAAGATGGTGGTGGATTGTATAAACAATTTTGAACATGCCACCAACTATTGCAATGTACCAGTTCGTGGCGAAAAATTCCCCTTGATGCAAAATCGACAGGAAGATATTTCTACTGTATTGAATTGCTAAGACGTTGGATCTCATCCATTCTATTGGCAACATAAACAGTCCAATTTGAAGGTGGTTTTCTAATCCAACTCAAAGCGGCGGAGCTATACGTCCAAAAGAAAATTTCTTCAATCCCAATGTGCAAAAATAATCTCTTAACTTTGAGCTTAATTTTACCGCAAGCACTGCAACATAGAGCTCCAGCCTTTATATTAATATTATCAATTGCTTAAATATACATTTTACAATCACAGTACTAGGTGTTAACAAACCCAATGGGCCAAATAATCTTACAGCATCGGATAAAATGGTTCTCTTTGAAAGTGGGTGGATTGGATCAACACTTACTTTAAAACAAAAAGAGTCAGTAGTGGTGTTACACTAAATACCAACAGTCCTTATAATTTTGTCTCGATCAAATTTCAATGTCAACGACTTTTCCCTGTTTTCCTCAGTAGTTGTCTTCAATACTTCCGCAGTATTTGTAATCCATTTCGTTAGATTACATCCACCCTTTTGTTTAACAGAGTTCAGAAAGTCTTTGGTAGCTCAATTGCTTTCTCCAGTGTACCGGAGCCTGAAATAATATCGTCAACATATGAATTCGAAAGTAATATTTTTGATTCATAGAAAATTTGTTTCATAATCAGATGCAAGTTGTTATAAAACACGAATTGAAAGAAATGATGCTGATGTCGTTCCATAAGTCACCGTATTCAGTTGATAAGCAGAAATTTCATAAGGTGGATAAGCCTGAAATAATATCGTCAACATATAAATTCGAAATTCATATTTTTGCATCATTGAGAAAATCTGATTCATAATCAAATGCAGGTTCTTGTAAAACACTGATTGAAAGAAATTGCGCTGATGTCGTTCCATAAGTCACCGTATTCAGTTTATAAGCAGAAATTTCATTAAGTGGACTATGTCGCCACAAAATTTTTTGAAATTTGCGATGTTCAGGATTGATATTAATTTGTCTAAACATTTTTTCAATATCTGCGCTAAACGCAATTTTGTCCATTTTACATTTATTCAAAATTTTTGGAATCGCATTTGGTAATGCAGGGCCTGGTGAAGGTTCTTCATTTAGTGATTTTCTTCCTTGTAGGTGGCTACTGCCATCAAAAACTACCCTCAATTTTGTAATGAAGCCTTCCTCCTTTAAAACACCGTGATGTGACAAAAAATAGGAATAAGTATTAATATTTCCAGAATATGTCCCAATTTCAGACATATGGCCTATTGACTCATATTCAGGCATACAATTTTTATAATTTTCGGAATACGATATACATATGTAAATTTTGTTTAAATGAATCTTCAAGCTGCTTAAATCGTTTTAAAGCGCCTATTATATTATTATGGACATGAATAATGCTACCACTTAGTAATACGAATGTAAATGGTATATTCACAACGTAGCGACCAAACGAGTCACGTCTAGTTGTGCCTTTAAAGTAGTTCTCACAAGGTATTTCTTCATTTGATAGTTCTCTATTGGATACAACTTCCTCTTGCTCCCAAAGGGACCTTAGTAGGTTTTTTAACTTAGCATTACGAAAACTGACTTTAGTTGAAGTGATGGGTTTTGATGGGCTAGAAAAACCCACCCGAAAAAAGGTATTTTGAAAAAACAAATCATTATGAACAAATGATTCACCAGGAATCTTAATCCTGAAGCAAACGTTAAATGTCAATTGGATCGGCGTTATAATAAAAGGGAGTGTTTTTCTACACTCCCGCTTGCAACTCCAACCCCAATGACAATGCTTTTATGTCTGCGTAGACTTCTGTCTACGCAGACATAAAAGCTGAACAGCAGATTCGGAAATAACTGTTCCTTGCGAACCAGAGTCCAAAAGAGCCCTAAATGGAAAGCAAGCACTACCAGAATTTACAAAAAGCCTAATGGTATATAACAAAACGTTATGAAACGTTTGCGAATTGTGAGTAGCCAATGGCTTATTAGCTATTACATTAGACTCAACAGGTGATGGCAAAAACATATTACAAGTCTGCATTTAAAGTCTGCACAGATAGCGGTTCATCAACATGTAATATTGTATGATGTGGTTTTTTACAGGTACTGCATATGTTCAAGCTATTGCAGCTATCGTGCGAATAACCTGCAGATAAACAATTGTAGCATATATTTCCGCTTTCCGACATTAAAAAATGTCGTCGAGAAGTAAAGTTGGAAAAATTGGTTTATTTACTACTTAATTAGAGTTACCCAGAATATTCACATACACAAATTTACAGGGCAATAAGTTGGGAATAAGTATTATTGTTAATATTTTAATAATATTGTTTTCGAAAGGCATGAATTGTCTTCTTCATGTATGTATATTTGAACAGAAAATATTATAATTCTTTAAATATTTATTAAAAATAAGCATAATCTACAATAAGTATTTGCCACAATCCCGTATATTTGTAAAAAATCTTTAAAGGGGTAACTCGTGTAACCTTTTTTCATTTAACTTTCTGAAAACACCAAAAATTTACTTTCTTGAAAAAATCGTTGAAAGCTGAGTGGAAATTAAAAACACTGTGAGTGTGGTAGTAAAAAAATTTTATTGTATTGCTACTTTCTTGCAATTAGTTTCATGTGTAAATGATGGGTTAGCTACAGTGATAATAATTCAACATAAATAGTTAAATTTATCTGGTTGAGTAATACTCGTAGATGTTGTTTAAAATTCGCGAAAACTGCTTAGAAGCTGAAACTTGCAAAAACTCGCTTTCATCGCGAACATTACAAAAATTCGCGAGAAGTTGCAAAACCCGAAACAAGCCTTAAAATTCATTAGAAATTTCCAAAACTGTTAAAAATAAAACGAATTCATAAAAGCGAGAAAAATTGCAAGTTCGCGAAAAAAATCGAAGCTCACTAAAAATTTCAAAACGGTTTGAAGAAATCACTTACAGACCTTTTAGCTAATTGCGCAAATATTCACTGCTGCAAAAAACACTTGCATATATCGAGGGCTATCTCCAAGGCTTGGAAATTTTAGAAGAGCGCAAAAAATTGTTATTTTCTCAAAGTGCAAGGGCTAATAAGTAAATTTCGATGAATAGTACTATTTACAGGAGACATGTTAATTCTACTAATCAGCGTTGTCAACTTTTAAATTTCAAAAAGCACTGAAACCTGGAAAAAAGCGCGTAATTTAAGTAAAAAAGCACTAAATAAAAAAAATTATATTAATAAAGTTGTTCATAAATATGTATGTATGTATGTATATAAAAAATATACGAAACTGTTGATCTTGCATTCCATTCCTAAAATTTAAGATTTGAGGCATGCGATACACATTTTAATTATGTATACATATAAGAATCAGTTTTGGTTACAAATAACCAAAAACGGCAGCTATATTCACAACACAATTTTATGGAATTTTTTTTATGTAAAGCAAAACGCCATCAACTGCGTTTAAATTTTAAGGGTTATATGTCACTTATTTTTTCAACCAAGCCTTGTACAATCTTAGTAGAATTTTTTGAAATGCTCCAGTTAACTTAAGCGCTTATGCTTTTTAAATTATAGGTTAGGAAATTTCTCTTTGAATTTTTGGTTTAGTGCCACCGCCTCGAAACAAAAAGTACCGAAAATGAATTTAAAAAAGCACTGAGCACTAACTACAAAATTTTCCGGGTCGAAAATTTCAAACAGCACTAAAAACGGTGCGAAAAGCACCGAGTTGACAACGCTGCTACTAATGTCAATCAAATATAGTTATTGCTCTTGGACTTAGAGAAAATAACAGTTTTATTTTGTCTACTAAAATATTCAAGAATTGCAGATAGCAATTTTTTAATATAAACCCTCAATTTGATATTCACACCAAAAAACTGCGATTATGTACTTGCAATAGAAATAAATGCAAAAATCTATATCAAATCTTGAATTTGTTTAAAACTCGAATAAATCAAACATCGCGAAAATGTTAAAAGTTCGCAATATTGGAAACATATTGCAACCTAAATCATTAGGTCAGGAGAAAGCGCAAAACATTATGAAAATTCCACAAAGCTTGAAAAAAAATAAATTAAATTAAGTCCCTCAATAAAAATAAATAAAGGAAGCCAAAAACTTAGCAAAAATTACATCTTTCGCAAAAAAAACAGAAATTTGCGAAAAACTGCAATATCTTAAACGAGTGATAATTTTTATGAAAAATCGCTAAAACTCTAAGGAATGCTAAAAATTCGCTAAAAATTGCGAAAATTTCGAAAGTTCCCAAAAACTTGATAACAGCAGAATAATGGCAATGTCTAATACCATTTAAAATTCGCGAAAACCTTTAAGAAGCAGATTACTTGCAAGAACTCGCTTTACAAACAATTCTAAAATTCGCAAGAAATTGCCAAAACTCGTGAAAATCACAAGCTCGGTTAAAATTTCTAACCACATTGGAGAAATCACTTACAGAACCCTGTACTAATCCCAGATTTTTTTCCACATATTTTAGCAACGCGTCCTTTTGTTCAAAGTTTTTCTGCTTAACACTTTTATTTTTTTATTTGCTTACGTTTTCCTATTTTCAACTATTTATTACAAACAATTTATTTTTACTAAAAAGAATTTTCTTTCACAATTTTGTTTGCTGCCGAATTCAAACTCCTTTTTTTCTAGTGAAATTGGATTGCAGAACACTTCAATTTCGGTTGAAACAAACTGAAAACGAAATTTTACTTTTTAAAGCACTTTTAAGAATGTGGAACCTATGCGTTTAATTCCATTCATGAAATTGAAAGTAATTTCATTCCGAAAATTATTGTAATTTTTCGTTTTTTAAAGCACCAAAATACGCATTGAATTCCGTTTTATAACGGAATTAAGTTCTGTAACATGCCTGTACATATTATACATTATGAATATATTCCACTGTGTGACAGAACTGAGTAAAATCCAAATACGATATTCGCTGCAGGTTAATACCAGCTGTGTCGTTATTTAAGCGACAATAATTTATGTGCTGTTAATTTTATCGACAGGGCAGGCAGAAAATATCTGCTACGTCCTATCGTTAAAAATAAGTTTCAGTGTCACACAATTGTTATTTTACGCGAAAAAATGTATATACAAAAATTACGATTGTCGGATCGTTAAAAGTTACTGAATCACACTATTGGATCGTGTTACTATTTATCTTGAATTACGGGTAGAAACCAGGTTTTCGTACCCGTAGGCACTTATTACCTCTAAGTAACTTGAATTTGATATTCAATTTTATTTATTTTATTTTAAATTTATAAACAGATTTAGAAAAAAGAACTTTAGACATACTTAATTGTTTAAGATATGTGCATTTTTCACCAAATATATTTCTTTCGGTGTTTTCGTCACTTTTCTAATTTGGATTCATTTTTAGTCAGTATTTTTACTGAAACCATGCTATTTATGACTTTATTTAACAAACATAGTTTATTAAGAGTAATTCGCAATTTTGCGTTTAAAACATCTTGAGCAATTGACTATGTTATTAAATTTTTATAACCTTTACCAAAAAATGGTAAAAGGGTATATATAGGTTTATCATTCCGTTTGTAATTTCTACAATATTAATAAGAGACACATGAATTATATGTATTCTGGATGCTTATGCATAGGGAAGACGAACAAGCGATGTCCGTCTGTCCGTCTGTCTGTACGTGAAATCGCTCACAGAGAAGCTAGAGATTTCGTTCTTGGACTGGTGTGCCAGAAATTTTTGCTATTGAAAATCAGCAAAATCGGGCAGACGGTTTCAGAGCTGGAAAACTCAAACTCTATTTTCCCATAGAAAATAACTATCGAAAACTAGTTTTTATTACTTTTTTATTAAATTAACTTATTTTATACTTCAGTATGATTAAAATTGGTATTTATAATTAAAAAAAAATTTAAATTTAACAAATTAAAAAAACGTTTCCAGGGTTGGAAAACTTTAACTTTTTTGTTAATAATTAAACATATTTCATATTTTAGGAAGAAGGCTTTTTTCTCAGGAACGGTAAAAGCTACGGGTCTGAAATTTAGACAGTGTATGTAGAACTTTGGT
Source organism: Tachina fera (assembly GCA_905220375.1). NCBI lineage: Eukaryota > Metazoa > Arthropoda > Insecta > Diptera > Tachinidae > Tachina > Tachina fera. The sequence goes on from LR999963.1 coordinate 128,045,592, forward strand.
CGCTACAACAACAAATATATAAAAGCTAAAAATTAAAGGGTGTTCCAAAATGAGCGAAGAAAACTTTTAAAATCCCATGTAATATACATACAATTGTACGTACATATGTATATTGACACTTGAAATTTGTAAAATTAGTGTATTTTTATATAGACTACAACAATTAACACTAAAATTAAAAAAAATTTAAATTAAAGGGTGGTCCATCAGTTAATGAAATTTTGACTATGTAATCTTGACAAATTGCTATATCTTGGAAACTGTAAGAGTTAAACTCTTGAAATTTTCAAAAACGGTCAAACTAAAAAATCCAAAAATTATAAAATCGCCAAAAATTAAAAAAAATCGCCAAAACGAAACAAATCGCCAAAATGAAAAAAAATCCGTAAAATTAAAAAAATACGCCAAAAACCGAAAAAAATCGTCAAAACGAGAAAAACGTGTCAAAAAAAAATGGCACAATGAAATAAACGCCAAAAACCGCAAAAATCGCCAAAACAAAAAAAATTGCTAATATGAACAAAAATCGCCAAATATTTAAAAAAATGGTCTAAATGAAAAAAACATCGCCAAAATCAAGAAAACGCCAAAACGAAAATAAGTCGCCAAAATTAAAAAAAAATGCAAAACCGAAAAAAATCAAAAACAAAAAAAATTGTCTCTATGAAAAAAATCGCCAAAAATTAAAAAAATCGCTTAAAAATCGGCAAATTCAAAAAAATCGCCAAACCAAAAAAAAATCGCCAAAATTATAAAAACGCCAAAAAACAAAAAAAATCGAAAAAAACGAGAAAAAAGTGTCAAAACTAAAAAAATTGCCACAAAGAAATAAGAACGCAAGAAACCTAAAAAATCGCCAAAACAAAAAAATTTCCTATGAGGAAAAAATCGCCAAAAAAATCGCCTAAATTAAAAAAATCGTTATAATAAAAAAAAAAATCGACAGAACGAGAAAAAAGTGTCAAAACTAAAAAGATTGCCACAAAGAAATAAGAACGCCAAAAACCGAAAAAAATCGCCAAAACTAAAAAAATTGCCTATATGAAAAAAAATCGCCAAAATTAAAAAAAATCACCAAAATAGAATAAATCGCCAAAAATTTAAAACGCACAAAATTAAAAATAATGCGAAAAAATCAAAAAACGAAAAAAATAAATAAATTAAAATAGCGAAAATGTCATAAAACCGTCAAAATAAAAAACACCAAAAACTTAAAAATAATCGCTTAAACGAGAAAAAAGCACCAAAAGTAAAAACAATCGCCCAATTAAAAAAAAATGACAAAAACCAAAAAAAATCTGTAAAACGAAAACAAGCACCAAAACTAAGAAAAGCACCAAATTAAAAAACGTCAAAAACGCAAAAAAAGGCAAAGCTAAAGAAAATCCTATTGAAACGTTTAAAACCGAAAAAAACCCAAAAACGAAAGAAATGCCAAAATTATATTTTATATAGGCTAAAGTTCATATAGTATTACTACGGAACCCGTCGGGCGCAAGTCAGAGTCGCACTTTACTAAATTAGTTTTTAGTAAATGGAGATGGAAATACAATTTATCTCTAAATTACAGTCCTAACTATAAAACAAGAAAGAGTGCTATATTCGGCTTTGCCGAATCTTATATACCCTTTACCAAAGTGCGTTTATGTAGTATAGAGATACATGCATAAGCACAGAGATATGTAGGTACTTATAATTTTGTGAAAAAATGCATGCTTTTTTCTCTAGTGCAATTTTTAGGTTTTCATGTTTAATTTTGTGCTTTTTAAATTTTTGGCGATTTATTTTATTTTGCTGATTTTTTTAATTTTGGCGATTTTGTTTTCATATAGGCAATTTTTTTGGTTTTGGTGATTTTTTTTCGGTTTTTTGCTTTTTATTAATTTTGGCAATTTTTTTTCGTTTTGGTGATTTTTTGATTTTGCCGATTTTTTTCATATAAGCGATTTTTTTAATTTTTTCCGATTTTTTTTTTCATATAGGCATTTTTTTTTGTTCTGGCGATTTTTTTCGGTGTTTGGCGTTTTTTCTTAATTTTAGCGATTTATTTTCGTTTTGGCGATTTTTTTTGATTTTGGCGATTTTTTTGTCATTTATGCGATTTTTTTTTTAATTTTTGGCGATTTTTGTTCATATAAGCATATTTTGTTTGTTTTGGCGATTTTTTGTCATTGTGAAAACTTATTTTTAGTTTTGACAGGTTTTTTCCCTTTTTGGCGATTTTTTTCGGTTTCTGGCGTTTTTTTTTTAATTTCAGCGTTTTTTCTTCATTTTGGCAATTTTTTTCGTTTTGGCGATTTTTTTAAATTTTTGGCGATTTTATAATTTTCGGATTTTTTAGTTTGAACGTTTTTGGAAATTTCAAGAGTTTAACTCTTACAGTTTCCAAGATATAGCAATTTGTCAAAACTACATAGTCAAAATTTCATTAACTGATGGACCACCCTTTAATTTAAATTTTTTTAATTTTAGTGTTAATTGTTGTAGCCTATAAAAAATACACTAATTTTACAAATTTCAAGTGTCAATATACATATGTACATACAATTGTATGTATATTACATGGGATTTTAAAAGTTTTCGTCACTCATTTTGGAACACCATATAATTTTTAGCTTTTATATATTTGTTGTTGTAGCGACCAAAGTTCTACATACACTGCCTAAATTTCAGACCCGTAGCTTTTACCGTTCCTGAGAAAATAGCCTTCTTTCTAAAACATGAAATATGTTTAATTATTAGGAAAAAAGTTAAAGTTTTCCAACCCTGGAAACATTTTTTTATTTTGTTAAATTTTAAAAATTTTTTTAAATTATATATATCAATTTTATTCATACGGAAGTATAAAATGAGTTAATTTAATAAAAAAGTAATAAAAACTTGTTTTCGGTAGTTATTTTCTATGGGAAAATAGAGTTTGAGTTTTCCAGCTCTGAAACTGTCTGCCCGATTTTGCTGATTTTCAATAGCAAAATTTTTCGGAAAATTTCTGACACACCAGTCCAAGAACGAAGTCTCTAGCTCTTCTTATATACCGTCTTATATACCCTTTTCCAAAGTGCGTTTATGTAGTGTAGAGATACATACATAAGCACAGAGATATGTAGGTACATATTAATTTTGTGAAAAAATTCATACTTTTTTTCTAGTGTAATTTTTAGGGTTTTGGCATTATGTTTAATTTGGTGCTTTTTAAATTTTGGCGATTTTTTTGATTTTGACGATTTTTTTGATTTTGTCGATTTTTTTTCAGTTAGACGCTTTATTTATTTACTATATATTTAATTTTTTTTTATTTTTTTGTGGCAATTTTTTTAGTTTTGACACTTTTTTTTCGTTTTGGCGATTTTTTTCGGTTTTTGGCGTTTATTTAATTTTGGCGATTTTTTTTCGTTTTGGCGATTTTTTTTGATTTTGGCGATTTATTTTCATTTAGGCGATTTTTTTTAATTTTTGGCGATTTTTGTTCATATAAGCATTTTATTTTGTTTCGGTGATTTTTTTTCGGTTTTTTCCGTTTTTTTTTTAATTTTGGCGATTTATTTTCATTTAGGCGATTTTTTTTCATTTTTGGCGGCTTTTGTTCATATAAGCATATTTTTGGCGATTTTTGCGGATTTTTGTCATTGTGGGATTTTTTTTTGTTTTGACACTTTTTTCTCGTTTTGGCGATTTTTTTCGGTTTTTGGCGTTTTTTTAATTTTGAGATTTTTTTCGTTTGGCGATTTTTTTGATTTTGCCGATATTTTTTCATATAAGCGATTTTTTTTAATTTTTGGCGATTTTTGTTCATATAAGCATTTTATTTTGTTTCGGCGATTTTTTTCATACAGGCAATTTTTTTTAATCTGGCGATTTTGTTCGATTATAGGCGTTTTTTTTTTAATTTTGGCGATTTATGTTCGTTTTGGCGATTTTTTTGATTTTGGCGATTTTTTTTTTCATTTAGGCGATTTTTTTTTAATTTTTGACGATTTTTGTTCAAATAAGCATTTATTTTTTGTTTTGGCGATTTTTGCGGTTTTTGGCGTTTTTTTTGTCATTGTGGAAATTTATTTTTAGTTTTGACACGTTTTTCTCGTTTTGGCGATTTTTTTTGGTTTTTAACGTTTTTTTTAGTTTCACCGTTGTTGAAAATTTCAACAGTTTAACTCTTACGGTTTCCAAGATATAGCAATTTGTCAAAATTACATAATGAAAATTGCAACTGATGGACCACCCTTTAATTTAATTTTTTTTTAATTTTAGTGTTAATTAATATAAAAATACACTAATTATACAAATTTCAAGTGTCAATATACATATGTACATACAATTGTATGTATATTACATGGGATTTTAAAAGCTTTCGTCACTCATTCTGGAACACCCTTTAATTTTTAGCTTTTATATATTTGTTGTTGTAGCGACCAAAGTTCTACATACACTGTCCAAATTTCAGACCCGTAGCTCTTACCATCTTAGCCATCTTCCTAAAACATGAAATATGTTTAATTATTATGAAAAAAGTTAAAGTTTTCCAACCCTGGAAACGTTTTTTAATTTTTTAAATTATTAAATTTTTTTTTAATTATAAATTCCAATTTTATTCATACCGAAGTATAAAATAAGTTAATTTAATAAAAAAGTAATAAAAACTTGTTTTCGGTAGTTATTTTCTATATGAAAATAGAGTTTGAGCTTTCCAGCTCTGAAACCGTCTGCTCGATTTTGCTGATTTTCAATAGCAAAATTTTTCGGAAAATTTCTGACACACCAGTCCAAGATCGAAGTCTCTAGCTGTTCTGGGAGCTTGGGAAAACCGATTTCACGTACAGACAGACGGACATGGCTTGTTCGTCTTCCCTATGCATAAGGATCCAGAAAATATATATACTTTATGTGTCGCTTATTAATATTGTAGAAATTACAAACGGAATGACAAACCTATATATACCCTTTTACCATTTTTTGGTAAAGGGTATAAAAATAGTAACACGCCACAGTTTTTTTTTGTCACACGGTGTTATATATTATGTATAATATATTGTATAATATATATTAAATATTATATTATATTTTATATATATTATATAATATATATTATAAGTTATGATTTATATTACTTTCATTACTATTTAATATAGACATATGTATGTATTATTAGAAAATCACCTCTGGTTTTTGTTGATGAGGTTTTATATTCGTCGCCTTCTATTTCTGATTGATTTAAATAAGCATGACCACTCTCATCGTGATCACAATTTTGATTTTCGTCACTCTTAACAAATGTATCTTTCGATATGCTTTCGTATGTACGTGGTCCGGATGCTACGCTAGCTGATTCGGCTGTTGAATATAGAACTGCATATGGTGATGTAAAAAAAGCGTCCAGAGAATGATTTTGTTTCGCATTTTGTGTTAGTTGCAGTTGATGTACTTTACGTTGCTTTAGTGCTATTATGTCATTTTTAAGCATTTCCTTAGGACTAGTCAATGCATTTTTTTTTCTTAAACACTGACGAAGGTATCTTTGAATTGTATAAATAGCATGCATATACCTTTTGGAATATGTTTTTCCATATTCTGGAAAATTATTATTGGTATTTACGTGATCTAACATGTTTTGTGAAGATATTTGTTGAACTGTAGTCAAGTCCTCTCTTTGCAATCTGTTTGCATAAGAATTGCTAACAGTTTTTCCACATGTACATTTCCCATATTGTGTCGAAATGAAACGTTCTCTATTTAAAAAGTAGTTTTCATAGGCCGTGTAATCAATTTCTTTAGGACTAGTTTTTGCATTTGCTCCGATAGAAACTTTAATATAATGAAAATATTCCACAGCAAAATCACACAAATTTTTAGGTTGTTCCCTGAGTACTGCTTTAATTAGATCTTTTATAAGGTTTGTAAGAGCTTCTGGTATTATAGAATAATCCAAAGCGATTGGAAACTGGTAATATTGAGGATTTTTTACATAGGAAAACTCATATTTTAACGATTTGTTATCAAATATATTCACTGCGTACTTTTCTTTTTCAAATAGTCGTGAATGGAAATAATTTTCTGCGAAATTGTATATATCCTCTGGCATTTTCCTTAAAATTTCTTTTGTAAGATCCTTCATCAGATCTCGAAGAATTTGGGGAACTTGAGGTCTTGAAACCATGGACATTTTTAATATCTTTAAAGTTTCGTTTTATTATAATATATATGCAACACTTAAAGGATTTCTTGTTTTAACTTTAGATGTTGGATCAATAATAAAACAAAGTGTAGTCCGAAAACATTGAAAACAATTGTTGCCAGGACAACAAAAAACAAAACAAAAATTGTTGAGAACACTCATTGGAATTGCGAATGCCAAAAGTAGTAATAGTGGTAAACGACTTTTTAATATTTCTGCGAAACAAAAACATTATAAATGAGCAGAAATCTTTAAATGGTATAAATCATAAGTCATGTACATACATATACATATGTATGTATGTATGTATGTATATGAATGCATATTGACCTATTTAAAGTAAAATGCTTTTGGAAATTATAACATGTTCATGTGTACATAAGAATAAAATGTATGTAGAAAAAACTCATAGTGGTTCGTTTTGACTTTTTCCATTGCAAAAAACATTATTTTTAGAAGTAATGAGGATATACTTGGTATTGTATGTGTGCCCAAAAATCGCAGTCAAATTCAAAACAACATTTTCGCTAAAAATATTATATATAATTGTAATTAAATTTTAGAATCGTATTATTAAAATTCTTTTATTACTAAAGACTTAGCTATAAATATTTTTTGTAGTTTTTTTTATATGTAAACATCTATACATCTATCTAGGGGGTAAAACTCTTTTTCACAATACAATCCCAAGTTTTCAGTAAGATGTGCGATGTAATCGTTAACCACACCATATAGTGTGCAAAAAATAAAAACTCTTGTAATTCAACAAATAACTATAATACTTTTTTTCTTGTACGAATTTATAAAAACAAGGCAAATAGTCCCTCAAATAATCAAAATGACATTTCGATCAATAATTTTATAAAAAACAATACTCATTATAAAAATAATTTTAGTTATTTATTATTTATTTTATTTATATTCAGGTCGTTGTTTTGCTTGTTTGTTGACATTTTGTTTCTTCTTTTTTTGAGTGAGAGAATAAACAAAATTATTAAAATTCACCAACTTGAAAAAATATGTAAAAATAAGTTTATAAATGATTTATATATAAAATACAAGTTTATGTATATACATTATGTTTTAATGGAGTGTTAAATATGTTTTTATGTAAACTCCCTTCTGTTTTGCAACGGAAAGATTTTTAGTGAAAAAATCAAGTTCCATTGCGTTCTTAATACCTAATTTTTCCCCGGGGAGTTTTTTATTCCCGCATTTGGTAAAAACAGCGAAAAAACAAATTCATAATAGGAGAAAAGGGAAAAGTGAAAGAACTCGTGTGGAATTTTTGTTCATGATTGGCTGATTATATATATATATACATATATATAAAACAGGATGTATGTATGCAGGTATCTAACGTATGGACTCCAAAACGGCTGGGCCGATTTTTATGAAATTTTCAGGGACTCTTCAGAATATTCCGGCGAATGACACTGTGAAGTCTGATTTTTTTATTTTCGTTCTGCGGGTGGAGGCGTGTCTGCATTACCAACGCCATATATATATATATATATATATATATATATATATATATATATATATATATATATATATACAGGGTGGCCCAGAAAGACCGAAGTGGTGTGAATTCCTTATAACTTTTTATTTAAGACATATTTTTTTAATTTTTTGTTTTTTAAATACAGTAAATTTATAGGGAATATTTTTAGATTAGTTATTAAAAATTGTATCCCGCAAGTGGTGGCCATTTTCTGCTTCGCACAAATGTGCTCTTTCCATTTCCATTATTCATAACTTATTTATGAGTGACGAAGCCCATTTCCAATTAAATGGGTTTGTTAACAAGCGAAACTTTAGGATATGGGCTAAGGAAAACCCGAGAGTACTTCATCAACGACAATTACACCCAGTTAAGTGTACTGTTTGGTGCGGTGTTTCTTCAGAAAGGATCATTGGTCCTTGAGCTTAACTCAGAATACTCTGAAATGGGTAACAATTTTTACATGTTAATTGTATGTAAATAATGTAACTTTAGTTTTTATGTATGAGCTGTTTTTTGTAGTATGCCATATTTTTTTGAAAAAATATTTTCAATTAAAATACTCAATTAATCTTTTAATTGGTTTTGATATTTTATATGGGAGAAAAAACTACTCAGCCTAATTTTTTTTTTATTCTTAGTAATTTCGATAAGTTGAATAAAAAATTAAATATGAAAATAAAAAAAACAGAAATTCATTTTGTTCCCTTTTGTTGGGAAATAACAAGACAATTATGATAAAAAATGCAAGCTTATAGACCAAATGTGGATGGTAAAGTAAGTACATTGGCGGTATTAGGGGTTCGATGCAAAACGTCTTGCGTATGTAGATATGGAAATCATCGAAGCCTTTCTTTAAAATCCAATCATAAAATATTCTGCATTTACACTTACGCAAGACCGGATACGGCCATTGTACTTTTTTCCTGCATTCAAACTTCAAAAGCCATGCGATGCATCAGTTAGGTTTTTGGTACAATACACAAATGTTTCCATTTTTGTAAATTTTTTATATGGGGATATATACATACATACATACATACATATGTATGTACATAACATTTTTTATATTTTTACAATTTTTTATATTTTTATACTCTTAGATTTTTTATATTTCAATTAATATTTTAACTGAATCTTTAAAAAATGTTAATAAGTTATTTAATTGAATCCTAAAAAGTATTTCAATTAATTTTTTAATTGAATCTTCAAAAATATTTCAATTAAATTTTAATTGAATCTTTAGAAAACCATCAATTAAATTTTTAGTTAATGTAATATTTTTTTAATTGAAAAAACCAAAAAAATTTTCAATTAAAATGGATGAGTTAATACTACAATTTCCGTGATTGGTTGAAAACTAATTAATTTTTTAACTGAATTTTAGTTTTTTTTAATTGAATCTTGTTTTTACTTTTTTCTGTGTATGTCTAAATTGCTATGCAATATTCCTAATTGTTATTTTAAATCTAGATGTATTCAAAGAAAGAATATTGGGAACATTTTCATTAAATGCTGCAATTAGTAACCATTTAACGATATGCGTATTGTTTTAAATGAACGAACGACTTCTTTTTAGGGTTCCGTACACCAAAGGTGAAAAAAGGAACCCTATTGTTTTCGCTACGCTGTCCGTCTGTCCGTCACACGGTATTTTCTCAGGAACCGTAAGGGCTAAAATTTGGACAGAGTGTGTAGAACCTTGGCCACTACAACAACAAATACATGAGAATTAGAAATTAAAGGGTGCTCATGTAATATACATACAATTGTATGTACATATGTGTATTGACAATTGAAATTTGTAAAATTAGTGTATTTTTATATAGACTACAACAATAAACATTAAAATATTAAAAAATTTAAATTAAAGGGTGGTCCATCAGTTAATGCAATTTTGACAACTTGCTATATCTTGGAGACCGTAAGAGGTAAACTCTTGAAATTTTCAAAAACGGTAAAATTAAAAAATCCGAAAATTATAAAATCGCCAAACTGAAAAAAATCGCCAAAACCTGAAAAAATCGACAAAAATTTCAAAAAAATCGCCAAATCGACAAAATTAAAAATAAAATCTAGCACTAAAATAAATCGCCAAATTCGAAAAAATCGTTTAAATGAAAAAAAATCGCCGGTATGAAAAAAAAAATAATTGTTTATGTGAAAAAAATCGCCAAAATGAAAAAAATAACCAAAATTAAAAAAAATCGCCAAATTTAAAAAAAATTGCCGAAACGAAAAAAATCGCCAAAATTTAAAATAAACGCCAAAAACCGAAAAAAATCCTCAAAACGAAAAAATAAGTGCCAAAACTAAAAAAAATCGCCAAAACCAAAAAAAAATCACCTATATGAAAAAAACCCCAAAATTAAAAAAATCGCCAAAATAAAAAATCGCCAAAATAAAAAAAAACGCCAAAATAATAAAAATTGCCAAAATTAAAATAACTTCAAAAACCAAAAAAAAAATCGCCAAAACGTGAAAAAAGTGCCAAAACTCAGAAAGCGCCAATAAATTCAAAAAACCCCAAAACTAAAAAAAAACGCTTAAAACCGAAAAAACCCAAAAACGAAAAAATGCAAAAACTATAGTTTATATTGTTCGTTTGAATTACATATCTCGTGCCCGTACGGAACCCTTCGTGTGCGGGTCAAAGTCGCACTTCACTGAATTTATTTATATTTATTTAAGCAAATAAAATAATCTTAACTACTTGAAAGACATGAAGCACGAAAGATTTTTGGCTTGTTTCAGTTAAATTTTATTAAGTTTACATAATATGTAAAAAAATTTAAAAATAAAAAAAAATGTGTCATTATCGATATTATTAATTCAAAATTTATGATGCAACCTTTTTTTGAATTTTTCCAAACATTCTTTATTGCTTTTCTAGCAAAAATAATAATTATTTATGCAGTTATTCGATTTTGCTTGAAGAGTAAATGAAATGACCTAATATTGAATTGTAATTATAAAGCAGCTGTTTTCTATTTTGTATGATTTTCTCCTAAAGCTATGTACAGACGATTGTCAGATCTTACAATATTGTCAGATCTGTCAATGTGCTGGCAATCGAAAACTGCCAGTACAATATTCCTTGTCATTTCATACGGTTGTAAGAAAATCTTACAATTTATTGCCAGACGGTTGTTTGGTTACGGTTGTTAGATGTCTAACAATTTGTTGTCAGCTTCTAGTCTTTCAATGGACTGACAATGCTTTTTCTGGCAACGACGTCTGACAAAATTTGCCAGTTCACACGGCTGTAAGAAATTTTGAGCACATTTTACTGGCAATATTGTAAGATCTGACAACCGTCTGTACATAGCTAAAGGCTGCCATTCAATACATATGCTAGTATGGAAAAAAGCAACTCAAATACAAAATTATGTACCATGGTAATAATAGCGGAAATAACCCTTTGTTGCACATCTGCAATTTTAGCAAACATAGCATGATTTTTTGCTACAAAGGGTGAGTGTCTTTTTGCAGTTTTAAAAAATTAATTAATTAATTTGCGGCGGCTCTGCCGTCGTAAAATTTTGTAAACGCAGGGCTTTACTTGTTTTTATTGCAAAAAAAAAAACGAAAAACACAGCTGTTTTAGCATTGAGAACATTTGCAATTTTCAATATGCAATGGTTTTTGGTTATGGATATTTATTCAGGTGATGCAAATCTCAGTTGCATGTACTTTGTTGTTGTGGTCTTGCAGAATATAGCACGTATGCTACACTTGCAATATCTGCAGGACATGCAACGGCAGTATGCAACGAAGAGCGATTTCCGCTAATGAAATTAAAAATACAAAAAATACAAACTAGAAAAGTGTAGTATAAGAACTCATTTTGTTACGTACTCGCGTATGTACCGCTTGCTTGCCTGAGAACTGAGTTGTTATGTAGAAACAGGCCATAAAAGTAATTTTTTTATTTTTTCGAGCAAAAATAAAAGTGATTATTTGGTTTTTATTTTTAGAGCAAAAATAAAGTAATTTTTTGATTTTTATTTTTTCGAGCAAAAATAAAAGTTATTTTGTGATCTTTATTTTTCTGATTTGTTATTTTAAAACGACGTGATTCGAAAGCACTCTAAATCACACTTGATGTTTTTCGGTGTGATTTTAACTTTTCGAAAACACATAGATACATTTTTTGTAATTTTATGTTGAACTAGCTGAGCCGGTCCGCGTGGCTGACCCTAAGCAAACATTAGTGTTCTATTACCACACGATTTAAATTGAGCTTTTGATATTGGATCATTATTAATAAAGGTTTTTTGTAAATATCTTCAGAACAACATAGCCGAGTTGAGAGTTTAATATCTCGTTTTGAAATGACAACAGCTTAAAAAATAAAAAAAGTAAAAAAAATAAATAAATATATATATATATATATATATATATATATATATACAGGGTGGCCCAGAAAGACCGAAGTGGTGTAAATTCCTTATAACTTTTTATTTAAGACATATTTTTTTAATTTTTTGTTTTTTAAATACAGTAAATTTATAGGGAATATTTTTAGATTAGTTGTTAAAAATGATATCCCGCAAGTGGAGGCCATTTTCTGCTTCGCACAAATGATCTCTTTTCAACACATTTTCCATGACCTTTCGCAAAACTTCCGGTGTTATGTTGTTAATTTCGTCTGGAATATTGGTTTTTAATTCCTCAATAGTCCTAGGCTTATTAACATAAACTTTCCCTTTTAAATAACTCCAAAGGAAACAGTCTGGAGCGGTTAAATCCCGGGAACGCGGAGGCCAATTAAAATTGCTTCTACGCGAATTTATTCTTTCCCCAAAGATGTCGCGTAAAATAGCCATTGTGGCCCTCGGAGTGTGCGCTGTGGCTCTATCCTGTTGGAACCATATTTGCGGATGGTATTCCACGGCTGGCCTTACGAGTACGTAACAAAATGAGTTCTTATACTACACTTTTCTAGTTTGTATTTTTTGTATTTTTAATTTCATTAGCGGAAATCGCTCTTCGTTGCATACTGCCGTTGCATGTCCTGCAGATATTGCAAGTGTAGCATACGTGCTATATTCTGCAAGACCACAACAACAAAGTACATGCAACTGAGATTTGCATCACCTGAATAAATATCCATAACCAAAAACCATTGCATATTGAAAATTGCAAATGTTCTCAATGCTAAAACAGCTGTGTTTTTCGTTTTTTTTTTTTTGCAATAAAAACAAGTAAAGCCCTGCGTTTACAAAATTTTACGACGGCAGAGCCGCCACAAATTAATTAATTAATTTTTTAAAACTGCAAAAAGACACTCACCCTTTGTAGCAAAAAATCATGCTATGTTTGCTAAAATTGCAGATGTGCAACAAAGGGTTATTTCCGCTATTATTACCATGGTACATAATTTTGTATTTGAGTTGCTTTTTTCCATACTAGCATATGTATTGAATGGCAGCCTTTAGCTATGTACAGACGGTTGTCAGATCTTACAATATTGCCAGTAAAATGTGCTCAAAATTTCTTACAGCCGTGTGAACTGGCAAATTTTGCCAGACGTCGTTGCCAGAAAAAGCATTGTCAGTCCATTGAAAGACTAGAAGCTGACAACAAATTGTTAGACATCTAACAACCGTAACCAAACAACCGTCTGGCAATAAATTGTAAGATTTTCTTACAACCGTATGAAATGACAAGGAATATTGTACTGGCAGTTTTCGATTGCCAGCACATTGACAGATCTGACAATATTGTAAGATCTGACAATCGTCTGTACATAGCTTTAGGAGAAAATCATACAAAATAGAAAACAGCTGCTTTATAATTACAATTCAATATTAGGTCATTTCATTTACTCTTCAAGCAAAATCGAATAACTGCATAAATAATTATTATTTTTGCTAGAAAAGCAATAAAGAATGTTTGGAAAAATTCAAAAAAAGGTTGCATCATAAATTTTGAATTAATAATATCGATAATGACACATTTTTTTTTATTTTTAAATTTTTTTACATATTATGTAAACTTAATAAAATTTAACTGAAACAAGCCAAAAATCTTTCGTGCTTCATGTCTTTCAAGTAGTTAGGATTATTTTATTTGCTTAAATAAATATAAATAAATTCAGTGAAGTGCGACTTTGACCCGCACACGAAGGGTTCCGTACGGGCACGAGATATGTAATTCAAACGAACAATATAAACTATAGTTTTTGCATTTTTTCGTTTTTGGGTTTTTTCGGTTTTAAGCGTTTTTTTTAGTTTTGGGGTTTTTTGAATTTATTGGCGCTTTCTGAGTTTTGGCACTTTTTTCACGTTTTGGCGATTTTTTTTTTGGTTTTTGAAGTTATTTTAATTTTGGCAATTTTTATTATTTTGGCGTTTTTTTTATTTTGGCGATTTTTTATTTTGGCGATTTTTTTAATTTTGGAGTTTTTTTCATATAGGTGATTTTTTTTTGGTTTTGGCGATTTTTTTTAGTTTTGGCACTTATTTTTTCGTTTTGAGGATTTTTTTCGGTTTTTGGCGTTTATTTTAAATTTTGGCGATTTTTTTCGTTTCGGCAATTTTTTTTAAATTTGGCGATTTTTTTTAATTTTGGTTATTTTTTTCATTTTGGCGATTTTTTTCACATAAACAATTATTTTTTTTTTCATACCGGCGATTTTTTTTCATTTAAACGATTTTTTCGAATTTGGCGATTTATTTTAGTGCTAGATTTTATTTTTAATTTTGTCGATTTGGCGATTTTTTTGAAATTTTTGTCGATTTTTTCAGGTTTTGGCGATTTTTTTCAGTTTGGCGATTTTATAATTTTCGGATTTTTTAATTTTACCGTTTTTGAAAATTTCAAGAGTTTACCTCTTACGGTCTCCAAGATATAGCAAGTTGTCAAAATTGCATTAACTGATGGACCACCCTTTAATTTAAATTTTTTAATATTTTAATGTTTATTGTTGTAGTCTATATAAAAATACACTAATTTTACAAATTTCAATTGTCAATACACATATGTACATACAATTGTATGTATATTACATGAGCACCCTTTAATTTCTAATTCTCATGTATTTGTTGTTGTAGTGGCCAAGGTTCTACACACTCTGTCCAAATTTTAGCCCTTACGGTTCCTGAGAAAATACCGTGTGACGGACAGACGGACAGCGTAGCGAAAACAATAGGGTTCCTTTTTTCACCTTTGGTGTACGGAACCCTAAAAAGAAGTCGTTCGTTCATTTAAAACAATACGCATATCGTTAAATGGTTACTAATTGCAGCATTTAATGAAAATGTTCCCAATATTCTTTCTTTGAATACATCTAGATTTAAAATAACAATTAGGAATATTGCATAGCAATTTAGACATACACAGAAAAAAGTAAAAACAAGATTCAATTAAAAAAAACTAAAATTCAGTTAAAAAATTAATTAGTTTTCAACCAATCACGGAAATTGTAGTATTAACTCATCCATTTTAATTGAAAATTTTTTTGGTTTTTTCAATTAAAAAAATATTACATTAACTAAAAATTTAATTGATGGTTTTCTAAAGATTCAATTAAAATTTAATTGAAATATTTTTGAAGATTCAATTAAAAAATTAATTGAAATACTTTTTAGGATTCAATTAAATAACTTATTAAAATTTTTTAAAGATTCAGTTAAAATATTAATTGAAATATAAAAAATCTAAGAGTATAAAAATATAAAAAATTGTAAAAATATAAAAAATGTTATGTACATACATATGTATGTATGTATGTATGTATATATCCCCATATAAAAAATTTACAAAAATGGAAACATTTGT
This sequence comes from Tachina fera, assembly GCA_905220375.1. Taxonomy (NCBI): domain Eukaryota; kingdom Metazoa; phylum Arthropoda; class Insecta; order Diptera; family Tachinidae; genus Tachina; species Tachina fera. The sequence goes on from LR999963.1 coordinate 128,061,050, forward strand.
GTATTGTACCAAAAACCTAACTGATGCATCGCATGGCTTTTGAAGTTTGAATGCAGGAAAAAAGTACAATGGCCGTATCCGGTCTTGCGTAAGTGTAAATGCAGAATATTTTATGATTGGATTTTAAAGAAAGGCTTCGATGATTTCCATATCTACATACGCAAGACGTTTTGCATCGAACCCCTAATACCGCCAATGTACTTACTTTACCATCCACATTTGGTCTATAAGCTTGCATTTTTTATCATAATTGTCTTGTTATTTCCCAACAAAAGGGAACAAAATGAATTTCTGTTTTTTTTATTTTCATATTTAATTTTTTATTCAACTTATCGAAATTACTAAGAATAAAAAAAAAATTAGGCTGAGTAGTTTTTTCTCCCATATAAAATATCAAAACCAATTAAAAGATTAATTGAGTATTTTAATTGAAAATATTTTTTCAAAAAAATATGGCATACTACAAAAAACAGCTCGATTTTCATACATAAAAACTAAAGTTACATTATTTACATACAATTAACATGTAAAAATTGTTACCCATTTCAGAGTATTCTGAGTTAAGCTCTGTTGAAAGCACTTTTTTGTTAGAGCAGCAAAGTCAATTAAAATAAACATATATTCAATTAAAATTTTAATCAAAAGTATTATTTTTTCTAAGCAATCACTTAATTAAAAAAAAATTCAACAATAATTTTTTCTGTGTACATAAAGCAAAAAGTTTAGTAAACTTAAAAATTGTGGATACTAGGAAACTTTAGAGCATAACATCTTTCCATATATTCGAAATGTAGATATAGATATATTTTATACACATAGAACCGATATATGTATACTAGGGTATTTTATATATGTGCTTTGAGCATACAATAGAACGCCCGAGCTTGCAATTACTCAGACATCGAGTTAAAAATTAACTCCTTCAAGATTTGATGTAAACGAAGGAATTTCAGTATAAAACAGCGAACCGCAGTAAAAATGTTTCACGTACTTGAGCAAACCTATTATTATTTTCCTTGAACAAATTTATATGAACAAAATTTCTTGAGAAATTTTTTAGATTCTCTAATTGAACTGTAGTGAATTTTAATCAGAAATAATTCATAGTCAGGCTCAAGTTCAGTAATTTCAATTCTTATTGAATGAAATATTTTTATTAATTAATGTGAGTTTCTAAAGAAGAGAAGAAAAATTAAACTTAGACTTTTAAGCTGGGGGAAATACCGATACTTTTCTGGGCAGCCACGCACTTCATCAGCACCTTAGTCTATCTACTTGGGTAGAGATTCTTATTAACATCAGCTATTTAACTTAAATTTACAATGAAACGGAATATGAGAAACGATTGTTGTGTATACAATTGATTTACCTTTGGTAAACACATTTATAAGTATCACTATTAATTTTCTGTTTTTTTCCTTTTTTTCATTTTTCTATTTAGGTTAGCACGAAATTATATTACTCTATCTCAGTATGTTTAACTATTCTTACTTATCTTTTTACGATCATCACATTAATTATTTTTACTTATTAGATGTACCATCGGTACATGCATGTAAGTATTAGTGTAGTGGTCTTATGTTACTTGTTGTTGCATTCTACAGTTTTATTTTTAGTTATTCCAGCCTTCTGAAACTGTGATAACAAGTGAACTGTGATTGCCAAGTGAACATATTTTGTCACGTGCCCATGATGTATTAAGTGAGAAATTTTTAGCTTCTTTAATTGAACTGTAGTGAATTTTAATCAGAAATAATTCATAGTTAGGCTCAAGTTCAGTAATTTCAATTCATATTGAATGAAATATTTTTATTAATTAATGTGAGTTTCTAAAGAAGAGAAGAAAAATTAAACTTAGACTTTTAAGCTGGGGAAAATACCGATACTTTTCTGTGCAGCCACGCACTTCATCAGCACCCTAGTCTATCTACTTGGGTAGAGATTCTTATTAACATCAGCTATTTAACTTAAATTTACAATGAAAGTATGAATTATTTCTGATTAAAATTCACTACAGTTCAATTAAAGAAGCTAAAAATTTCTCACTTAATACATCATGGGCAAAAATAAAACAAGTGTCAACTTTTTTTTGGGTAAAAATGTAATAAGTTTTTATTTTGTTGCTTCTTAATAAAAATTCCAATTTTGTAGTTAGTTTCAAATACAGGCAATCAAAAATAAGTACTTGTGCAGAAAGTAAAATAGGTTTTTATACATTAAAGAAGAAATTTTGATCAGAAATAATTCATAGTCAGGCTCAAGTTCAGTAATTTCAATTCTTATTGAATGAAATATTTTTATTAATTAATGTGAGTTTCTAAAGAAGAGAAGAAAATTATTCAATAAGAATTGAAATTACTGAACTTGAGCCTGACTATGAATGATTTATGATTAAAATTCACTACAGTTCAATTAATAAATCTAAAAAATTTCTCATTTAATACATCATGGGCACGTGACAAAATATGTTCACTTGGTAATCACTTTTCATTTGGCTATCACAGTTTCAGAATGCTGGAATAACCATAATAAAACTGTAGAATGCTACAACAAAGTAACATAAGACCACTACAGTAATATTTACATGCATGTACCGATGGTACATCGAATAAGTAAAAATAATTAATGTGATGATCGTAAAAGACAAGCAAGAATAGTTAAACATACTTAGGTAGAGTAATATAATTTCGTGCTAACCTAAAGAGAACAAGTAAGAGTGCTATATTCGGCTGTGCCGAATCTTATATACCCTTTACCAAAGTGCGTTTATGTAGTATAGAGATACATACATAAGCACAGACATATGTAGGTACATATTCATTTTGTGAAAAAATTCATACTCTTTTCTAGTGCAATTTTTAGGTTTTTGGCATTATTTTTAATTTGGTGCTTTTTAAATATTGGCGATTTTTTTCATATAGGCAATTTTTTTTGGTTTTGGCGATTTTTTTCTGTTTTTGGCGTGTTTTTAATTTTGGCGATTTTTTTTCGTTCTGGCGATTTTTTTGATTTTGACGATTTTTTTCATTTAAGCGATTTTTTTATTTTTTATATTTTAATTTTTTTTTATTTTTTTGTGGCAATTTTTTTAGTTTAGACACTTTTTTCTCGTTTTGGCGATTTTTTTCGGTTTTTCGCGTTTTTTTTATTTTGGCGATTTTTTTTTTCGTTCTGGCAATTTTTTTGATTTTGACAATTTTTTTTTCATTCAGGCGATTTTTTTATTTTTTGCCGATTTTTTGTCATATAGGCAATTTGTATTTTGTTTTGGTAATTTTTTCGTTTTTTGGCGTTTTTGAAAATTTTTTTAGTTATGACAGTTTTTTCTCGTTTTGGCGATTTTTTTCGGTTTTTGGCGATTTTTCTTCGTTTTGGCAAATTTTTTGATTTTGCCGTTTTTTTCATTTAATCGATTTTTTTAATTTTTGGCGATTTATTTTCATATAGGCAAATTTTTTTTTGTTTTGGCGATTTTTTCCGGTTTTTGCCGTTTTATTTCTTAATTTTGGCGATTTATTTTCGTTTTGGCGATTTTTTTGGATTTTGGCGATTTTTTTTTTTCATTTAGGCAATTTTTTTTTTAATTTTTGACATTTTTTTTTTGTTTTGGCGATTTTTGCGGATTTTTGTCATTGTGAGCTTTTTTTTGTTTTGACACTTTTTTCTCGTTTTGGCGATTTTTTTCGGTTTTTGGCGTTTTTTTAATTTTGGCGATTTTTTTTAGTTTTGGCGATTTTTTTGATTTTGCCGATTTTTTTAAATTTTTGGCGATTTTTTTCGTATAGGCAATTTTTTTTTGATTTGGCGATTTTATTTCGGTTTTTGGCGTTTTTTTTTTAGTTTGGCGATTTATTTTCGTTTTGGCAATTTTTTTTATTTAGGCGATTTTTTTTTCATTTAGGCGATTTTTTTTTAATTTTTGGCGATTTTTGTTCACATAAGAATTTTTTTTTTGTTTTGGCGATTTTTTTCGGTTTCTGGCGTTTTTTTTTTAATTTTAGCGTTTTTTTCATTTTGGCGTTTTTTTTCGTTTTGGCGATTTTTTTAAATGTTTGGCGATTTTATAATTTTCGGATTTTTTAGTTTTACCGTTTTTGAAAATTTCAAGAGTTTAACTCTTACAGTTTCCAAGATATGGCAATTTGTCAAAATTACATAGTCAAAATTTCATTAACTGATGGACCACCCTTTAATTTAAATTTTTTTAATTTTAGTGTTAATTGTTGTAGCCTATATAAAAATACACTAATTTTACAAATTTCAAGTGTCAATATACATATGTACACACATACATACAATTGTATGGATATTACATGGGATTTTAAAAGTTTTCGTTACTCATTTTGGAACACCCTTTAAGTTTTAGCTTTTAAAAATTTTGTTGTTGTAGCGACCAAAGTTCTACATACACTGTCCAAATTTCAGACCCGTAGCTTTTACCGTTCCTGAGAAAATAGTCTTCTTCCTAAAACATGAAATATGTTTAATTATTAGGAAAAAAAGTAAAAGTTTTCCAACCCTGGAAACGTTTTTTAATTTGTTAAGTTTTTAAATTTTTTTTAAAATTATAAATACCAATTTTATTCATACCGAAGTATAAAATAAGTTAATTTAATAAAAAAGTAATAAAAACTTGTTTTCGGTAGTTATTTTCTATGGGAAAATAGAGTTTGAGTTTTCCATCTCTGAAACGGTCTGCCCGATTTTGCTGAATTTCAATAGCAACATTTTTCGTAAAATTTCTGACATACCAGTCCAAGAACGAAGTCTCTAGCTGTTCTGGGAGCTTGGGAAAACCGATTTCACGTACAGACAGACGGACAGACGGACATCGCTTGTTCGTCTTCCCTATGCATAAGGATCCAGAATATATATACTTTATGTGTCTCTTATTAATATTGTAGAAATTACAAACTGAATGACAAATCTATATATACCCTTTTGCCATTTTTTGGTAAAGTGTATAAAAATGAAAAAATGGAAAAAACAGAAAATTAATAGTGATACTTATAAATGTGTTTACCAAAGGTAAATCAATTGTATACACAACAATCGTTTCTCATATTCCGTTTCATTGTAAATTTAAGTTAAATAGCTGATGTTAATAAGAATCTCTAACCAAGTAGATAGACTAGTGTGCTGATGAAGTGCGTGGCTGCCCAGAAAAGTATCGGTATTTCCCCCAGCTTAAAAGTCTAAGTTTAATTTTTCTTCTCTTCTTTAGAAACTCACATTAATTAATAAAAATATTTCATTCAATATTAATTGAAATTACTGAACTTGAGCCCAACTATGAATTATTTCTGATTATAATTCACTACAGTTCAATTAAAGAAGCTAAAAATTTCTCAGTTTTTAGTTTACATTGTGTACAAATGTTTATGTATGGATGTATGACAGTGGGAATTTATTTGTGGAATATTTTGTGTGAATACATTAAGAGCGTTCATAGGTTTGGGTTTTCAAATGCGTGTGATTTTCTATTACCGACAGGAAAATTCTGAAAATGATTTTTCTTATGCCGCCGGAAAACGTGAAAATGATTTTTTGTAATACCGACGGGAAAATTTGTGGGTGTTGCTATTGACTGTGGGAATTTAAAGCTGACTGTGATATGGGTAGGTGAGCTTGTTTTTGCAATATATAGCCATTGGAATTTGTGGGTGTATCTATCTGTGGGAATTTAAGCAGGTTACTATGGGTGGGGTGTAGTAAAGGTAGAGCGATTGTTGTGTGTATGTATGTAACCTTAGGAATTTGTGGGCGTATCTGCTTGTGAAAATTTGAGTCCGTTCATGATTTGGGATGGGTGAGGGTGTTATTGAGAATGAGAATTTGTGTGTGTGTATGTGTGTGCATGGCTGTAAGAGTTTAAGGGTGATCGTTATTTGTGGTAGGAGAGGGTATTGTTGAGATATATCGATTCTGTGTGAGCATGGCTGTGGGAATTTGTTTGTATGTATGGCTGTGGGAGTATAAGGTTGATCGTGGTTTGTGAGGGGCGAGGCCTTATTGAGGTAGTATGCCTTAGTATGCATGAAACCCCTCACGAGGCTTCCCGATATCTACAAAAACATATGACACAATTCGATATGTGGTTGAACTTATGCAGAATTAAGATAAATGAACAAAAGTGTGTCCATATAAAGTTTACCCTTAGAAGAGATACTTGCTCCCCCATTCGAATGAACAACCAAAATATTCCTCAACATTCCCAAGTGAAATACCTTGGTATACACCCTGATCGAAGGCTTACATGGAAACAACATATTGACTTTAAGCTAACGCAGATGAAACTTAAGTTATCTCAAATACATTGGTTGATTGGCAGAAATTCAACACTTAGCCTGAACTGCAAACTTTTAATACACAAGTCGCCTTTGAAGCCAATATGGTGTTAAGGTATCCAATTATGGGACACTGCTTCAGCTTCCAATGTAGAGAGAATCCAACGAAGGCAAAACAAATTTTACTGTTAATAACATCGGCTTCATGGTGCATCAAAAATTCTAATATACATCGCGATCAAGTTGTTGTTTGGCACAATACCTATCACTGTAATATGCTATGCATTATATAAATTTGTAACTGTAAGAGTGTCATATAATTTGTAGATAAGCTGCGAACTTGACAATATTTTTCCCGATAAAAAGAAGTAAACAAGTATGCATTATTCTCTTCTTTTTTAGAAAGGTAAAAATATTGCCAAGTTAGCAGATTATCTATAAATTATATGATATGTGCACCATTGTGTCATAATGAGGACCGAGTAATTTGATTAATTTTTTAAGAGTCATCTGAGTAGAAATATGTAAAATATAGTGTAAATTTTAGTGTAGTAAAGTCTGCGCAGGCGAAGTCCTTTAGAAAACGCGAAATTAAATGTTAGCATGAGTGAAATGTGCATGCAAGGTTTCAATACAGTAGCTTGTGTTTTAAACAAGGTTGGCAACCGAAACAAATAACGGTATCGGTATTGATACCGGTACAACTATTTTTTAAATTTCGGTATCGGTAACGGTATCGGTATTTTTTTATTTCGGTATCGGTATTACCGGTACATACCGTTATTGAGTTTATAATACCGGTATACCGATATGACTGCTACATTATTAGTTCAGACAGTGGATATAGCAAAAAATTTCTTTTTTTTATTAAATTACTTCGAAAAGGGAGTATTTTTACATTAACATATAAAAACATTTAAACTGATATGTTTCTATATATGTTTTTATAGTTTTATTAAAAAATAATTTATTAAAAAAGTAAAATAAGGAAACTGCAGTTTAAACTTTACATATATGTATAAAGTATACATTTTGGTTAATTAAACAAAATAATAAAAATAAATACATACAGTGGTTGTACATTATACACGAAGTACATGTGGAATTGTATGCACTTAGTGATGTGCGAATATTCGTATTCGAATTCCCGAATATTCGTCTTTTTTCGATATTCGTACTCATCAAATTCAGACGAAACGAATACTTGAATATTTGATATCAAGCAATAAACAATATTCCTGTAGCCAACTTAAAAACAAACAAAACAAATTTCTCGTACAATTAACGTTTAGGGTCATTATTACAACTTAAATATATTTAAAAGTAGGATTTTGTCGGAATTATAAAACGCTACTTTAGGCTATTCATTATTATACATTTAATTTAACTTAACAGGAAGGATACATTGCCTTTACCTTAGCGCTCACTTTAGGTTAAGTTAAAATTGTACTGATGGACAACTTTTTATACGTCCGATAAAATTCTACATCTAACTAATTTTAAGTTGTAACAATGGCAATATTTAACTTCAGATATAAAAGTTTCCAAACTTTTTCTCCATTATCTCTATAAACCCATTAAACCTATATTTGAATTAGACCTATTTCCCTTTACAAATATTAAATTCCAAAGCTGTAAACAAAAAATGTACTACGCCACTTTAAAACAAGATTTGTTTTTAAATATGTATATCCAAAAATCTAATCAGCGTCCAGCGAAAAATGAGAAGAATACTGCAAAAATACTGAAAAGTCCCATTTTTAATTTCATTTTCTTGGAAATTGCCGGGAACTCAAAGCAAAATGCTTATTGAATGCATAATTTTCTACCTAAGAGAGACTTTTCAGACGAAAATACTGATTGGCGAAATTCTTTTATAATAGCGAAATAATAACATAAAAACGGCGAAAATCGACTTTTGTTAAAAATTTTAGTTTAAATTGAGTATAACTTTTGACTTAATTGTGATTTTGATACCAAATTTTTTTTAATATTACAAATTTTGTCCCTTTTTCATAATGAGTTCAATTTTTTTAATCTAACAATATTTGACTTCTCCATTAGCAGAACAGTGGACAAAGGTTGGTAAAAAAGTCAAAATTTTAATATTTTTTCTCTAATATTTCCTAAACTGTAAGCGAAAACCCATAAATATAGTAGACTTTTTTTAGCTCTTGGATAAAAAAAACACTTGCAAAAAATCCTTTTTATCTGATCAAAAACAGGAGCTTGGCAAGGATTTTAATTTTTCATTAACCCAAGGTTGCCTACTTTGGAACAGCTAATTTAGAAATTTATTTCCAATTTTTTTACAAAATCTTCAATGTGTAACGGGTACTTTAGGCCCCGCTAGGCATTTATGGCAGCAAACCTCATATTTTAGACAGAGCACATATGTAGTATTTCAATTAAAGAACCAGTTTAATGTGCAATATATTAAAAAAACACTCTTCAAAACTTTAAATATTCGCATTAGCTTGTGTATCGATAACAGCCAATATACTAATTTTCGCGATTTCATATACAATAACTCTCGCTTACAGTGGATTTGCTCTTTTCACCAATTTAATATATTTATATGTCTAGAGATACGCTTCATAAGAATGTGTAAAGGAGAACAAAAACGTGTTTATAAAAGAAAGTTAATTGAAATAAATTTTTGAAATTTTATTTTTGGTGGGAATCGGTATACCGGTACATACCGGTATAGACGTAAACGGTATTCTGGATACCAGTATTTTCTAACCGAAATGAAATTCGGTATCGGTATCGATACCGGTATCTAATTTTAGCGGTATTTGAATCGGTATCGGTATTTTTACTATACCGTTTGCCAACCTTGGTTTTAAATTTATCTAGTTGGTAACTTAAATAAGCAAATTTTTTTTCTGCAAAATTTCAGTTCTCTTCTGTATAATATTTCAATACAAATTTGATAACAGCTAGTTGTCGAAAACAGCTAGTTGTTCCGTTCAACTAATATTTACAATTAACTTTGGTGTTTTTTGATCAATCACAGTTATCACATGAAATTTAGCTTGCAAACCGACACGAACCTTAGCCTGATCAAATCATAAATATATAAAATTTTAGTTCTTTTTGGTATAAAAATGCATAAATTCAAACTTGTTCTTTTTAATTCTGTTTTTTTTATACCCTTTACCAAAAAATGGTAAAAGGGTATATATAGGTTTGTCATTCCGTTTGTAATTTCTACAATATTAATAAGAGACACATAAAGCATATATGTATATTCTGGATCCTTATGCATAGGGAAGACGAACAAGCGATGTCCGTCTGTCCGTCTGCCTGTACGTGAAATCGGTTTTCCCAAGCTCCCAGAAGAGCTAGCGACTTCGTTCTTGGACTGGTGTGTCAGAAATTTTCCGAAAAATTTTGCAAAATTCAGCAAAATCGAGCAGACGGTTTCAGAGCTTAAAAACTCAAACTCAATTTACCCATAGAAAATAACTACCGAAAACAAGTTTTTATTACTTTTTTATTAAATTAACTTATTTTATACTTCGGTATGAATAAAATTGGTATTTATAATTAAAAAAAATTTTAAAAACTTAAGCTAAAAAACGTTTCCAGGGTTGGAAAACTTTAACTTTTTTCCTAATAATTAAACATATTTCATGTTTTAGGAAGAAGGCTATTTTCTCAGGAACGGTAAAAGCTACGGGTCTGAAATTTGGACAGTGTAAGTAGAACTTTGGTCGCTACAACAACAAATATATAAAAGCTAAAAATTTAAGGGTGTTCCAAAATGAGTAACGAAAACTTTTAAAATCCTATGTAATATACATACAATTGTATGTATGTGTGTACATATGTATATTGACACTTGAAATTTGTAAAATTAGTGTATTTTTATATAGGCTACAACAATTAACACTAAAATTAAAAAAAATTTAATTAAAGGGTGGTCCATCAGTTAATGAAATTTTGACTATGTAATTTTGACAAATTGCTATATCTTGGAAACTGTAAGAGTTAAAGTCTTGAAATTTTCAAAAACGGTCAAACTAAAAAATCGCCAAAATTAAAAAAACGCCAAAAAACAGAAAAAACGCCAAAAACCGAAAAAATCGCCAAAACAAAAAAAAATTGCCAAAAAATAAAAAAATCGCCTAAATGAAAAAAAATTGTCAAAATCAAAAAAATCGCCAGAACTAAAAAAATCGCCGAAATTAAAAAAACGCCAAAAACCGAAAAAAATCGCCAAAACTAAAAAATCAGCAAAATAAAATAAATCGCCAAAATTTAAAAAGCACCAAATTAAACATAATGCCAAAAACCTGAAAATTGCACTAGAGAAAATAGTATGAATTTTTTCACAAAATTAATATGTACCTACTTATCTCTGTGCTTATGTATGTATCTCTATACTATATAAACGCACTTTGGTAAAGGGTATATCAGATTCGGCACAGCCGAATATAGCACTCTTACTTGTTTTTTGTTACTTTTGCTTTGTGTGCTATCGGTATAAAGTTTTTGATAAAACCTACAAAAAGGAAATGTGGCAATGCTGCATAAATCAATTACAATAATTTTGATTTCTTGCTAAAATTTTTAAAAGAGTTTACAAATTTCAAAAATCAAGCCTCAAAAATTAATTTAAATAAACTTTCTTGTGAAAAATGTATTAACAAAAATTATTATTTTATTTTATTATAATGATAAAAAGTATTTTTAGATATTTATTTGCCCAGGTTCTACATTAAACTACAAAAAGAAATTGAAAACGTTTTTATTTCCGCAAAAACGATATCACTGTGTTCTACAAAAGTAATGTTTATTTTATCATGACGATTTTATTCCCAGTTTATTTCAAATATAAGTATATTTGAAGCAACATGGAAAAAACCACATTATGCTATGGACACAATTAGGACGAACAGCGAACTTCGCATAGTTCGATGACCTTTGCTTCAATAAGTCGTTGCGAAAATTTGTCTTTTGAAATTCAATTAAATTTGACGACCTGGGTAGCAAATTATGCAAATATTCATTGCGGCAAAGATCACTTGCATATATGTACATACATAAAAAAACTATGATTATGAATTTGTAATAAAAATAAATGCAAAAATATATATCAAGTCTCGAATTTGATTAAAAATCTCATAAATCACACTAATCGCGAAAATGTTGAAAATTCTCAATATTGGAAACAAGCCCTAAACTAAAATTGATTAAACTCGGTAAAACTCTAAGATAAGTCATTAACACAGGAAAAAGCGCAAAACATTATGAAAATTCGCCAAAGCTTGCAAAAATTTGAATTTTAAGTCCCTTAATAAAAATAAATAAGGAAAGTCAAAAACCTTGCAAAAATTATCGTTCCATAGAAAATAGAATAGAAAATCGCGAAAAATCGCAAAATAATTTTTATTAAAAATCGGTAAAACTCTAAGGAATCCTAAAACTGCAATAAAAAGTGCTAAAATTCGCGAATTTTTACTAAGAGAAGCATAATCGCAAAGTGTAATAATGGTATATGTTGTTTAAAATTCGCGAAAACTACTAAGAAGCTGAAACTTGCAAAAACTTGCTTTCATCACGAACATTGCAAAAATTCGCGTGAAGTTGCAAAATCCAAAACAAGCCTTAAAATTCATAAGAAATTTCCAAAACTGTTAAAAATAAAACAAACTCTGAAAAGCGCGAAAAATCGCAAGTTCGCAAAAAAATCGCAAGTCCATTTAATATTTCTAAACGCATTGAAGAAGTCACTTACAGACCTTTTAGTTAATTATGCAAATATTCACTACTGCAAAATAACACTTGCATATATGTATATTAAAAAAAACTACGATTATGTACTTGCAATACAAATAAATGTACAAATCTATATCAAATCTTGAATTTGATTACAACTCGAATAAATCAAATATTGCGAAAATGTTAAAAATTCGCAATATTGGAAACAAATTGTAACGTAAATCATTAACTCAGGAGAAATCGCAAAAGATTATGAAAATTCCACTAAGCTTGAAAAAAAATTTAATTTTTAAGTCCCTCAATAAAAATAAATAAAGGAAGCCAAAATCTTAGCAAAAATCACATCTTTCGCAAAAATAACAGAAATTTGCGAAAAATTGTAATATCTTAAACAAGTGATAATTTTTATTAACAGAATATATTCTACAGATATTGAACTTCTCGTATGTGCAAAAAGAAGAGCTACAAGAGAATGGCAACAGCACAAATCACCCCGAAATAAAATTAGATTAAAAGAGTGCACTAAAAGACTCCAAGAACTGCTTGCATATGAAAAAACTGCTTCTCTTAAAAACTATCTGGAAAATCTCGATGTCACACCAGCATCTAATTATTCTTTGTCGCGCGCTGCGAAAAGAATTAAAACACCCGTTGAGTTTAAACCACTTCTGCGCACTACTACCGGAGTTTGGGCCATCAGTGATATTGAAAAAGGTAACTTGTTTGCAAAGCATTTAAAATCCGTATTTACCCCAAACACATGTACTGGTGTTGTTGATTTCCCGAGTGTAGTTGCGCTACCCCCTCGACCCATAAAATTTAAAATGTGTGATGTACAAAACCTAATTGATGAACTCAACCCGAAGAAAGCACCGGGTATTGATGGAATTAGTAACCAAATGCTAATAAAATTTCCTCGCATTGCATTTAGAATCATGTTATTCATTTTTAATGCCATTTTACGACTAGAGTATTATCCCCACAGCTGGAAGCTTGCCAAAGTTAAAATGATTCCAAAGACGGGCAAAGATCTGACCAAGGCAGAATCATACAGGCCAATAAGTCTGCTATCAAAAATGTCAAAACTTTTTAAAAAACTGCTCATGTCAAAACTGTCCCCAATTCTAATTGGTAGTGGGTGCATCCCATACCATCAGTTTGGTTTTAGAAGTCAGCATAGCACCATTGAACAAACGCATAGATTGGTTCAATGTATAAGAAGAACATTTGAAGAAAAGAAGTACTGTTCTGCACTGTTTATTGACGTTTCGCAGGCATTTGATAAAGTGTGGCATGAAGGTCTAATTTTAAAATTAAAATCATATCTACCAATAAATTTAGTGAATTTATTAGAAAGTTCCATTACTACCGGGAAGTTTACGGTTGTGGAAGGAGAATTCATGAGTGTGCCCGAATCTATATCATCAGGTGTACCACAGGGGAGCATACTGGGGCCAGTTTTGTATTTGATTTATACTTGTGATATGCCATTGAGCAGTAATATCCATACATCTACGTTTGCCGATGATACAGCCTGCTTAAGTATGCACGAAAATCCTCATGAGGCTTCGCGATATCTACAAGAACATATTACACAACTGGAACTATGGTTAAAATTATGGAGAATTAAGGTAAACGAGCAAAAGTGTGTTCAGGTAACATTTACCCTGCGAAGAGATACTTGTTCCCCAATTCGAATCAACAATCAAGTTGTTCCTCAGCATTCACATGTAAAATACCTTGGCATACACCTTGATCGACGACTTACATGGAAACACCACATTGACTCAAAGCTAATACAAATGAAACTTAAACTAATTCAGATATATTGGCTGATTGGTAGAAATTCAACACTCAGCCAGTTGCAAACTTTTATTATACAAGTCGCTTTTGAAGCCAATATGGTGCTACGGAATTCAGTTATGGGGCACTGCTTCAGCTTCTAACGTCGAGAGAATCCAACGAAGGCAAAACAAAATTTTACGTTTGATAACATCGGCTCCATGGTACATTAAAAACTCAAATATACATCGTGATTTGAATATGCCACTAGTGATTGAAGAAATAGCAAAATACGCAGGCAAATATTTAACAAAACTCGAGTCACATCCTAATCCGCTTGCTCGTAACATCTTGAATTTTACTGGCCACATTCGCTTAAAAAAGAAGGAAACAAGGGCTCTTATACTCAACACTCCAGATGGGATTGCTTGAAAATATTTTTTTTCTCTTTTTTTTTTGATTATCACTACTTATGTATTATTTATAACTATCACTAAGTTTATGTCCGACAGTGGTCGGGCCTAATACTTATATTTTAGATTTAAGATTTGAATACTTATTGTTAGTTTATAATATAAGATACAATAAATAAATAAATGTACTAAAAAATAAAAAAAAATCACTAAACCTCTAAGGAATGCTAAAAAGTCGGTAAAAATTTCGAAAATTTCAAAAGTTGCAAAAAACTTGATAACAGCAGAATTATGGCAATGTCTAATACTAAACAGCTGCATGAATGTTTTAATTTTCTATCTATTGAGAATGAAGCGAAAACAGAACTCTAATTGAGAATACATCTAACGAAGGAAACGAACGAAAACGACTCTATTCGCTGGGAGGCAAGCACTGTTAACAGAAATGCAGATTTATCTGGATTTTGCAGATTTTTCTTTCAATCCCAATTATAGTGAATTTTTTTAAAATTGTTCCTATTACTGCCACTACTTTTTGTTTCTATTATGTGTGAATAACTCATAATTTAGAGAGTTAAAATTGTTTAACTTAGAAGACATCATTAAAGAAAAAGAAGAAGATTGATAGTCGTTCTATAAACATTTGCAATATTTTACTTTATTTAAAAAAATTTCTGGGTGAAGGCTGCTGATGAGTTTCTTAAGCAGAAACGAAATGCACTTTCTGCGAACATTAAAGGCTTATTTATATTCATAAAAAATAAAATGTGATGTGAAAAAATTTAAATAAAATACCCGAGTTTAAATGTTATGAATATGGGTTAATGAAAAAATATTTATGTTACACATGTAACATGGATAGAGATGTATCCATGTAAATTTTTGGAATAAAATATAAAAAAGTTGTTTTAAAAATTGATTTGAAGATTTTTTGAAGATTTTAAAAATAAAATGCAGATTTTGAAGATTTTTTCTTGAACATTTTTTAAATTTTGCAGATTTTAGCCTTAGAAATTCTGGCAACACTGGAGGCAAGCAATCAAAACGAAACGAATAACACATGGAAACATGAGAGAATTGAGACATGAGAGTAATCAAACATGAGAGTTCGAATAGAATAGTATATCATTTTTTTTCGTGCAAAAAAAGCGAAACAAACGAAACATGCATGGCTTTGAGAGAATGAGAAACGAAACAAACATTTACTCTCATCATTCCAGATTATTATGGAAACATTCGAATGTTTTGTTTTAAAAAGCGAAACAGAGGAAACATAAACATCTGTTTGGAAGTAAATGCGGTAGTTTGTGTGATTTTAATCTTGAATAAAATCTAATTTTAAGATCGAATTCAAGATTTAGTTCTTTAAAAATCTTAAATTAAGATCATATTCTTAAAAATATAAGAATATAATCTTAAAATTAAGATCAAGTTTGTGGTTGTAAGAATTCATTCTATAAATTAAGAATTAATACTTAAATATGAGGACGTCAATCTCACTGAAAAAGTTTCAAGATTGAAATTTTAAAACTTCTATAATGTAAGTTCAAGATGTTTGTTTTAGATCCTTAATTTTCTATTAGTGTTACGAATTGTGTTAAGTCAATCTTTTGATAAGCAATTTTTTCTAGGACGAAGTATATGTATGTATTTCTACTTTCTTAATTTATTTTTTATTTAATTTTGTATACACATCTGATGAATTTATATCATATTGAATGAACAAGTTCATATAAAAACAGTATATTTTATACCCCTCTTTATACGAAGTTGTTCATTCATCATGATATAAATTCATCACGTGCGGACACTCAATTATAATTACATATATATATTTTTTAGTATTTCTATATTTTTTGTAACAATACGAGGTGACAAGATAAGCAAACTGCAGCTATCTGCCAACCGAATGAAAAATATTTATACCACTCGTAATGAAATTTTTGAGATATTACGACGTTTTTTAAATAAAATTGGAAGAATATAGTTAAGCAAAATAATAACTTTAATAGATGCTTAATTTGAATTTTAATTATCGATTTACCTTATAATAACACTGTGATACACAAAAAATATTCAGGGTTTCTAATGTACGAACTCTATTTTGTTGGAGTCCATGGATGACAAAAATACCGTTGTTTTTTTAGGTCACTTCATATAGTGATTTTTTAACGGTAAATGTAGTGAAAAACAGGGTTTCTTAGATTTTCAGTTTTAAATAGTTGTAACTTCTTTGTTTCCCAACACACAAAAAGTAATATGAATGATTTTGTAATATTAGTTAAAATATTTGTAGTATCAATTAAAAAATTAATTAAATTTTTACCTATAAACAATTTGATAATATCAATTAAGTTTTTCCAGTCAAATTAATTAATACAATTAAAAATTAAATAAATATAATTAAATTCTTAATTGAAAATATTAATTTGTGAACACTTTTTTCTGTGACATTCTGTCATGTTTCCATGCTCTTACAGCAACCAGTGTTGTCAGATTTATTTTCAGCCTCCTCGCCAAATGACTTGTCGAATATCTCCAAATATCGCCAATATAATAAAGCATTAAATTATAGCTAAAAAATATTTTTTTATTTTGTAATTGCATTACAAATACTTTTGAATTCAGTAGGTAACGTCTATCGTAAAACATAAAAATTATATTCACACCTCTCGGGAATAAATGTGTTCCCTTTCCCTAAAATATTGATCGGCAATGTTTGCGTTGTTTTTGTGTTAGTATACTAATAATTCTAATTTTGTTTACGTGAACAAATTGTTGCCTTTTTTACCGATAAGGGGGCTATTTAAAAAAAATTAAGAAAAGTGTTCACATTAACATGTAAATACTGGCGTACAAAAAATACTTAAAAACAACTTATCCCAAATGATCAATCAATCTAAATAGGATAAATTGAACTTGAGCACCAATATAAAAATTATTATTTAAATCTTGTGATAAAATTGGATTAACATTTACTTAAATGTGTATTTAAGTACACATATCATATCCTTGAAGTGGTTAGTACCAGCAGCATCGTCGTATTCGTACACTCTAGGCGAGAACTCGTGCAGGTTTCTTGGTGCTTCATTATCGAAATGTTGGTTCTAACTTATAAAAGAAAGTTTTCCCGACTGTGTTTCATAAACACCAAATGAGATTTTCTGGTTCATATTTATTTAAACTTCTTGAATTTCGGAAAATTTTGATATAAAGAGTCACAACATTTAGAGCTTTTGCACGAAATGTTTTATGCTGTAGAAAAAATTCCAAAAATTTCATGTTCTTAAGATTATTCTATTTTAATGAAATCGTAAAAAATATCGCCAAGGAGTTTAAATATTGCCAAGTAAATCGCCAATCGCCATTTCAACATCATTATCATCGCCAAAAACAAATTTTCATCGCAACGTTTGGCGAGATATCGCCATATCTGACAACACTGACAGCAACACACATTTTTTCAATTCCTTTGATCGTTTCGCTTTTACAAATGAGAATAGGAAGACTGTTTGAAAATTTGAGAATGTGTTGAACAGCGATTTAATCATACTCGTGCAGATCATTATCTAATACCATTCCCTCATTCACGATTTGCGAACGAATCTTGATTAATTTTGAACCTTGCTGCGAACCATGCAGAAATTGATAGCAATTCCCTAGTCTTGATAACAAATTATCGCTAATTTATCTGAACTTGCTATCAAAATAAAATGAGTACACACATACACTCATGAGTAAACACAAACAAACCAAATCGTGTATGAAATAAAAATATTAGAAAACATTTTATTAATTACTTTTTCTTAATTTGTCTATCTACAGTAAAAAAGCAAATAACACAGCATACAAAACTCGTGCCAACTATTCACGTATGTATGTATGTATATATCAGACAACTGCAGCGATACACCGCAACAATAAGTGCACAGTTCAAACACACAGTCTACCGTTCACAACTGTATCTCTTACACCTCAAAGCAAACTGTGCTGTGTGTGCTTTACTCCACATTCTTTTGCAAATATCTCTATGTGATAACAATTGTACTTTGCATTATTCGTACTATGTCAGAGACACAGTATGCAAGCAGCGATTGCAAAAATGCGATGAGAGCGAACACAGCACTCAGGGTGTATTAATGCTCTCTGTACTTTGCAATTTCACAATGGAGTCTCTTTTTTACATGTTTTGCTTTGTGTCGTTTCTGCATAAACATTTCTTGATGTGTGGCGGTGGCGTAAATGTGTATTGTAGTTTTAATAAACTGAATATGTATTGGCGTTTAAAAAAAAATTTTAGTTATCCCTTTGGTTTTTTTTGTTTTTAGTTTTGGCAGATCAGCTAACTCTGTCATTTTTAAAACTGTACACATATAAAACCTACTGTGTCGGTGGCACCGCAACCGCAAAAAAATAAATACACTTTCTTGTAGTGAATCTATAATTAGCATAAGCACTGTAACAATGTAAGAATTTTTTTATACCCTTTACCAAAAAATGGTAAAAGGGTATATGTATATATGTAGGTTTGTCATTCCGTTTGTAATTTCTACAATATTAATAAGCGACACATAAAGTATATATGTATGTACATATATTCTGGATCCTTATGAATAGGGAAGACGAACAAGCGATGTCCGTCTGTCGGTACGTGAAATCGGTTTTCCCAACCTCCCAGAACAGCTAGAGGCTTCGTTCTTGGACTGGTGTGTCAGAAATTTTCCGAAAAATTTTGCTATTGAAAATTAGCAAAATCGGTCAGACGGTTTCAGAGCAGGAAAACTCAAACTCTATTTTCCCATAGAAAATAACTACCGAAAACAAGTTTTTATTACTTTTTTATTAAATTAACTTATTTTATACTTCGGTATGAATAAAATTGGTATTTATAATTATAAAAAAAAATTTTAATTTTCCAGGGTTGGAAAACTTTAACTTTTTTTCTAATAATTAAACATATTTCATGTTTTAGGAAGAAGGCTATTTTCTGAGGAACGGTAAGAGATACGGGTCTGAAATTTGGACAGTGTATGTAGAAGTTTGGTCGCTACAACAACAAATATATAAAAGCTAAAAATTAAAGGGTGTTCCACAATGAGCGACGAAAACTTTTAAAATCCCATGTAATATACATACAATTGTACGTACATATGTATGTATATTGACACTTGAAATTTGTAAAATTAGTGTATCTTTATATAAGCTACAACAATTAGCACTAAAATTAAAAAAATTTAAATTAATGAAATTTTGACTATGTAATCAATTCAATATGACCAATTGCTATATCTTGGAAACTGTAAGACTCCAAAAACAGAAAAAAAATCGCCAAAACGAGAAAAACATGTCAAAACTAAAACAAATTTCCCACAATGTCAAAAAAACGCCAAAAACCGCAAAAATCGCCAAAACAAAATAAATGCTTATATGAACAAAAATCGCAAAAACGTAAAAATAAATCGCCTAAATGAAAAAAGATCGCCAAAATTCAAAAAAAATCGCCAAATCGAAAATAAATCGCCAAAATTAAAAAAAATCGCCAGAACGAAAATAAATCGCCAAAATTTAAAAAAAACGCCAAAAACCGAAAAAAATCGCCAAAACAAAAAAAAATATCCTATAGAAAATAAATTCCAAAAATTAAAAACAAATCGCCTAAATGAAAAAAAATCGCCAAAATCCAAAAAAAATTCGCCAAAACGAAAAAAATCGTTAAGATTAAAAAAACGCCAAAAACCGGAAAAATCGGCAAAACGAGAAAAAAGTGTCAAAACTAAAAAAATTGTTAAAAAGAAATAAAAACGCCAAAAACCGAAAAAAATCGCCAAAAACAAAAAAACTTGCCTATATGAAAAAAAAATTAAAAAAAAAACGCTAAAACAAAAAAAAAAATCGCCAAAATTAAAAAAACGCCAAAAACCAAAAAAAAAACCGCAAAAACAAAAAAAAAATTGCGTATGTGAAAAAAATAGCCAAAAATTAAAAAAATCGCTTATATGAAAAAAAATCGGCAAAAATCTCCAAAATTAAAAAAACGCCAAAAACCGGAAAAAATCGCCAAAACGAGAAAAAAGTGTCAAAACAAATAT
This sequence comes from Tachina fera, assembly GCA_905220375.1. Taxonomy (NCBI): domain Eukaryota; kingdom Metazoa; phylum Arthropoda; class Insecta; order Diptera; family Tachinidae; genus Tachina; species Tachina fera. Next base: position 128,081,351 of record LR999963.1, read on the forward strand.
AAAAAAACACAATGACAAAAACCGAAAAAAATCGCCAAATCAAAAAAAAATTGCCTATATGAAAAAAAAAATTGCCAAAAATTAAAAAAACGCCAAACGAAAATAAATCGCCAAAATCCAAAAAAATCGCCAAAACGAAAATAAATTGCCAAAATTAAAAAAAAAAAACGCCAAAAACCAAAAAAATCGCCAAAACAAAAAAAGATTGCCTATATGAAAAAAACCGCTTATATGACAAAAAATTGGCAAAAATCTCTAAAATTAAAATAACGCCAAAAACCGAAAAAATCGCCAAAACGAGAAAAAAGTGTCAAAACAAAAAAAATTCCCACAATGACAAAAACCCGCAAAAATCGCCAAAACAAAAAAATGCTTTTATGAACAAAAATCGCCAGAAATTAAAAAAATCGCTTAAATTAAAAAAAATCGCCAAAACGAAAAAAATTCGCCAAAATTAAAAAAACGCTAACAACCGAAAAAAATCGCCAAAACGAAAAAAAAGTGTCAAAACTAAAAATATTGCAAAAAAAAGAAATAAAAGCGCCAAAAACCGAAAAATTTGCCTATATGACAAAAAATCCCAAAAAATAAAAAAATCGCCAAAACCAAAAAAAAATTTCAAAAACCGAAAAAAATCTCCAAAACGTGAAAAAAGTGTCAAAACTAAAAAAATTGCCACAAAAAAATAAAAAAAAATAAAATAAATAAAAAACAAAAAATTTGCCAGAACGAAACAAAATCGCCATAAACCGAAAAAAAATCGCCAAAACCAAAAAAATTGCCTGTATGAAAAAAAATCGCCAAAACTAAAAAATCAGCAAAATAAAATAAATCGCCAAAATTTAAAAAGCACCAAATTAAACATAATGCCAAAAATCTAAAAATTGCACTAGAGAAAAAAGTATGAATTTTTTCACAAAATTAATATGTACCTACTTATCTCTGTGCTTATGTATGTATCTCTATACTATATAAACGCACTTTGGTAAAGGGTATATCAGATTCGGCACAGCCGAATATAGCACTCTTACTTGTTTTTTGTTACTTTTGCTTTGTGTGCTATCGGTATAAAGTTTTTGATAAAACCTACAAAAAGGAAATGTGGCAATGCTGCATAAATCAATTACAATAATTTTGATTTCTTGCTAAAATTTTTAAAAGAGTTTACAAATTTCAAAAATCAAGCCTCAAAAATTAATTTAAATAAACTTTTTTGTGAAAAATGTATTAACAAAAATTATTATTTTATTTTATTATAATGATAAAAAGTATTTTTAGATATTTATTTGCCCAGGTTCTACATTAAACTACAAAAAGAAATTGAAAACGTTTTTATTTCCGCAAAAACGATATCACTGTGTTCTACAAAAGTAATGTTTATTTTATCATGACGATTTTATTCCCAGTTTATTTCAAATATAAGTATATTTGAAGCAACATGGAAAAAACCACATTATGCTATGGACACAATTAGGACGAACAGCGAACTTCGCATAGTTCGATGACCTTTGCTTCAATAAGTCGTTGCGAAAATTTGTCTTTTGAAATTCAATTAAATTTGACGACCTGGGTAGCAAATTATGCAAATATTCATTGCGGCAAAGATCACTTGCATATATGTACATACATAAAAAAAACTATGATTATGAATTTGTAATAAAAATAAATGCAAAAATATATATCAAGTCTCGAATTTGATTAAAAATCTCATAAATCACACTAATCGCGAAAATGTTGAAAATTCTCAATATTGGAAACAAGCCCTAAACTAAAATTGATTAAACTCGGTAAAACTCTAAGATAAGTCATTAACACAGGAAAAAGCGCAAAACATTATGAAAATTCGCCAAAGCTTGCAAAAATTTGAATTTTAAGTCCCTTAATAAAAATAAATAAGGAAAGTCAAAAACCTTGCAAAAATTATCGTTCCATAGAAAATAGAATAGAAAATCGCGAAAAATCGCAAAATAATTTTTATTAAAAATCGGTAAAACTCTAAGGAATCCTAAAACTGCAATAAAAAGTGCTAAAATTCGCGAATTTTTACTAAGAGAAGCATAATCGCAAAGTGTAATAATGGTATATGTTGTTTAAAATTCGCGAAAACTACTAAGAAGCTGAAACTTGCAAAAACTTGCTTTCATCACGAACATTGCAAAAATTCGCGTGAAGTTGCAAAATCCAAAACAAGCCTTAAAATTCATAAGAAATTTCCAAAACTGTTAAAAATAAAACAAACTCTGAAAAGCGCGAAAAATCGCAAGTTCGCAAAAAAATCGCAAGTCCATTTAATATTTCTAAACGCATTGAAGAAGTCACTTACAGACCTTTTAGTTAATTATGCAAATATTCACTACTGCAAAATAACACTTGCATATATGTATATTAAAAAAAACTACGATTATGTACTTGCAATACAAATAAATGTACAAATCTATATCAAATCTTGAATTTGATTACAACTCGAATAAATCAAATATTGCGAAAATGTTAAAAATTCGCAATATTGGAAACAAATTGTAACGTAAATCATTAACTCAGGAGAAATCGCAAAAGATTATGAAAATTCCACTAAGCTTGAAAAAAAATTTAATTTTTAAGTCCCTCAATAAAAATAAATAAAGGAAGCCAAAATCTTAGCAAAAATCACATCTTTCGCAAAAATAACAGAAATTTGCGAAAAATTGTAATATCTTAAACAAGTGATAATTTTTATTAACAGAATATATTCTACAGATATTGAACTTCTCGTATGTGCAAAAAGAAGAGCTACAAGAGAATGGCAACAGCAGAGATCACCCCAAAATAAAATTAGATTAAAAGAGTGCACTAAAAGACTCCAAGAACTGCTTGCATATGAAAAAACTGCTTCTCTTAAAAACTATCTGGAAAATCTCGATGTCACACCAGCATCTAATTATTCTTTGTGGCGCGCTGCGAAAAGAATTAAAACACCCGTTGAGTTTAAACCACTTCTGCGCACTACTACCGGAGTTTGGGCCATCAGTGATATTGAAAAAGGTAACTTGTTTGCAAAGCATTTAAAATCCGTATTTACCCCAAACACATGTACTGGTGTTGTTGATTTCCCGAGTGTAGTTGCGCTACCCCCTCGACCCATAAAATTTAAAATGTGTGATGTACAAAACCTAATTGATGAACTCAACCCGAAGAAAGCACCGGGTATTGATGGAATTAGTAACCAAATGCTAATAAAATTGCTTCGCATTGCATTTAGAATCATGTTATTCATTTTTAATGCCATTTTACGACTAGAGTATTATCCCCACAGCTGGAAGCTTGCCAAAGTTAAAATGATTCCAAAGACGGGCAAAGATCTGACCAAGGCAGAATCATACAGGCCAATAAGTCTGCTATCAAAAATGTCAAAACTTTTTGAAAAACTGCTCATGTCAAAACTGTCCCCAATTCTAATTGGTAGTGGGTGCATCCCATACCATCAGTTTGGTTTTAGAAGTCAGCATAGCACCATTGAACAAACGCATAGATTGGTTCAATGTATAAGAAGAACATTTGAAGAAAAGAAGTACTGTTCTGCACTGTTTATTGACGTTTCGCAGGCATTTGATAAAGTGTGGCATGAAGGTCTAATTTTAAAATTAAAATCATATCTACCAATAAATTTAGTGAATTTATTAGAAAGTTCCATTACTACCGGGAAGTTTACGGTTGTGGAAGGAGAATTCATGAGTGTGCCCGAATCTATATCATCAGGTGTGCCACAGGGGAGCATACTGGGGCCAGTTTTGTATTTGATTTATACTTGTGATATGCCATTGAGCAGTAATATCCATACATCTACGTTTGCCGATGATACAGCCTGCTTAAGTATGCACGAAAATCCTCATGAGGCTTCGCGATATCTACAAGAACATATTATACAACTGGAACTATGGTTAAAATTATGGAGAATTAAGGTAAACGAGCAAAAGTGTGTTCAGGTAACATTTACCCTGCGAAGAGATACTTGTTCCCCAATTCGAATCAACAATCAAGTTGTTCCTCAGCATTCACATGTAAAATACCTTGGCATACACCTTGATCGACGACTTACATGGAAACACCACATTGACTCAAAGCTAATACAAATGAAACTTAAACTAATTCAGATATATTGGCTGATTGGTAGAAATTCAACACTCAGCCAGTTGCAAACTTTTATTATACAAGTCGCTTTTGAAGCCAATATGGTGCTACGGAATTCAGTTATGGGGCACTGCTTCAGCTTCTAACGTCGAGAGAATCCAACGAAGGCAAAACAAAATTTTACGTTTGATAACATCGGCTCCATGGTACATTAAAAACTCAAATATACATCGTGATTTGAATATGCCACTAGTGATTGAAGAAATAGCAAAATACGCAGGCAAATATTTAACAAAACTCGAGTCACATCCTAATCCGCTTGCTCGTAACATCTTGAATTTTACTGGCCACATTCGCTTAAAAAAGAAGGACACAAGGACTCTTATACTCAACACTCCAGATGGGATTGCTTGAAAATATTTTTTTTCTCTTTTTTTTTTTTTGATTGTCACTACTTATGTATTATTTATAACTATCACTAAGTTTATGTCCGACAGTGGTCGGGCCTAATACTTATATTTTAGATTTAAGATTTGAATACTTATTGTTAGTTTATAATATAAGATACAATAAATAAATAAATGTACTAAAAAATAAAAAAAAATCACTAAACCTCTAAGGAATGCTAAAAAGTCGGTAAAAATTTCGAAAATTTCAAAAGTTGCAAAAAACTTGATAACAGCAGAATTATGGCAATGTCTAATACTAAACAGCTGCATGAATGTTTTAATTTTCTATCTATTGAGAATGAAGCGAAAACAGAACTCTAATTGAGAATACATCTAACGAAGGAAACGAATATGTACTCTATTCGCTGGGAGGCAAGCACTGTTAACAGAAATGCAGATTTATCTGGATTTTGCAGATTTTTCTTTCAATCCCAATTATAGTGAATTTTTTTAAAATTGTTCCTATTACTGCCACTACTTTTTGTTTCTATTATGTGTGAATAACTCATAATTTAGAGAGTTAAAATTGTTTAACTTAGAAGACATCATTAAAGAAAAAGAAGAAGATTGATAGTCGTTCTATAAACATTTGCAATATTTTACTTTATTTAAAAAAATTTCTGGGTGAAGGCTGCTGATGAGTTTCTTAAGCAGAAACGAAATGCACTTTCTGCGAACATTAAAGGCTTATTTATATTCATAAGAAATAAAATGTGATGTGAAAAAATTTAAATAAAATACCCGAGTTTAAATGTTATGAATATGGGTTAATGAAAAAATATTTATGTTACACATGTAACATGGATAGAGATGTATCCATGTAAATTTTTGGAATAAAATATAAAAAAGTTGTTTTAAAAATTGATTTGAAGATTTTTTGAAGATTTTAAAAATAAAATGCAGATTTTGAAGATTTTTTCTTGAACATTTTTTAAATTTTGCAGATTTTAGCCTTAGAAATTCTGGCAACACTGGAGGCAAGCAATCAAAACGAAACGAATAACACATGGAAACATGAGAGAATTGAGACATGAGAGTAATCAAACATGAGAGTTCGAATAGAATAGTATATCATTTTTTTTCGTGCAAAAAAAGCGAAACAAACGAAACATGCATGGCTTTGAGAGAATGAGAAACGAAACAAACATTTACTCTCATCATTCCAGATTATTATGGAAACATTCGAATGTTTTGTTTTAAAAAGCGAAACAGAGGAAACATAAACATCTGTTTGGAAGTAAATGCGGTAGTTTGTGTGATTTTAATCTTGAATAAAATCTAATTTTAAGATCGAATTCAAGATTTAGTTCTTTAAAAATCTTAAATTAAGATCATATTCTTAAAAATATAAGAATATAATCTTAAAATTAAGATCAAGTTTGTGGTTGTAAGAATTCATTCTATAAATTAAGAATTAATACTTAAATATGAGGACGTCAATCTCACTGAAAAAGTTTCAAGATTGAAATTTTAAAACTTCTATAATGTAAGTTCAAGATGTTTGTTTTAGATCCTTAATTTTCTATTAGTGTTACGAATTGTGTTAAGTCAATCTTTTGATAAGCAATTTTTTCTAGGACGAAGTATATGTATGTATTTCTACTTTCTTAATTTATTTTTTATTTAATTTTGTATACACATCTGATGAATTTATATCATATTGAATGAACAAGTTCATATAAAAACAGTATATTTTATACCCCTCTTTATACGAAGTTGTTCATTCATCATGATATAAATTCATCACGTGCGGACACTCAATTATAATTACATATATATATTTTTTAGTATTTCTATATTTTTTGTAACAATCTGCCAACCGAATGAAAAATATTTATACCACTCGTAATGAAATTTTTGAGATATTACGACGTTTTTTAAATAAAATTGGAAGAATATAGTTAAGCAAAATAATAACTTTAATAGATGCTTAATTTGAATTTTAATTATCGATTTACCTTATAATAACACTGTGATACACAAAAAATATTCAGGGTTTCTAATGTACCAACTCTATTTTGTTGGAGTCCATGGATGACAAAAATACCGTTGTTTTTTTAGGTCACTTCATATAGTGATTTTTTAACGGTAAATGTAGTGAAAAACAGGGTTTCTTAGATTTTCAGTTTTAAATAGTTGTAACTTCTTTGTTTCCCAACACACAAAAAGTAATATGAATGATTTTGTAATATTAGTTAAAATATTTGTAGTATCAATTAAAAAATTAATTAAATTTTTACCTATAAACAATTTGATAATATCAATTAAGTTTTTCCAGTCAAATTAATTAATACAATTAAAAATTAAATAAATATAATTAAATTCTTAATTGAAAATATTAATTTGTGAACACTTTTTTCTGTGACATTCTGTCATGTTTCCATGCTCTTACAGCAACCAGTGTTGTCAGATTTATTTTCAGCCTCCTCGCCAAATGACTTGTCGAATATCTCCAAATATCGCCAATATAATAAAGCATTAAATTATAGCTAAAAAATATTTTTTTATTTTGTAATTGCATTACAAATATTTTTGAATTCAGTAGGTAACGTCTATCGTAAAACATAAAAATTATATTCACACCTCTCGGGAATAAATGTGTTCCCTTTCCCTAAAATATTGATCGGCAATGTTTGCGTTGTTTTTGTGTTAGTATACTAATAATTCTAATTTTGTTTACGTGAACAAATTGTTGCCTTTTTTACCGATAAGGGGGCTATTTAAAAAAATTAAGAAAAGTGTTCACATTAACATGTAAATACTGGCGTACAAAAAATACTTAAAAACAACTTATCCCAAATGATCAATCAATCTAAATAGGATAAATTGAACTTGAGCACCAATATAAAAATTATTATTTAAATCTTGTGATAAAATTGGATTAACATTTACTTAAATGTGTATTTAAGTACACATATCATATCCTTGAAGTGGTTAGTACCAGCAGCATCGTCGTATTCGTACACTCTAGGCGAGAACTCGTGCAGGTTTCTTGGTGCTTCATTATCGAAATGTTGGTTCTAACTTATAAAAGAAAGTTTTCCCGACTGTGTTTCATAAACACCAAATGAGATTTTCTGGTTCATATTTATTTAAACTTCTTGAATTTCGGAAAATTTTGATATAAAGAGTCACAACATTTAGAGCTTTTGCACGAAATGTTTTATGCTGTAGAAAAAATTCCAAAAATTTCATGTTCTTAAGATTATTCTATTTTAATGAAATCGTAAAAAATATCGCCAAGGAGTTTAAATATTGCCAAGTAAATCGCCAATCGCCATTTCAACATCATTATCATCGCCAAAAACAAATTTTCATCGCAACGTTTGGCGAGATATCGCCATATCTGACAACACGGACAGCAACACACATTTTTTCAATTCCTTTGATCGTTTCGCTTTTACAAATGAGAATAGGAAGACTGTTTGAAAATTTGAGAATGTGTTGAACAGCGATTTAATCATACTCGTGCAGATCATTATCTAATACCATTCCCTCATTCACGATTTGCGAACGAATCTTGATTAATTTTGAACCTTGCTGCGAACCATGCAGAAATTGATAGCAATTCCCTAGTCTTGATAACAAATTATCGCTAATTTATCTGAACTTGCTATCAAAATAAAATGAGTACACACATACACTCATGAGTAAACACAAACAAACCAAATCGTGTATGAAATAAAAATATTAGAAAACATTTTATTAATTACTTTTTCTTAATTTGTCTATCTACAGTAAAAAAGCAAATAACACAGCATACAAAACTCGTGCCAACTATTCACGTATGTATGTATGTATATATCAGACAACTGCAGCGATACACCGCAACAATAAGTGCACAGTTCAAACACACAGTCTACCGTTCACAACTGTATCTCTTACACCTCAAAGCAAACTGTGCTGTGTGTGCTTTACTCCACATTCTTTTGCAAATATCTCTATGTGATAACAATTGTACTTTGCATTATTCGTACTATGTCAGAGACACAGTATGCAAGCAGCGATTGCAAAAATGCGATGAGAGCGAACACAGCACTCAGGGTGTATTAATGCTCTCTGTACTTTGCAATTTCACAATGGAGTCTCTTTTTTACATGTTTTGCTTTGTGTCGTTTCTGCATAAACATTTCTTGATGTGTGGCGGTGGCGTAAATGTGTATTGTAGTTTTAATAAACTGAATATGTATTGGCGTTTAAAAAAAAATTTTAGTTATCCCTTTGGTTTTTTTTGTTTTTAGTTTTGGCAGATCAGCTAACTCTGTCATTTTTAAAACTGTACACATATAAAACCTACTGTGTCGGTGGCACCGCAACCGCAAAAAAATAAATACACTTTCTTGTAGTGAATCTATAATTAGCATAAGCACTGTAACAATGTAAGAATTTTTTTATACCCTTTACCAAAAAATGGTAAAAGGGTATATGTATATATGTAGGTTTGTCATTCCGTTTGTAATTTCTACAATATTAATAAGCGACACATAAAGTATATATGTATGTATATTCTGGATCCTTATGAATAGGGAAGACGATGTCCGTCTGTCGGTACGTGAAATCGGTTTTCCCAACCTCCCAGAACAGCTAGAGGCTTCGTTCTTGGACTGGTGTGTCAGAAATTTTCCGAAAAATTTTGCTATTGAAAATTAGCAAAATCGGTCAGACGGTTTCAGAGCAGGAAAACTCAAACTCTATTTTCCCATAGAAAATAACTACCGAAAACAAGTTTTTATTACTTTTTTATTAAATTAACTTATTATATACTTCGGTATGAATAAAATTGGTATTTATTATTATTTTTAATTTTCCAGGGTTGGAAAACTTTAACTTTTTTTCTAATAATTAAACATATTTCATGTTTTAGGAAGAAGGCTATTTTCTGAGGAACGGTAAGAGATACGGGTCTGAAATTTGGACAGTGTATGTAGAAGTTTGGTCGCTACAACAACAAATATATAAAAGCTAAAAATTAAAGGGTGTTCCACAATGAGCGACGAAAACTTTTAAAATCCCATGTAATATACATACAATTGTACGTACATATGTATGTATATTGACACTTGAAATTTGTAAAATTAGTGTATCTTTATATAAGCTACAACAATTAGCACTAAAATTAAAAAAATTTAAATTAATGAAATTTTGACTATGTAATCAATTCAATATGACCAATTGCTATATCTTGGAAACTGTAAGACTCCAAAAACAGAAAAAAAATCGCCAAAACGAGAAAAACATGTCAAAACTAAAACAAATTTCCCACAATGTAAAAAAAAAAGCCAAAAACCGCAAAAATCGCCAAAACAAAATAAATGCTTATATGAACAAAAATCGCAAAAACGTAAAAATAAATCGCCTAAATGAAAAAAGATCGCCAAAATTCAAAAAAAATCGCCAAATCGAAAATAAATCGCCAAAATTAAAAAAAATCGCCAGAACGAAAATAAATCGCCAAAATTTAAAAAAAACGCCAAAAACCGAAAAAAATCGCCAAAACAAAAAAAAAATATCCTATAGAAAATAAATTCCAAAAATTAAAAACAAATCGCCTAAATAAAAAAAATCGCCAAAATCCAAAAAAAATTCGCCAAAACGAAAAAAAAATCGTTAAAATTAAAAAAACGCCAAAAACCGGAAAAATCGGCAAAACGAGAAAAAAGTGTCAAAACTAAAAAAATTGTTAAAAAGAAATAAAAACGCCAAAAACCGAAAAAAATCGCCAAAAACAAAAAAACTTGCCTATATGAAAAAAAATTAAAAAAAAACGCTAAAACAAAAAAAAAATCACCAAAATTAAAAAAACGCCAAAAACCAAAAAAAAAACCGCCAAAACAAAAAAAAATTGCGTATGTGAAAAAAATAGCCAAAAATTAAAAAAATCGCTTATATGAAAAAAAATCGGCAAAAATCTCCAAAATTAAAAAAACGCCAAAAACCGGAAAAAATCGCCAAAACGAGAAAAAAGTGTCAAAACAAATATAAAAAAACACAATGACAAAAACCGAAAAAAATCGCCAAATCAAAAAAAAATTGTCTATATGAAAAAAAAAATTGCCAAAAATTAAAAAAACGCCAAACGAAAATAAATCGCCAAAATCCAAAAAAATCGCCAAAACGAAAATAAATTGCCAAAATTAAAAAAAAAAAACGCCAAAAACAAAAAAAATCGCCAAAACAAAAAAAGATTGCCTATATGAAAAAAACCGCTTATATGACAAAAAATTGGCAAAAATCTCTAAAATTAAAATAACGCCAAAAACCGAAAAAATCGCCAAAACGAGAAAAAAGTGTCAAAACAAAAAAAATTCCCACAATGACAAAAACCCGCAAAAATCGCCAAAACAAAAAAATGCTTTTATGAACAAAAATCGCCAGAAATTAAAAAAATCGCTTAAATTAAAAAAAATCGCCAAAACGAAAAAAATTCGCCAAAATTAAAAAAACGCTAACAACCGAAAAAAATCGCCAAAACGAAAAAAAAGTGTCAAAACTAAAAATATTGCAAAAAAAAGAAATAAAAGCGCCAAAAACCGAAAAATTTGCCTATATGACAAAAAATCCCAAAAAATAAAAAAATCGCCAAAACCAAAAAAAAATTTCAAAAACCGAAAAAAATCTCCAAAACGTGAAAAAAGTGTCAAAACTAAAAAAATTGCCACAAAAAAATAAAAAAAAATAAAATAAATAAAAAACAAAAAATTTGCCAGAACGAAACAAAATCGCCATAAACCGAAAAAAAATCGCCAAAACCAAAAAAATTGCCTGTATGAAAAAAAATCGCCAAAACTAAAAAATCAGCAAAATAAAATAAATCGCCAAAATTTAAAAAGCACCAAATTAAACATAATGCCAAAAATCTAAAAATTGCACTAGAGAAAAAAGTATGAATTTTTTCACAAAATTAATATGTACCTACATATCTCTGTGCTTATGTATGTATCTCTATACTACATAAACGCACTTTAGTAAAGGGTATATAAGAATCGGCACAGCAGAATATAGCACTCTTACTTGTTTACTCTAAGCTTAATCCATATGACATTGAACTTGAGATTCAATTAATTTTTTTTATTTACGCTAAATACTTTTTTTGTTTATTTTATTGTTGGTCAGCAGTAATGGACATTAAATTTTTTTGTTTGTATTAAATAATTTGTGCCAAAAGAAATTGTAACATGAATACTGTGTGAAGTAAACTGTTGGTTAAACAATTTATAATGTGAATTTTAAATTGAATTTTTTTGTATTGATTTGTTGCTGGGTTTGATAACCAAAAGTTTGTCAAGATTGCAAAATTCCGTGGGAACAGTAAATCTACCATTGATTTGTTGTATTGCTACATTAATGCTGACCCTTAGAGTAAGTTAGTATATAAGTAGATAGACTAGGGTGCTGATGAAGTGCGTGGCTGCACAGAAAAGTATCGGTATTTCCCCCAGCTTAAAGTCTAAGTTTAATTTTTCTTCTCTTCTTTAGAAACTCACATTAATTAATAAAAATATTTCATTCAATAAGAATTGAAATTACTGAACTTGAGCCTAACTATGAATTATTTCTGGTTAGTATATAATTTGGTGATTTTGTAAATAAAATTCAGAAATAATTGATCAAGCAAATAAGTAAGATCTTTCTTTTCTCAATCTAAATCAGCACTTCTGGTGCTGAAGAAAAGCGGCTGCAGAGCTTAGTAATACTGAAAAATACACACACAATATTAAACACATTATATTCTACATTCTAGCCCTTTACTCTCATTGATTTATTCTACTGTGATTGCCTCACATTCTGTGTTGTTGGTATTGCAACTAAGCTGTGTAGTTATGAGAGAAGACCAAACACTGATCCGAAGATGTGTTATGAACGAGGCAATGACACACACACGAGACAATGGCTAACAAACAACATGAGTGCGCTCTTGATTGATTAAAAATAATACTGTGTCGACAATGATTGTACAGATTGCTGTTGCTGTGTGACCGACACAGTAATTTCTATGTGTGTACAGTAAGTGGCAAAAATTATTGATTATGCACTTCCCTGATGTAGGTATACAGATTACAATAAAATTATAAGTACTTATAATTTTAGTTAACTTCTGCCCAACGAGAATAGTTATGTTAACCTACTCAAAATGATGATGATCAACATGATGATGCTCTAATGCTAAAGACATTATTATTAAAGTATATTTAATGCATGTGGGTAGACTCAAAAAAGTTTTACAATAACTAAATGTACAAGAAGTCTCTGTTAATTAAAATTAAAGTAAATTTTGCAGGTAGGTAAATTTTACCAAGGTATTTGTATGTGAAGTCTTTTTTTATTCTTTAATAAGCAAACCACAATATTTTGATGATTTTCTGTGCACTCAATATAATAAATTATTTAGAATATGTATGTATGTATTTAGTAAAACAATTTCATCAGAAATCATTTCTCGTACAATTTTTACCTAAGCGTTTATTTAGTAAATGCCACATACGAATGTGGCTGTGCAATCACGAGAATTTTCAGCATGTTGGTTAATTTTTTTAATTAGTAGTAGTAGTTACATGAGGATAAATTTTCATAGTATTTTTGTTCCAAAATTTAAATGTGAAACATTCAGCCGAGTCGGTCACATCTCCAAAAGCAGCACGTTTGTAAAGATGTGAATTTCTACATTAAAATGTGCTACTAGTAGAGGGCATGTTGTCAATATAGCTACATGGTGACGTCAAAATTACGTTGGAGCTACATGCGCATGTGAAACTCATATGCGATATGCTATTTGCTCAAGTTCAGTAATTTAAATTTTTATTGAATGAAATATTTTTATTAATTAATGTGAGTTTCCAATAAGAATTGAAGTTACTGAACTTGAGCCTGACTATGAATTATTTCTGATTAAAATTCACTACAGTTCAATTAAAGAATCTAAAAATTTCTCACTTAATACATCATGGGCACTGGACAAAATATGTTCACTTGGTAATCACTGTTCACTTGGCTATCACAGTTTCAGAATGCTGGAATAACCAAAATAAAACTGTAGAATGCAACAACAAAGTAACATAAGACCAATACAGTAATACTTACATACATGCATGTACCGATGGTACATCGAATAAGTAAAAATAATTAATGTGATGATCGTAAAAGATAAGCAAGAATAGTTAAACATACTTAGGTAGAGTAATATAATTTCGTGCTAACCCAAATAGAAAAATGGAAAAACAGAAAATTAATAGTGATACTTATAAATGTGTTTACCAAAGGTAAATCAATTGTATACACAACAATCGTTTCTCATATTCCGATTCATTGTAAATTTAAGTTAAATAGCTGATGTTAATAAAAAATCTCTACCCAAGTAGATAGACTAGGGTGCTGATGAAGTGCGTGGCTGCACAGAAAAGTATCGGTATTTCCCCCAGCTTAAAGTCTAAGTTTAATTTTTCTTCTCTTCTGTATAAAATCACATTAATTAATAAAAATATTTCGTTCAATAACAATTGAAATTACTGAACTTGAGCCTGACTATGAATTATTTCTGATTAAAATTCACTACAGTTCAATTAAAGAATCTAAAAATTTCTCAGGAAATAATATTTTAATACTCGTAACAACTAATCAATAAGTTGAAAAACTAGATTCCAACTTAGGCGTATAGTTTAAAAAATTAAAATGGTTTTGTGTAAATTTAAACATAGTAAAAATTCATTATTATCGAATATAAAAATATTAAAGTGGTAAGCTATGTATGTACGTAATTGAAATTAGTATGTATCGTGGTTTGGCATATGTATGTATATAAGTATGTACACGTGCGAATGTATACATATGCGCGTGCGTATGTGCGTAAGTTTCGTCGAAAACTATTGCAAATATAGAAAAAAATTTTTTTACTGAAGTTTGAAATTAAAATAACTTAAAAATCATTATTAACGACTTTTTTGTTTGAGCAGATCTTCACATGTGTGCACCTACAAGTGCTGCCTATAAAAAGTGTATTACATTTGGATTTTTTTTTTAATACATATATTTATTTATAGTATCTTTAAATATGAACAATAAGTGATCAAATCTTAAAGCTAAAATATAATTATTTAGCCCGACCAGTGTCGGCCAAAACTTAGTGATAGTTTAAATAATACAAAGTAGTGATAACCAAAAAGGAAAATTAAATGTATTTTCAAGCATTCCCATCTAGAGTGTTGAGTATAAGAGCCCTTGTGTCCCTCTTTTTTAGGCGGATGTGACCAGTAAAATTCAAAATATTACGAGCAAGCGGATTAGGATGTGACTCGAGTTTTGCTAAGTATTTTCCTGCGTATCTTGCAATTTCTTCAGTCACTAGTGGCATTTTTAAGTCACGATGCAAATTTGAATTCCTAATATACCATGGAGCAGATGTTATTAACCTTAAAATTTTGCTTTGTCTTTGTTGAATTCTCTCTACATTGGAAGCTGAAGCAGTGCCCCATAACTGGATACCGTAACACCATATTGGCTTCAAAAGCGACTTGTATATTAAAAGTTTGCAGTCCAGGCTGAGTGTTGAATTTTTGCCAATCAACGAATGAATTTGAGATAACTTAAGTTTCATCTGAGTTAGCTTAAAGTCAATATGGTGTTTCCATGTAAGTCGTCGATCAAGGTGTATACCAAGGTATTTCACTTGGGAATGTTGAGGAATATTTTGATTGTTGATTCGAATGGGGGAACAAGTATCTCTTCTTAGGGTAAACGTTGTATGGACACACTTTTGTTCATTGACTTTAATTCTCCATAAGTTCAACCAGATTTCCAACTGTGTAATATGTTCTTGTAGATATCGGGAAGCCTCGTGAGGGTTTTCATGCATACTCAGGCAGGCTGTATCATCGGCAAACGTAGATGTATGGATATTACTGCTCAATGGCATATCACAAGTATAAGTCAAATACAAAAGTGGCCCCAGTATGCTCCCCTGTGGCACACAGGATGATATAGATTGGGGCAGATTCATGAATTCTCCTTCCACAATCGTAAACTTTCGGGTAGTTATGTAGCTTACTAATAGATTCAGAAAATTTATTGGTAAATATGATTTTAATTTTAAAATAAGGCCTTCATGCCACACTTTATCAAAGGCCTGAGAAACCTCAATAAACAGGGCAGAACAATTCATTTTTTCTTCAAAAGTTCTTCTTATAAATTGCACCAATCTATGAGTTTGTTCAATGGTGCTATGCTGACTTCTAAAACCAAATTGATGGTCTGGGATGCACCCACTATCAGTTAAAATTGGGGACAATTTTGTCATGAGCAGCTTTTCGAAGAGTTTTGACATTGTTGATAGCAGACTTATTGGCCTGTATGACTCAGCCTTGGGAAGGTCTTTGCCCGGCTTTGGAATCATTTTGACCTTCGCAAGCTTCCAGCTTTGTGGATAATAATCCAGTCGTAAAATGGCGTTAAAAATAAAAAACAGGATTCTAATTGCAATATGGGGCTTGTTTATCAGCATATTGTTACTTATTCCATCAATACCTGGAGTTTTCGGGTTGAGTTCAGCAATAAGTTTCTGAACATCACGCGTCTTAAATTTTATGGGTCGAGGGGGTAGCGCAACTACACTCGGTAAATCAACAACACCAGAACATGTGTTTGGGGTAAATACGGATTTTAAATGCTCTTCAAATATGTCAATATTACCTGGTGTTCTTAAGTTAATATTTTCCGTACAATGGCTACTGAGGTATTTTTTGAACCCCAGCTAATTAAAACGGTTGATCATCTTTACATATGGGACAGGGAAGTCACTTCTTAGTGGGCTACAAATTGTAACAATCGTGGGAGAGTGATCGGAGGAGAGATCTACAGAAGCTTCAACATGAATTAATTGCCTAGTGATATTTTTTATGACTCCAAAACCTATAATATCCGGACTTTTTTGTATGTCAGTAGGCCAGTAAGTGGGCTCCCACTTGAAATGACGTCCAAGCCCATTTTTGAAATTGTGTTGAACAATGTCCGAACTCTAGGTGTAATAAGACGCGAACACCAGAACACATGTTTTGCATTTTAGTCCCCAGCTGCTACAAAACAAGGGCCAAGAGATTTGTAGAATTCCTCGAATTGATCCTCAGTAATTGCGAATCTGGAAGGGGAGTAAATTGATGATATCACGAAATTTGTAACAAAATTTTCGACACAAATATTTGTTGCTTGTAGATGTTCTTCAGAAATGTTATCAAGGACATAGTGTTTGAGTCTTGACTTAATTAGAATTGCTGACCCACCGCATGCTCTCCCCCTCGGGTCCTTTGAATCATGTAGAGTGTAACCATTTATTTTAAATAAGCTCCTTGAAGTCAAATGAGTCTCAGGGCCCAACATTATACCAATATTTTTTTCCATGAGGAAGTGCTCAAGTTCATTTTTATGCTGGCGAATGCCGTTTGCGTTCCAGAAACATATTTTTAACATATTCATGGTTTGTTAACTAATGCTTGAAGCAGTGTATTCTTCATTCGCAGCATTTCTTGCATCATGCTAGTCATATTTGTTGTAAAGTTGTTTATAGTTAGCACCAGATTCTCAATAGTAGCTTCAAGGCGACTAAAGTTAAAGCCTGAGTTTGCATTCGCTAAATTATTTTGCGGTAAAACATTTTGTGAGGGACTAGAACTAGCCTTAGCAGCATCGGCATACGATACACGGGAAGTAACTGGTTGGCTCATTTGCACAAAACTGGCGGAGTAAGCGTTTGCTGATTGAGATGGAGCTAATTTGTGTTTTTGCACCATAGTCTGTTTGACAAAAGAGTACACATGACAACCTCTGTAGTTAGCGGTGTGATTACCTCCACAATTACTGAATTTTTTATCACTTTGATCTTTTGGCTTATTGCAACTAGCAGTGCCGTGTAATTCGCCGCACACAACACAAACAGTGGGTAATTTACAGTATGTTTTTGTGTGGCCATATTCCTGGGAATTATGGCACTGTACGGGACCTGATCGCTTATGTGGCTCTTCAACTGTGATTTTCCGGTATAAGAGGTATTTAAGGCTATAAATTGGGTGTGTCTCGTTTTTTTCAGCTGTATATCATTCGGCTCCAATTCAACACGAAAAAGAGGCTGGGGGATCTTCTCCCTATTGATTATGTTGGTAACATTTTTTACCTTAAATCCTTGTATCATGAGTGCATCTTTTACTTCTTCGGGATTAACATAAGAGTCAATACCCTTCAATACGATCTGCATACCTTCGGCATTCTTAAGCTGGTACGTATAAAAACTTGTTTTATTTTTTTCAAATTCAGTCACTATTTTGGGGACATTTTTTTCTTCGTATATTTGAATTTCAGTTGCGTCAATATTACCACGCTTTATTTAAATAACATGAAATGCATTTTCACCAATGGCCAGATGAAATTTTTGAAGAATTTGGGCTTCGCTCACGCTTTACCACTGTTATGTATCTGTCCATTCCGACTTGTACCTTGGGTTTTGAGCTACTTTTATCTGTAGTGGTAACTTTCTTAAGTGATGAACACGAGCCTGAAGGAGTTGATATTACTGACTTATATGAAGAAGTACTAGGCAACTGTAATGTTAATGAATCACTATTTGGCATTGGGCAAAGCGAAGTTGATCGCTGACGAAAAATTGGATTTGTCGTTAAAAAAATACTTTCATTAGATTTATTATTTGTAATATTTTCATTGAGAGCTTCAGAACTCACAGTAAAATAGGCATTTCTGCCGTTAGAACTCACTTCATAATTTGTTGTATTTGAGGTACTCATACAGAGTATTCCTCAAGGGCACTTTTTGTGTTTTTTTGCTTACGGTTTTTTTTTGTAATTTATGATTGTTTATTTGTTTTTGAGTTACTCGTATAGAGTATTCCTCAATGCCACTGTTTGTGTTTTTTTATTTCGGTTTTTTTTTTGTTTTTGTTATTTCCACTATGTAAAAATATTAGGAAAGCACATAAAGCTTATTTATTAAAGTCAGTATGTACATACCTATTACGAATAATATGCACTACGAATATTTTTTTTGTATAATTTTTTGTTTGTTTAATAAGAATGTAAGAAAAATTCCGCTAATCGACTATTCACTATGAAGGTACAACGAGAACTGATGACATTTGGATTTTGACACCAAAACACTATCAAAATTTTACGCCTTGTAGCGCTACTGCTTACTGAATAAAACACAAACAATGTGCTGGAAATTCTCTTAACGTCATAATGTGTATTTCTACATGTCGTATACTTTGGGCTGAGTATACTGGTTTTTAAATAAAAATAATATTGTTTGAAATTATGTTTCATTTGAATTTACTAACAGCATATTTTGAGTGTAAAATGTATCAAGAACTGTTGTGTCCATACATACACTATCTTATTCTTTGTTAGTATATGTGCTAGGCTTTGAGCATCACTCATTAAACCCGCTTTGCAATGTTGTCAGCTTTTGAAATTTTGAAGGCGAAGAAATATGAAGATACTTGTAGTGTTCAGTGCTTTTTATACCCTTTACCAAAAAATGGTAAAAGGGTATATATAGGTTTGTCATTCCGTTTGTAATTTCTACAATATTAATAAGCGACACATAAAGTATATATATTCTGGATCCTTATGCATAGGGAAGACGAACAAGCGATGTCCGTCTGTCTGTACGTGAAATCGGTTTTCCCAAGCTCCCAGAAGAGCTAAAGACTTCGTTCTTGGACTGGTGTGTCAGAAATTTTCCGAAAAATTTTGCTATTGAAAATCAGCTTAATCGAGCAGACGGTTTCAGAGCTGGAAAACTCATACTCAATATTCCCATAGAAAATAACTACCGAAAACAAGTTTTTATTACTTTTTTATTAAATTACCTTATTTTATACTTCGGTATGAATAAAATTGGTATTTATAATTAAAAAAAAATTTTAAAATTTAAAAAAATTAAATAAACGTTTCCAGGGTTGGAAAACTTTAACTTTTTTTCTAATAATTAAACATATTTCATATTTTAGGAAGAAGGCTATTTTCTCAGGAACGGTAAAAGCTACGGGTCTGAAATGTGGACAGTGTATGTAGAACTTTGGTCGCTACAACAACAAATATATAAAAGCTAAAAATTAAAGGGTGTTCCAAAATGAGTGACGAAAACTTTTAAAATCCCATGTAATATACATACAATTGTATTATGTATGTACATATGCATATTGACACTTGAAATTTGAAAAATTAGTGTATTTTTATATTGCTACAACAATTAACACTGAAATTAAAAAAATTTAAATTAAAGGGTGGTCCATCAGTTAATGAAATTTTGACTATGTAATTTTAACAAATTGCTATATCTTGGAAACCGTAAGAGCTAAACTGTTCAAATTTTCAAAAACGGTAAAACTAAAAAATCCAAAAATTATAAAATCGCCAAAAATTAAAAAAAAAATCGCCAAAACGAAAAAAATCGCCAAAATTAAAAAAAACGCTAAAATTAAAAAAAAAACGCCAAAAACCGAAAAAAATCGCCAAAACGAGAAAAACGTGTCAAAACTAAAAATAAATTTCCACAATGACAAAAAAACGCCAAAATCCACAAAAATCGCCAAACCAAGAAAAAAATGCTTATATGAACAAAAATCGCCAAAAATTAAAAAAAATCGCCTAAATGAAAAAAAATCGCCAAAAATTAAAAAAAATCGCTTATATGAAAAAAAATCGGCAAAATCAAAAAAATCGCCAAAAACCCATAAAAATCGCCAAAACGAGAAAAAAGTGTCAAAACAAAAAAAATTTTAACAATGACAAAAATCCGCACAAATCCCCGAAACAAAAAAAAAATGCTTATATGAACAAAAATCGCCAAAAATGAAAAAAATCGCCAAAATCAAAACAAAAAAACGCCAAACACTGAAAAAAATCGCAAAAACAAAAAAAATTGCCTATATGAAAAAATTGCCAAAATTAAAAAAACCCCAAAAACCGAAAAAATCGCCATAACGAGAAAAAAGTGTCAAAACTAAAAAATTGCCAAAAAGAAATAAAAACGCCAAAAACCGAAAAAATCGCCATACCAAAAAAATTCCCTATATGAAAAAAAATCGGCAAAAAGTAAAAAAATCGCCTAAATGAAAAAAATTGTCAAAATCAAACAAATTGCCAGAAGAAAACAAGTCGCCAAAATTAAAAAAAACGCCAAAAACCGAAAAAAATCGTCAAAACGAGAAAAAAAGTGTTAAAACTAAAAAAATTGCCACAAAAAAATAAAACATATAAAAAATAAAAAAATCGCCTAAATGAAAAAAAATCGCCAAATGAAAAAAATCGCCAGAACGAAAAAATCGCCAAAATTAAAAAAAATTGCCTATGAAAAAAAATCATAAAAAAAGCACCAAATTAAACATAATGCCTAAAACCTAAAAATTGCACAAAAAGTATGAATTTTTTCACAAAATTAATATGTACCTACATATCTCTGTGCTTATGTATGTATCTCTATACTACATAAACGCACTTTGGTAAAGGGTATATAAGATTCGGCACAGCCGAATATAGCACTCTTACTTGTTAAATTTGTTTTTAATTTTATTTTGTTTTTGCTTAAGTGCTCTAAACTCAAAATTTCAAATCTATTTTGTTTTGAGCATGCCTGTCATTTAAAAATTAAAATTGTGCATTTCAAGATGTTTTTATTTGTATTGTTAGAAGACTGAATCAATGAATACGCGCTATATCAAACTCTAGCTTTAATATTTAATTTAATGAATGTAAAAAGTGTTTTGTTGAACAAGAGAAAATTATAATGTCATCAGCATTCCAAATAGAGTCGAATAGCGAAATTTTCATTATCAAAATTATATGGAAAATGATTCACTTAATGCAATTGAGAAAGAAAAACTGAGTCAGTCCATTTTATAGTTTTAGGAAGAAATAAAATATATATATATATGCAGAAGTAGAAACCGATTTAGCTTCTTTGAATTTCATTAAGTTTAAAACATGTACCACAATATTCTGAAACGATAAAGTTTGTGTTGTGAAAACAATGAAATACCAAACGATGTAGATTTTCAATTAAATATCAATGACGTGCATATAACTTTTCAGCTTAAAATAAAATCTATGTTATGGTCAAATGATAACAATGTTGAAAAGGCTATTTATTGAAAGATTTCCATGACATATTCGTACATGCACATGTATGAACATATATAAAAATATTTATCTTCTTTTACATTTTGTATGGGTTTGGCATGCTGCTTGAATAGCGGAAAAATGTTTTTAAAAATATTATAGAGAAATACTACATGATAGGTGCAAAACCACTGTGTTCACATTACATTATCATGCAACATGTGAAAATTTCCCAATCAAATTTTTCGTTCACATGTATCTTAATTTCGTATCATCAATTCGAATAAAGCTAAAAGCGTACATATCTCCACTTTTTCCAACAGACAAATCTTTGTGAATAATTTTCTTCAAAAACTGTCATAATATTTCGCAATTTTGTGAAGATTTTTGACACCAATTTTTCACACGTTCGGAAATTTCCATGTGAAGTTTTATTCATGATAAGCCTGTATATGTTTTTGCTTGTGGAACGACACTTTTACATGGTACATTTGTACATATAGTCTTTTTTTAAATAAAAGCAAGTGATATTTTTTTAGTAAAAACGACAATTTTGAATTTTTCTGACATCAGCTGGTTTTAAATAAAGCAAGTTCTTGTTTCGATAAAAACGAAGTGAAACTTTACGATAAAACTAATTATTTAATAGATTAAAAACTAAAATGGAGGAAAAAGTTGATAAGGCATTAGCAAAAGTAAGCACTTGTGTATCCTTATAGGCTAAGTCAAATTTATATAACACACCAACGTGTGAACACAAAAACTATAAACCGTATGTAAAACGCAGATTTTGGCATACACATAAAAATACTTCCCCTTATGCAAAAACGAATGGTAAATTTAAAGTTGGTTTAACAAACGAATTTTATATGGCAAAACCGGTTTTAAAGCATGCTTTAACTTTAACAATAGTTTTTGCATAAGAGCAAATGTTTATAAAAAAGTGGCATTCCATTTAAAATGTGAACACACTTATTATTAAATAGCCGTACATACCTCTTTTTAATTAGTAGAAGAAAAAATTTAAATAAAAAAAATCAACATAATTTAATCAATTTAGTAAATTGTAGTTACTCATTACACATCACAAAAGTTTTTCAAATTCATTTTATGAAATTGTAAATAAATGTGTACTGCGTTACAATTCTACCGGTTAAGTCTTTGCTATTTTCAACTTGAAGAAAGTTGAAAATAAATAACTGAAACACATAAAATTTAAAAATCGATGTATAACTTATTGACATTATGACATCGATATGGGCATATATGTATGTATACATTTAAAAAAATCAACACAGTTTAGACACTTACATATACATATGTACATACATATGTACATATGTATCGTAGATTTTATTTTTATCTTTATTTATTTGTATCATTATTTTTAGTAATTTGTATGTTAAATAAATCTAGTTTTCGTATAGGAACTGTTATATTCTTATGAAAGGAAAATTTGGTATGTTCGTTCTTTTTAGTGTTTTTTAGCATATGTTCTTTAATATATGATTATATTTTTAAAATATAAGATTGGCTTTAATAAAAGTAAAACATATTAAATTTAGTACCTTCGACGAGTTGTAGTGTACCACACTTATGGTAGTGCACTGTAACATAAATTACTTGCATTGCTTTAATAGCAGTTCAATGCACAAGCATTGCAACATAATAAGAATGCTGAATGCAAGAAATTGAGTGACATACTTGTGAGTCATAATTTAATTACTTTTTACCAAATTTTGATTGGTTGTTTAAAAATATGCTTATCATTGTTATAGTGAAGAAAGGAACAAAACATAATTGTAGATATGTAAACGTAAGTTAGAAAGGCTAAGTAAGAATTGTAAAAATAGTATTAAGCAGAGCAAATTGTGAATAAAATTAGAATTTAATTTCTGAACGTAATCCGGCAATAACTTGCCTTGTTTTTTTTATTAAATTTTCAAACCTTTTTGGCAGTTCCTTTGAACGCCTAATTATAAGCTGGACCCCCTGTACAGCTGGATAAAAGTAATAATTGGGCTATAGGGAAGCAAACACTTTACACACTCTCCAATACAATTCAACATTAAAGTTCTCTGACGAAACGGTTGTTCATCCTTTACATGGCGATCCTGCCATCCTACACATCCTTTGCATGGCGATCCTGCCATTCTACACATCCTTTACAGAGTGTTGGCGATAATGCGCTTCAAAAAATTAATTTTATATATTTTTTTAAATGACAATAGTGTTGTAGTTCAGTTTTGCCAAAGAGAAAAGGTCTTTTTTGTTTTGTATGCTTATATAAATTTTATAACAATGTGATCTCAAAAAAAGTGCTTTTGGAAAAATGGATTATAATAAATATCCTTGTAACAGAATAGAAATATATAGTTGTATTTACTAACAAAGTACTTGCTAAAGGTATGTATGTGTTGCAAGTAGAAAAATATATATGTTTAGAACCGATATTATACGCCCCAAAACGTGCTCGTCGAAACGACGAATGGTTAGGTTTACAGTGATACGTTCGGGGTTATGTGTGCAGGGTTAATAAGTGTAAAACATATTAAATTTCTACCTTTTTATTTAACATAAGTGTTTTCCTGGTTGCAGTGCTTTTTTAAATCTAAAAGTTGACAGCATTGTTCCCCGTTATAGAAAATTGAGAGTGCTCTCACCGCCAGTGGTGTCAGATGTAGAGATTTGTCACCAAAGGCGACGTTCAGACCTCGTTTTTAACGATGAAAATTTTTAAATGGCTTTTGTCTATTTACTTGGCAATATTTCAATTCCTTGGCGATATTTTTAGCATATACATATGTATGTATGTAATAATATGGATTAATGTTACAAATATGGCAAATAAACATAAAATAAGTCATGCAAGAGAGAGATGTTTTCTAAATTTAAAGTTTGATTTTTATGAAACAGTGGGAAAAACTTCGTTTTATGAATTGGATAATTTGGATAATTAATTTCGGATAATGAAGCATATAAAGATGTATACCATTACACCACTAAGGACTTAAACTACTGAAAATAATGACTAATACAATAATTTGATTCAATAATTGGCACGTGTACTAATATTCTTAAGTAAATATAGTTTGTATATTATCATTAACTTCTGTTAATGTAAAAACTTGTTTTATTTAAAATTTAACAATATTTGTTAAATAAAAATATGTACATTTTCATATACTATATAATACTTTATTAAATTGACGATACTAAATAACTAATTTAGCGAGGAGGCTAAAAATAAATCTGGTATTACTGGTGTCATGCCAAAAGTCAGGAGTCTTCGTTTTTGGCAAACATAAGCTGTAAAGAAGAAGCAGCGTTTTAAGTTTCTATTTATAAAAGAAATTGTTTATCTTTAGATTTGTTTTTGCATAAAACAACAATCGAATTACTTAAGCTTCCATTGAATTAATGATTTTAATTTTTGGGCGCACTAAAACAAATACCAGTAATTGTTTTAACATTAACTTTAATTTTAAAAATACTTACTAGTTTACTTTAGAGTTCTTTTTGTAAAGTAGCAGCTGGTTATAGAGTAACACCATCTATGTGTCAATTTGAATTTAACAACCATATGTGGCAGTATAAATACATTATGAACACTTCCTATCTTAAGTAAACAAAATGTTGACAGCCAACATCTGCTGCGTGTGTGTATATGTGTATGCTGCCGATGGGTATAAAAGGCCGTACGTTGGAAATGAATAAGTGAGTAGCTGTGCAGCCAAGCTGTGGGTAAGACATTTCTTTGATAAGTTTTGAATTTTTCAAATTATTCTTATTTCTGGTTTGGTAACAATTGGGGGAAGACATGGATACCACAGGCTTTTGAAGTCTACCGGTATTATCTTTTCCTGTAGAAGCATTGGAGGGAGTCTTCTGAATACTTCCAACAGTGTTTCGCTCAGTTTGAAACTTCCCCACGGACAACGTACACTCGGGATTGGTGTAATTTCACTGGAGACTGGTGTTGACTGGCGTAACTCAACTCACCAGCTACTACTCCTTTAGAATCCCCTGTAAAACTTTGAAGACAAATAAACTTTAATTTATAACGTTTGAAGAAAACAGCTGTGTTTTACTAAGGACAACCACGACCCCTGGCTCCCACTGATCTATCCCAGCAACCAGCGGAAACGTATCGTTACATTGGTGCCCGAGCAGGGACACTAAGTGTGTCCAAAATCACAATAACAAATTCAAAAAAAAAAATTTTTTTTGTTTTCTCAAACAAAAATTTTGTTTGGAAGTTTTAATCCACAAGTGCATTTAAACCGCAACTTCCTCATCAAACATTTTTAAACATGAGCAACGTGCTCAAGACATAATGGGTCTACTCCCTGAAAAAGGAGGAGTTTGTAAGATATCTAGGACACTTTGAACTAGAACAGACTGGCATCGTGGAAGACTTGCGCAAACGATTTGCCAAATTTCTAACCACCGACCACCCCGAGAGTCAGCTACAGGAGTTACTATCAATACAAGCAAAACACGAGCCAAGCTCCAGCAGTTCGCTTGTGAATACCAGTGTGCACACGCAGCCACATAACATAGCCACCGCACCACTCAAAGCAGATGTAACAACTATGTCGACAGAAGAACTACAAGTACCAACTTACTCATCCAACACCATAGCCGGTGATCACACGGCAATAAGCCACCGAGGAGTGATGTCAGACACAACACACATGGCCGAAGACAGGACCTTGGCCATTGATACCGTAAGAAAATGGGGACTCAAATACGACGGAGGACGAGATCCGTTGGGTTTTATCGAACGTATTGAGGAACTCGCCGAGATGTATAATGTACAGTTAGATCACTTGCCGCGCATCATCCCAGAAGTGCTGCGCGAAAAGGCGCTTACATGGTTCCGGAACAATAATAAGCACTGGGCAAGTTGGGCCCTATTTAAGAAGGACTTCAGTCACTTCTTCCTGCCTCCACGTTACTTCGACAAGTTAGAAGACGAAATCCGCAAGCGCACGCAACGCCCGCGGGAATCGTTTAAAGACTATCTACTTGCCATACAGAATCCCATGCGCCCCACTAGCGCCACGGAAGAACAAAAACTGGAAAGAATTTTTCGAAATGCTTCACCAAACTACCAATGGTATATCCGGCGGAGAGACTTCACGACCTTAGATGACCTCGTCCTGCTAGCTGATGAGCTGGAGAGCATACCAACTACAACACCGCAAGGCCGCAATGAGTATCACCGCATGGTACAGAATAATTCCTCCTACCCAGGCCATCAGACTAACGCTGCCACGGCAAATAATGTTACACAAATAAGTTTCGAGAAGGAGAAATTAAAGGCGGTAGTACTGATAGAAGGTAAAGCAGTCGACGCACTTATAGACACAGGAGCCACGAGGAGCTTCATTGCTCCCAGTCAAATTTGTCAACTAGTCGAACATCCTACCTATCTCTCAGTAGACGTAGAAGTATTTTTGGCTGACGGAACAAAAATGGTGATCCACAAGGCAGTCAGACTTAGCGTCACCCTGGGTACCATAACAACGAAGTGTGATTTTCTAATCATGAACGTAGCTCAAGAGTCTATTATCCTAGGACTAGATTTTCTACAACGTTTTCCTACTACGTTTACCTGTGCGGGTTTGGTAGCTAGATCGGAGCCGGAGCAAGACAACGCACACCGCAGGGAGAAAGATGCACGGAAAGTTAAGGTAAGCCGTAGAATTAATGTTGCTAAAATTTTGACACAGCCTAAGTCGGTACCATACGAGCCTGCCAAACTGGCATGCGGTTTGGCGGAGACGTCTCCCTACCAGAGAGAAATCACTCGTTTTCTGGGAGAAGAATTGCCAAAATTCCAGACGATTCAGTGGTTATCAAACATCGCCAAGCATAAAATCGTCATGAAGGATTTTCGACCCGTAAAAATTCGATACGCCCCCGAAACCCAGCTATGCAGGCCATAATCGATGCGGATGTGAACATACTCATTGCCAGTGGCTGCATCGAGCCCTCCCGTAGCCCGTACAGCTTCCCCATCACGCTGGTGAAGAAAAAACATGGCACCTGGCGTACGTGTATGGATTTTCGCCAACTGAGTGCTAGGTCCGTCCCGGATGCGTACCCGCTGCCTCGAATTGATAGTATCCTGGATAGGTTACGCAATGCAAAATTTGTTAGCAGCCTCGATTTGAAGGACGGGTATTGGCAAATCCCCTTAGAAGCAAGCAGCAAGAAGTATACGGCTTTTGCAGTCTCTGGTCGAGGTCTATATCAATGGCGGGTGATGCCGTTCGGGCTACACTCAGCCCCAGCCACTTTCCAGCGTGCATTGGACACTGTGATTTGCCCAGAGATGGAACCCCACGCGTTCGCTTATCTCGACGATATTATAGTCATTGGCGAGACGTTCGACCAGCATCTAGCCAATCTGAGAGAAGTGTTCCGGCGGTTACGAGCAGCTAAACTAAAAATAAATACAGAGAAGTGTGAGTTTTTTAAATCCGAAATTAAATATTTGGGGCATATCATTACTAGCGACGGCATAAAAACCGATCCCAGCAAGGTAGCGGCCATCACCGAAATACCGCTTTGTACCTGAGTTCGCCACGATTTCCAAGCCCTTAACAGAACTGCTAAAAAGGGAAAGCATTGGAAATGGGGTGAAGAACAAGAAAACGCATTCGAGCTGCTCAAAACTAAACTCACTGAGGCCCCGATACTAGCGTGTCCGGATTTCACTAAAACTTTTGTCTTACAGACTGACGCCAGCGATTACGGGTTGGGTGCGGTACTTACGCAACACTTAGAAGGTACCGAACGCGTGATAGCCTACGCTAGTCGGCATCTAGTTGGAGCCGAGAAGAATTATACAGTAACCGAGAAAGAATGCTTGGCCATAATATGGGGAATTCGTAAGATGAGGCAGTACGTGGAAGGTTACGAATTCATTGTGGTCACCGATCATTTGGCACTAAAATGGTTGAACAGCATCGACAACCCCACTGATAGATTAGCTCGTTGGGCGTTGGAGCTACAACAGTACCGATTCTCAATCCAGTATAGGAAGGGTAAGCAGAATGTGGTAGCTGATGCCCTCTCACGTCAGCCCATCGATACCATTAACCTACTGAAAACAACGGTTCAGGTGACGTGCCCCTGAATAAAGAACAAGATGACAGAAGTTCGTCAGCAACCTGAGAAATTCGCCGATTTTGCCATAGTAAACCAACAACTCTATAAACATTTTTCGAAAGGACTCAATGAAGTTGACGGTACACCCTGGAAGTTGTGTGTGGCCACCCCGTTGAGGAAACAAGTGATACAGGAGAACCACTATACCGCCGCAGGTGGACATCTCGGTATCAAGAAGACGCTGATTAAAATAATTTCCCGGTATTACTGGCCGAGAATGGCACGAGACATCGCACAATATGTTCGTAAAAGTGAGTCATGCCAAAAATATAAAGTCTCTCAGCAATCGCCGGCAGGAGAAATGCTGAGCCGGATACCCGAAGAGCCATGGGCAACAATCTGCGCCGACTTTGTGGGGCCGCTTCCGCGGACAAAACATGGAAACACCATGCTGTTGGTATTTTTCGATAATTTCTCTAAATGGTGCGAACTAGTTCCGCTTCGTAAGGCAACAGCCGAAGGCCTTGTGAGGTCATTTAGAGAACGAATTTTAGCACGTTATGGGGTGCCGAAAAAAATCATCACCGACAACGGGACTCAGTTTACCTCGAGCATTTTCAAAAAATTTCTACACGAATGCGGGGTACAACAACAATGCACTGCCCCCTTTACGCCGCAGAAAAACCCAACCGAAAGAGCAAACAGGACAATCAAAACTATCCTTGTCAAGTTTTCCGGGCGACATCACAACACCTAAGATGAGGCGGTGCCGGAAATCATGTTGGCCATGAACACGAGCGTATCCGAATCTACCGGGTATACACCAGCGTACCTGACGCAAGGTAGAGAACCCCGTTTGCCGAGCGCCCTGTATGATGACGTAACCGTGGGATCAGGGTTACGCAAGCTAGGGCCACACGAAAGAGCGGAGGAGTTACACTAGGTTTTTGAGATCGTACGAAAGAATTTAGAAAAGGCCTCACGAAATCAAAAACGACATTACGATTTACGGCGACGCAAATGGAAAACAGAAATTGGAGACGTAGTGTTAGTCCGGACCCACCCTCTATCTAAAGCCGCAGAAAATTTTGCTGCGAAGCTCGCCCCAAGATATTCTGGGCCGTATGCAGTCGAAGAATTTGTCTCCCCTGTGATAGTTAGAGTCAGTGCAGAACAGAACAGCGACATACGCACTGCACATCTTAATGACTTAAAATCCTACCATCATTAAATCGCACTAATTTCACATACATATATTGTTTCTTTTAGACCGTCTCACTAAACAGAATTAGTACACAGTCAGCAGCCAACCTCTGCGACAATTGCGTCGCCTAGTTCGACCAAATCAAAATCACCCATAACCAAATGCACGGTAACTTACAAATAGTATGGTTCCCTACTGCTCCGCCTAAACTCACACTATCTTGTCCCGACGGGGGGAAATAATGTCATGACAAAAGTCAGGAGTCTTCGTTTTTTAGCAAACATAAGCTGTAAAGAAGAAGCAGCGCTTTATGTTTCTATTTATAAAAGAAATTGTTTATCTTTAGATTTGTTTTTACATAAAACAACAATCGAATTACTTAAGCTTCCACTGAATTAATGATTTTAATTTTTGGGCGCACTAAAACAAATACCAGAAATTGTTTTAACATTAACTTTAATTTTAAAAATACTTACTAGTTTACTTTACAGTTCTTTTTGTAAAGTAGCAGCTGGTTATAGAGTAACACCATCTATGTGTTAATTTGAAATTAACAACCATATGTGGCAGTATAAATACATTACGAACACTTCCTATCTTAAGTAAACAAAATGTTGACAGCCAACATCTGCTGCGTGTGTGTATATGTGTATGCTGCCGATGGGTATGAAAGGCCGTACGTTGGAAATGAATAAGTGAGTAGCTGTGCAGCCAAGCTGTGGGTAAGACATTTCTTTGAGAAGTTTTGAATTTCTCAAATTATTCTTATTTCTGGTTTGGTAACAATTGGGGGAAGACATCGATGCCAGAGGCTTTTGAAGTCTACCGCTATTATCTTTTCCTGTAGAAGCATTGGAGGGAGTGTTCTGAATACTTCCAACAGTGTTTCGCTCAGTTTGAAACTTCCCCACGGACAACGTACACTCGGGATTGGTGTAATTTCACTGAAGACTGCGTGTTGATTGGCGTAACTCAACTCACCAGCTACTACTCCTTTAGAATCCCCTGTAAAACTTTGAAGACAAATAAACTTTAATTTATAACGTTGGAAGAAAACAGCTGTGTTTTACTAAGGACAACCACGACCCCTGGCCCCCACTGATCTATCCCAGCAACCAGCGGAAACGTGTCGTTACACTGGCTGGCATTGATCAAGAATGATGCACATATGTATATATGTACGTATACACAACCGCAAAAAATTTAGTAAACATCACAGTGGAACATATTATAATTTTTCTCTCTAAATTTTGGAAGCAAAAAATTTTTATCTTAAGCTTGGTACTCTGTTCACAATTTCGTGCGAAATGCTGTCAAACTATATACAAAAGTTTTTGATATGAAATATTTCCGAAATAAATTCGCAAAAGTAGTGCTCTGTTCTTATTGTGAAAAACATGTAAAGTCATGTTTTTCCATGCAAAATTAGTCTGGCATCATTTTAGTTTAGCTGTGAACAGCGTGACCGTTGAGAAATTTTAAAAAGTTGCACAAAATGGGCATTTAGGAAATAAAAGTGGCACAAAAAACGGGATTTTTATCATAAAAGGGGCAACTATTTTAGGAACAAAAATTTAAAGTTTTATACGATTTCGAGTTAATTTCATTCATTTTACTATGGGTTAAATTTTATTTACAAGTGATATTTTAGAAACAACGAAACCATTATTAATTTATAGATAAAAAACTAAATAACAATTCATAATATATTTATTTCACATGGGAAGACAAATATCAAAAAAACACTCATATTTATTTGCTGCAAATGCCGATTTAACGAAAACAACCACATTTATTCTGGTTTAATTTGTTAGCAATAACGTTTAGCAATTGATCGTTATTAACATTATAAAGCTGCCATTTATTATACTTTGACATAAAGTACTTTGCTCGTATAACCAGAAACACATACCAAGGTGTATATAACCAGGTGGAAGGGCTACTTCAGCTGATAATTTTTTGCTCTATGTGGCTTAAAGCTGACGAATGTCAAAAACTTCGTTTTGTTTTGGTTTTGGTACAATTATTCCACGTAAAAATTCTATAATTCTATAACAGAAATAAGTTCAAAATGACTAAAATCAAATATTTATAGGCAGACGAGAATTATAACATGCTTTCTATAAACTGGCAGTATGTTTTTTTTTCTTATAACCCAACCTTATTTTGACTCAATGCTAAAAGTTTTTGTAGTTTGAATTACAGTTAAATTATGAAAAACAAGGCAAAAATCATTTCTTTATACGGAATTTGATTTTGATTATTTCACAGTAAAAATAGCAGATATACCGCGGAATTCTTTTTTTACGAAAGTACTGATTATTTCTATTAAACTATATTATTTTTTAAGTATTATTTTATTTTGGTCGTTAGTAACTTTTTTCTGTTAATAGTTTTCGCAAAAGTTCGCTCAAGAACTAAAAACATATATTATATAAATTAACAACGACTCAAATCTAATAATCCTTAAAAAATAATAGAATTTTTGTTAATACAAGTAGCACCTGCTATGGAAATGCTTAAAAAATCGTTGTATGCTTGAAATAACGCATTGCTGATGGTAAAGGTCAATACACCATTGGAAGCTTGAAAAAATCTTTCAAATGATGTACTTTACGAAAATATGCAGCTCATGACTGGTCATCGCTAGACCCACTAAAAAGACCGATCTTAGATTTGGGAGGGTTTACAAAAACTTTTTTTCAGTGAGTCGTTCTAATGTATGTATATAATCTTACAATCCGTGCATCTCGAAGTTGATTTTTATTCACATATCTAATTCAGTCAGAGGAATATTCATTAAAAATTTTATTGGGTTTGAAAATTTAGGAGCAAAATCAGAGACAGTTGATTATTTCTTTTAACCCGCCAATGGTGACGCAATTTTGACTTTGATCAAATTTGTTAGTATTATTTCATGTTTTTTTTTAATCTATGCTCTTTGAGAATAAAGAAAAGATATTTAATCAATTTAAGCTCTTTTATTTCAATATTAACATTAAAAAAATTGTTTTATTAGAGCATTAAAAATAACAGCGATTTTAGTAACACATTTTTCAAAATTAAGAAACAAATAAAAAATCACATATTTATAAGGGAAGATAATGTTTTTTAGTCTTTCGACATTAGGAACTTTTACAAAATAAATAAAAAAAAACATGTAATGAAAAATGTATACTTGGTTATTTTATTCACATACACGGTGACACACGGTCTTACGCACCGGTTTAGTAAAAAAGTACACAACGTGTGC
This sequence comes from Tachina fera, assembly GCA_905220375.1. Taxonomy (NCBI): domain Eukaryota; kingdom Metazoa; phylum Arthropoda; class Insecta; order Diptera; family Tachinidae; genus Tachina; species Tachina fera. The sequence continues at coordinate 128,114,597 of LR999963.1, forward strand.
TCACGAAGCAGTTTCGTCGTTAGCTAAAAGTAGGTGATGTGCAATGAGGCAGCTACTCGAAATTGCAACCAAAAATAATAACAGGGAAAAATGTTATTCGAATTTTTCAACACACCTGGTCTCACAGACCAATAGGACACCAATGGCGGGTTAATCAACTCAAACTTTGATGCAAACAGTTCAGTTTTCGTGTAAGTTGAGATAACAAATAATCTGTCATAAGAAATTATGCTTATACAAGCAGATTGCTGTGAAAAAAATAAATAAAATGATGGAATTTCTAAAAAGGGTCAAAGTATAATAAAAAGTATCATATTTAGCTCATTTTAAAAAAGTGGCACTAAAAGTGTCAAGAAGGTAAAAAAGTGCCAAATTGATACTTTAGTAGCACAAACGGTCACGCTGACTGTGAAACAACATGAGCAGTGCCTTTTTTGCACGGAATTTTACGAATGTTGCATACTTTCAAGCAAAAAAACAAGAAATTTATAAAAACAACCTCGAGTTGGGCTATATTTAGTACATGTCTTCGAACAGAGTACCAGGCTTTAATTTATAAATGTTAATGTAAACGAAAAATGTGGCTCATTTTACGAAAATATTCGTTATTTTTACGTTACGAAAACCTTCAAAATTTTGTACATTTACAAGTATTTTTTTCCGTAAATTTACAAAAATTATGTTTAAATTATAAAAGAAATTCGTGAATGATGAAAAACAATTTCGTGTCACATACAACATTTTAGATAAAATGATTATTATATAAAAATCTGCAAACATAATATTTTTTCTTACATTTAAATAATAAGTTTGTAGTAAGATCTATAAATCTTGGAATTGAAGGTTGTAATAATTATGAGAAAATATAATTTTAGGGGAATTATTACAGCCTCTGCATTTTTCATACACTAAATGCATACATACTGTACATATGTACATAAATTGCACTGAAACTCGCAAATCAAATTGTCGATTAAATCAAAAACTAATTTTTATTACAAAAATTTTTAATTTATAACTTCATAATGACAGGAAAAGAAATGAGGGAAAAACTAAAAAATAAAACAAAACAGCAGTTTTTATTTATACATATGAAAATTGTTTCCGAATAATTTAAGAAACATGTGTAGATTAAGAAATAACTTTGTACTATAAACTAAATTACAGCAAACAAATTTGTTTATTTTAGGAAATTTCAATAAAATAAACGAAAAATATCGTAATATACTCATATCTATATGAAAATAATTGTAAAAATTAATATTTGTAACATAAGGAAACTCAAAAAATTACAAAATTTGTTTCCTTGCACGCGCTAAAATTTTCGTTTATTGCAGAAAAATTGTATTACGAATTTTTTTTTTGTATTTTTAAGTATGAAATATTTTGCGTGTAGCATATCGTCTCTGGATAACCACAAACGATATTAAACACTGCATTACTTCAAATCGTTTGCTTATATATGCAATTTCGACTTTTGAACTAGAACTTAAAATGTCGGCTGTGCCGAATCTTATATACCCTTTACCAAAGTGCGTTTATGTAGTATAGAGATACATACATAAGAACAGAGAGGTACATATTAATTTTGTGAAAAAAATTCATACTTTTTTCTCTAGTACAATTTTTAATAAGTGACTTCTAGGTATTTTTCGATTAAATGTTTTAGTAAATATTAGCAATAAGTTGAATATCGATGCCTTACATTCAAAAAAAAATATAAGTTTTCAGGAGAGGATAAAAGATACGGTTCAACTCTTTATACTTCGGTGTTTGGATAAAAGTTCAAATGCAATACTTAAGGAATTGATTACATCTATATATATGAGTAGTAAGTTTATTTATGAACCGCATTTATTGGAATACGAGTTTGGGTTACTATTTGTTGCTTTTATAGCTAAACAAGCAAATAATGCCGTTATATCAACACTATACAATAAAAACAATATTTAATATCCCACTTGACATGAGATTCGATCTAATGTTCGCTAAAGCTTTGAACTTCGAAAATAGTTTTAGTATTTTACCTCCATACCAAGTAAACTATGTAACTTTTATATTTAATAATCTTTGATTTTGCAAAATTATTAAATTCCTCAATTTAAACATCCCATTGGAAAAGGTATATATAGTGGTATTATGTAAACGTTTATTCCTTAACAATTTTTTTGAATTTCTTGAGCTTAAAGGAACGGTTTCAGGGAAATGAAACAGAACATGTCCCTTATTTAATTTTATAGTTAGGACTGTAATTTAGCGATACATTTTCTTTCCATTTCCATTTACTAAAAATAAATTCAGTAAAGTGCGACTCTGACTTGCGCACGAAGGGTTCCGTAGTAATACTATATGAACTTTAGCCTATATAAAATATAATTTTGGCATTTCTTTCGTTTTTGGGTTTTTTCGGCTTTAAGCGTTTTTCAATAGAACTTTCTTTAGTTTTGTCGTTTTTTGCGTTTTTGACGTTTTTTTTAATTTGGTGCTTTTCTTAGTTTTGGTGATTTTTTCATTTTACAGATTTTTGTTTTGGTTTTTGCCAATATTTTTTAATTGGGCGATTTTTTTTAGTTTTGGTGCTTATTTTTCTCGTTTTAGCAACTTTTTAGGTTTTTGGCATTATTTTTAAATTGGTGCTTTTTAAATTTTGGCCATTTATTTTATTTTGCTGTTTTTTTAATTTTAGCGATTTTTTTATATGGGAATTTTTTTTTGGTTTTGGGGATTTTTTTCGGTTTTTGGCGTTTATTTTTAATTTTGGCGATTTTTTTCGTTCTGGCGATTTTTTTGAATTTGACGATTTTTTTCATTTAGGCGATTTTTTTGTTCATATAGGCAATTTTTTTTGTTTTGGCAATTTTTTCGGTTTTGGCGTTTTTATTTCTTTATGGCAATTTTTTTAGCTTTGACACTTTTTTCTCGTTTTGGCGATTTTTTTCGGTTTTTTCAATTTAGGCGTTTTTTCGTTTTGGTGATTTTGCCGATTTTTTTCATTTAAGTGCTTTTTTTATTTTTTGGCAATTTTTTTCATATAGGCAATTTTTTCGGTTTTTGGCAATTTTTTTTTTCATTTAGGCGATTTTTTTTAATTTTTGGCGATTTTTGTTCATATAAGAAATTTTTTTTGTTTTCGCGATTTTTGCTTCTTTTGGCTTTTTGTCATTGTGGGAATTTTTTTTTAATTTTGACACGTTTTTCTCGTTTTGGCGATTTTTTTCGTTTTGGCGATTTTATTAAATTCTTGGCGTTTTATAATTTTCGGATTTTTTAGTTTTACCGTTTTTGAAAATTTCAAGAGTTTAACTCTTGAAATTTACGGTTTCCAAGATATAGCAATTTGTCAATATTACATAGTGAAAATTGCATTAACTGATGAACCACCCTTAAATTTTTTTAATTTTACTGTTAATTGTTGCAGCCTTTATAAGAATACACTAATTTTAAAAATTTCAAGTGTCAATATACATATGTACGTACAATTGTATGTATATTACATGGGATTTTAAAAGTTTTCGTCACTCATTTGGGAACACCCTTTACTTTTTAGCTTTTATATATTTTTTGTTGTAGCGACCGAAGTTCTACATACACTGTCCAAATTTCAGACCCGTAGCTTCTACCGTTAATCAGAAAATAGCCTTCTTCCTAAAACATACTGGAAACGTTTTTTTAATTTGTTAAATTTTTAAAAAATTTTTTTTAATTATAAATTCCAATTTTATTCATACCGATTTATAAAATAAGTTAATTTAATAAAAAAGTAATAAAAACTAGTTTTCGGTAGTTATTTTCTATGGGAAAATAGAGTTTGAGTTTTCCAGCTCTGCAACCGTCTGCCCGATTTTGCTGATTTTTCGGAAAATTTCTGACACACCAGTCCAAGAACGAAGTCTCTAGCTGTTCTGGGAGGTTGGGAAAACCGATTTCACGTATAGACAGACGGACATCGCTTGTTCGTCTTCCCTATGCATAAGGATCCAGAATATATGTATATACTTTATGTGTCACTTATTAATATTGTAGAAATTACAAACGGAATGACAAACCTATGTATACCCTTTTACCATTTTTTGGTAAAGGGTATAACAATATTAGTTTTCACTTTATCATTATAAATTTCTTTCTGCATGTTGAAATTCTTGAAAACAAATTATCTCTTTTTCGAAAAACAATAAAAGAAGAAAATTTTTTTGCTGTTATTTTGCTTGCAACTGCCCACTGCACACATCATTTTTACCTTTTTGTTACTATAGGACTGCCAACCTTAACGATAGTAGACACATCCGCTGAAGAAGTGAACATAAAATTCACGAAACGTTGGGATAAATATGTAATAAAAATTTAGTTTTTATTGACATAAAACGAGATAGGCCTCACTAGCTAAATAATAAGAGATTAATTCAGAACAAATTTGATTTGGACAAAAATAATAAATAAACAACAGAAATCAACGGATAGCTTGCCGGGCTTAAACTCTATTTATCAATATTTAACAAACACATCGGTACTTTTTCAAACTCTTAGAAAATACTATGAAAGGTTTTTTCCAACACATTTCACATGAAAAACTACTGCAATGAAATTAAGAAATTAGTACGCAGACAAGAAAGGCTACGTTTTCTTTTGGCTTGCAAAAAACATAGTCTGATACCTGCACACATCAAAAACACAACGACACAGGTTAGAAAACTAATTGGATGTCACACTATTAGGGGACAACTTGACAAAATAGAACAAAATGTTTACAACAAGTTAATGAATTTAGAAATATCAGTTACAAATGTTGATATTAAAATAATTCGAATGGAACTCTACCACCTAAAACTAGGTATAAACAATTTTGTAACTACTGCTGAGTTTTCTACTTTCATGCAACATCAAACAGAAAGAGCAAAACACATAGCAACAAGCACAAAGGAAAAACATAAGCTGAAATTAAATGTTCTGAAAGAAAACATATTTCACAAGCTGGGCCTGAGATTTAATGAACACTGGTTTGAGAATAAAACTAATATTGATATACCATGGGAAAGCAAATGGTTATTGTCGTTGGGGAAAAAGTTTGCTTTGCCAATAGACCGTAAATATTTTTCACCTTTGCAAGTAATAGCTGATGTCGAACAATTTATTAAAAATTAGGGGGAAATAATAATTATGTTGATGACAAAGAAAAAGAAGTGGCAAGAACTAGACTCGCAAATAAAATTACATTTTTTAAAAGGAGGTTAAAAAACACACAGAGGGAAAAACTTATTCTCACAATATTTGAAAAAACTAAAATTTTTTTAAGAAATCACCCAAATATAATAATAACGCAGTCATATAAAGGCAATAAAACAGTTGCGTTATACAAAGAAGAATATCAAAATAAAATGGAAAATATACTGGAGGACAAAAATACCTACCGGATTATTAGGACGGACCCCACTGATAAATTAATTAAAATAAATAATAATATAGTAAATGATTTATATAAAAAGGTAAACATAGATTACAAAATCAAAAACACGTTCATCTGTTCCGCTGCAACCGCTCCCAGAATATACGGATTACCAAAAATACATAAAGACGGTATACCTCTGAGACCAATAGTATCTTCTTTTAAGGTCCCTTGCTATCAACTCAGCAAATATTTAGGAAAAATACTTAAAAATATTGTATCCGAAAAATACAACACTAAAAACTCAGTTGAACTAACAAATCAACTAAAAAATTTAGAAATTGACTCCAATGATTCTCTGGTCTCCTTTGATGTTATTTCCCAATTCACAAACATTCCCACACACACAGCCATCAATATTATTATGGAAAAATGGGATACTATTAAAAACCACACAGCACTACCAAAACAAAAGTTTTTGGATATACTTAAAGTTTGCCTCTACGACAACAATTATTTTGTTCATAATAACAACATATATAACCAAATTTTTGGTATGCCCATGGGGAATCCCCTCTCACCAACTATTGCTGACATCGTTTTAGACAATTTATTGGACAAAGCAATAGCTGAGTTAGAAAACAAAAACATTTACATTAAATACGTAACTAAATACGTAGACGATTTTTTGGCTGTGATCAACATAAACCACAAAAACGAGATTTTTAACTCATTAAATGATTATCATCCTAAGATTAAGTTCACTATAGAAATAGAAAAAGAAAGGAAAATATCGTATCTCGACACCACATTACACAGATTTGACAACAAAATATTATTTGATTGGTACGCAAAAAATATTTCATCAGAAAGAATAATTAACTTTAACGCACCTCAACCTGGGCTTCAAATAATTAATACGGCAAGAAATCTTATACGTAGAGTATTGAGCATTAGTGACGAACAATTTCAAACGCGTAATATTCAAAATATTACTAAATTATTAATAGATAATAGTTTCCCTCCATATTTAATTAAAAACCTTATTAATTCCCACAATCATCCACAAAATAATAGAAATGGCAACCCTAATGATAATAAATACTACTACAGCTTCAAATATATAAATTATGTATTTTTAAATTTTATTCATTAAAAAAATATAACTTTATTAATCCGTTTTCAAAATACAACTGAACTTATGAAATTAATTTTGTTCTTACAATAACTTAAACTAAATATTAATTGGCATGGTAATCAAAATGACACGCGCTGTTGTTATTTTGCAATATTGGTTACTAAGAATTTATTTACCTGTCTGCAATTTGTGTCAGCGATTTAATTATTGTGAAATAATTTGTAATAGGGGCATTCAACGTTTTCTGCGTTAACACCTCCCCTTTTAATTTCGAGCGTCCCGTTCGATCAAAAATATGGAATATTAGAGATTCTTGTTATGCTAGGTTTTTCAGGCTTTTTGGTGTCCGACAATTCTGGCATGGGTGTATGTACCGATGGGATTGCTTCTAGCGTTGTTGGAATAAGGATTGTTTTACTTCTTCTTTTTAGTATCTTTGTTTTGACCAACAGAATAACCATAGATATTATCGTCATTAGAGAGAGACTGAGATTAACTGCAAATCCTTTTTTGTTTTTGTCATCCAGCAGATCTATTGCTTCGGTGTTATTTGCTCGTAATTCTTTCACCATTTCCAATGATAAAGTTTCTTCTGCAAGAAGAAACAAATACTTAGTTTGTAAAATAGTGCAAATACTTAGTTTGTAAAATAGCTGGTAACGGTTGTAATCGTATTATTTCAAAAAAATCATAAGTTTTATTGGCTATCGTCACATATGTATTGCAGAACTGTATCACATGGGTTCCCGTAAGATTCTGTGGTTCATTATCGACAAGAATTGTTCCATTGAATTGGTTGAGAAGAATCGTTCCTGGTGCAATTTCTTCAAGAGTGGGGATGCTTCGATTGTCTATTAAGGTGCATTTTGCTACTTTACTTTTAATTAAGTTCGCTAGACACATATCGCTTTCAATATCATCCAAATTATTTATATTGCATATTGTAATATTATTATAATCCTTGCATTCATTTTTCATACCATACATTACATTATCGCATATGAGAATATTTCGATATTTTATTTTGTTTACATATTTTCCGAACTTAATTGGTCTTATTAACATTTTATTACACGAATTTAGATGTGTGATAGGTATGCTTAATATATAAATAATAGAATCATGATTAGACGCTATTTTTATTTCAGAAAACTCAAATGCTTGTTCCAGGTTTATAAAATGTATGGAATCTGTATTTATTATTTGCTTTACGATATCAATTTCTTCAGCTGTTAATAAGAAGGAATTAACTACACCTGCTTTTGCCCAATGCATGGCATGTTGAATGTTAGTCAATTCTTCATTCATTCATTAATTTTTTCCAATGTTACTTTATTAATAACAACTTGTTTGTTGTCATTTCTTAGTACTTTATTTGTCTTTTTAGTTAGTATTTCAAAATCTTCATGATCAGGACTTCCTGCAATCCACTTCCAAGCAGAACCTATAAAATCTAGGGATCTTTTTGACCTTGGTTTTAGTCTGTCCAGATATGATTGAAGTTCTGTAACTTCATGATTTAAAAAGGGTTGCAGAGGGTGAGAAGAGCTAATGTCATGGTTTAATGTTTCTTGCAGTTTATTTATTAAGTTCTGATATACGTTTGTGTCGATGACGTGGATTAATTTAAATGTACCAGTCTGTAATTTTGCTAGTCCTGAGTTCCATGTTACTATTTGTGAGTTAGAATAGTCCAAAATTTTTACCTCGGCCGAAACCAGTGTTAGAAATGACCTGAAAATTAAAGCTTTTTTTGTTCTTGATATTATTTTTGTGTACTATTTTTCCTGATTCTGTTAACCCTTATGTGCGCACCTAGGTACCCTGGTACTTTTGGTGTTTTCAACCAAAATTTTATCATTGAAATTAATAACATGCATATCTGAAACTTCTTGAGAACTAACAACTTTAAACAAATTTGGTTTTTTTGCAGCCCTACAGATAATTTTTTTTTTAAATGTGCGTGAGAGACCAATTTACTCTTATCGCCCTTAACTGCGCACCAAGGTACCGGGGTACCTGTACGTATTTTATATGGGAATGCTACCATTGCAATTATCTTTTTCGATGTTTTAATAGCTCTGCATAAATAAATAAAAGTATGTATTAAATATAAACGTAAACAATTTATTTCGTGAAATAAGAAAACAGAAACATAAAAAGAAACAAAAATTCAATAAATAATAAAAACAAACGATATAAAATTTTAGTGCAGATCTTTCGAGCAGTTTGTACACATTGGCACGTTATTTTATATTTTCCTGACAAAGATCAACGCTTAAATCTTTTAAAAATTGTATACGACGATCAGTAGATTTATGTTGGCTATTAAATTTTATATATATAAAATATATGATGCTAAAGCTGCTATATTAATAGCATTAAAAAATAATGCCAACGGCCATCGACTTGTTCCGCGTTTGCACGTATGTATATTCACCCAATAATTTATCCATATTATCAACCCCTCCTTTAGTTTTGTTGTAATATGTTGTAATATCTGGTTTTGCAAACGTATTCGATTCCACGTTAGAATCAGCATGCATGGTTGAAAGCATAACTACTGCCTTCTTCTTTTTTGGCACATATGAACATAAAGTTGCCTCTTTGCTAAAGTTTATCTTGGACCATATAACCCAATCAATAATATATGTAAGTATGTTGTGTTCAAATATGTGTAAAATAATACTAACCTTTCCTTACTTGCTTCCATATTAGGTGGCAAAAACCTTTTGGTTTTTCGTACCGTGCCGACAAGTGTCAGGTTCCATGAGCTCAAAGCTCTTGCTAGGTCCAAAGACGTAAAGAAATTGTCTGTAGTAACGTTTCTTCCAGAGTTTTTATAGGGAAAAACCAGATCTAAAACAGTTTTTTCATCTATTTTAGTTTGACGCTCACCTTCTAGTGGTTTGCCGGTATACAATTGGCCATGCAAAGGGTAAGAGTTAAGTGCATCGCAAGCCCAAAATATTTTTATGCCATATTTTTCAGGTTTTGACGGCATATACTGGGTAAAACGGGTACGGCCGCGGTATCCATATCGCTGCTCGTCAATAGTTATACATTCACTAGGCTTATAACTTTGACCTAAATTGGCGTTTAGAATCATCCAAATGTCTCGAAAAGCAGCGGCTTTATCAGACTTTGAACGTATATCCCGAGTTACATTGTTATCAAAACGTATGCAGCGTAAAATCATTCTGAATCTATTGTATGACATTGCTGCCCGATACAATGGTAAATTAGTAGGTTTCCACAATTCAGATACATGTTCTCTGTTTGATTTGTGAACACCAGAGTAAATCAAAATACCAAAAAAGGCATTGAGTTCTTCCTCTGTAAAAGGAACGAATATTTTTTTTGTTTTTGTTCCGTTTTTTTATTATATTCTGTTGTAATTTGTTGTCCTTTACGATTTGTTTCTCTAAGAATTATGTCACAAATTTCACTTGACAAAATACTTTTGAATATTTCTGTGGCTGATAATAACTTAAATTTTTGGGCAGCACGCGCGTTGCCGTAAAATATTTTTTTTCACAGTCTGGTATTCTGAAAATGGGCTTAGTTGCCAGCAAGTTCCATCTTTACCACAAAGTTCACTTCTTGTCTGAATTTCATCATTCTCACAATCATCGCTTTCCTCCGAGTCAAACGAGTCTTCATTTACTTCTATAGTACCTGCCACTTCAGTGTCTGAAGCTTCCAATATTATTTCGTTTAACGGTGGAAGATATTCTTCATCGCCATCAGAGTGAATAAAATTTTCTTCATCGCTTTCTATTTCATTTAATATATTATTTATATCTGAAGAATTAAATCTTTTAGAACGAAATCTTACGTTTGAATTCATTTCTTTTGTTTTACGCAAAAAAGTTAACTTCACCGCTCAGAAGACAAGTCGAACTAAAAAAAATAATAAGCACAACACTACATAAAGTTTTGTTTTTATTCTCAAAGGGAAATCACCAACTTTATATTCGTATTAAATATTATATAGAAACTTCAGCTTTTTTATATATACCAGAAAAAAGCTGTTAAATTTAAAATCAATCTTACGTATAAATTAAAATGTGTATCTGGAAGTTTCAATGAAATGTGTTGCACACCTTAAGGAGTTAAGAAAAATATGTAATATCCCAGCTAAAAAAATATGTATGGAGCATATATGACATCCCATATATGGTTCGGATCCAAAAAATGAGGGTATATGGGCATATATGATTATATATATTCATACATTTTCATACATGTATGTATGTGTAAATTCCCTCCACAGTATGCAAAGTTTATATTCATACACTCTTGATTCACAAAAGATCACTGCTGTGCAATAAATTAAATTACTAAAATAATTCTTTTTAGACTTGAGAGAGAGGTTGTATTTAATGAAACATTTGTTTGGACAAATAATTCAAAACGAACTAAAAACATTTCATTCATCAAAAGGTGAATCAATTATTTAAAAAAACACATAAATCATATTCGTACATAACATTTAGCTTAAGAAATCAGATTAAAAACTAATGCAATTAATTATAAAAGAAAAAATAATCCGTCTAACAATAGTTTTCAATACAGTAATATGAACTTTGTTTCCTATCTAGAGAATTTTGTTATTTTCTATAAAATTAATGAATGGATTATCCTTTTGATTATTTGATATATTAAATGGGGTCACAATGTATAAAATCATACAAGAATGGTTTTTTGTAACAAAAAGTTTTTCTTTTTTAAACGTTGAGGGTACGCACATAAACTTTGCATACCGTATGTATTTTCTAATGGATTTCCAATTCAGCAGTGATAGAATTCCAAGCTTTTTTGATTGCAAAAACGATCTTATGTGAGATATCATGTATGCATACATTCTTATATGGCTCCATATATAAAAACTTATATTTATATATGGATCCACATATGAAGAGCTTCATAATTAAATTTTCATATATGAGCTCATATATTATAATACATTTCATATATTAGTCCATATATTAGTTCATATATAATATTTTTGCCATGTATAATCCCATACATGAATTCATACATATTCATATATAGTTATATGCATTCATATATTAAAAATATATGGACCATATACAATTTTTTAGCTGGGATATTTAATGTCAACAATGACAACGTTTTGACTAGATATTTAGTGCTAAAATTCTTGTTTTCTACGTAACTTCCATATAGGTACCCAGGTACCTTGCAGCTCATTATAAGGTGTTTTTTTGCCGCGCACATAAGGGTTAAGACTGTTGTGTTTCTATTTTCTGTAACTGTTTTTTTTTCGGTATGTTCTGCTAAGTTTCGTTCCTAATCTTTTATTTTCTTTTACATAAATGGTTTCTCCAAGACTTATGCTTGGGTACTATTTTTCTTTTGTTATGGTAATTCATGTCTTCTAACTGTTTCTCTTGAAGTCTCTTGATAGTATCTAGTTTAACCTTTTCTATTTCTTGCGGATTGGTACTTACTCTACCCAAAAAAAATAATGCTATTGGCCTTTTTTATGGTTGAATGTACGGAATTATTGTATTCATAGACTGCTCTATGCAATAGTTCTGAAAATGTTTTTTGTAAGTTTTCGGTTTTTAAACAACGAATTAATTCTGCGATCCTGCGATGGAACCTTTCTATTTGTCCATTTACACTACTACTATATGGTGGAATCTTAAATACCTTTATATTATATTAATTTTCTAGCATAAAAACAATAGTTGTAGAATTGAAGGATTTTTCGTTATCCACAACGATTGTTTCTGGTATACCAAAGGAAAGTACGAGTTCTCTTAGAGTTTCCTTAACATCCTCAATGGCTCTGGACCTCAATATTCTTGTTTGCGCAAATTTGGAAAATTTATCTATAGCAGTTAATATTGGTTTTTTTCTGTGATGAAAATATCTATGTGTATGATCTGGCCAGGATATGTTGGTATTGGTGTCTCTTGGAGGGCGATTTTATTAGGGTGCCTATCGTATTTATTTTCTTTACACACTTTACATAAATTAGTGATCTTTTTTATCTTAGAATGCAATTGGGGAAAATAAAATTTGGTTATAAGTTGTGTTCTATTTTCTCTGCTATTTCTGTGTGCCCTATTGTGTTCTTTTATTATTTCACTTTCCTGTTCTTTTTCATTTTTTAGATCTGTTACAATGGTTCGAGTATATTTTGCTCTATATTGTGTAAAATTATCTCTATAAATCTCCTGCAATTTTCCTAAGATGTCATCAGAAGTTTTTATACAATTTGTCACGGAGGGATTTAAGTATTTTTTTAAGAGTTGAATGAGAAAATCGTCTGTAATATTGGGTTCATTAATGGTATGCCTATGAAAAGTGGGGAATACGATTTCAAAACTGTAAGCTGATTGTATTTTTTCATTGGAAATTATTATTTGATTTTTGAAAGCATATAGTGGTGCGTCTGTAAATTGTATAAGATTATGAGATGAGCTTTCGTCGCTATGTTGAGTGGCAGTTAATGTATTTATTTGAGAGTTTTCTTGCAAAGGTCTTGACAAAGCGTCGGCGACAACATTAGTACTACCTGGTTTATAATGCAACTCATAGTTATAATCCTCAAGAAATGCTTTCCATCTTTTCAATTTGAAATTAGAATTTTTAAAATTTAAGGCATATGTGAGTGGAAGGTGATCAGTATAAATTTTTAATTTTGGAGAACCATATAAATAGTTTCGGAGCGACTTTAATGACCATACGATTGCGAGCATTTCTTTTTCGTTAGTAGCGTATTGCTCCTCTGCTCTGCTAAGTGTTCTAGACAGAAATACAATTGGCCTATTGTCCTGTGATAGAACGGCTCCGAGAGCATAATTTGAGGCATCTGTCGTTAGACAAAACTCTTTATTGAAATTTGGGTATGCCAACATTACATCCTAGGAAGTTAGTGCTGTTTTCAGTTTACTAAAGGCATCTATAGCGTCTTGTCCCAGTTCTATTGGTATCTTTTTGGAGGTGTGCTTAGACGAACGTCCTGCCTCCCCTCTCAAAAGCATTGTCAGGGGCTTAGCAATTTTAGCGTAGTCCCTGATAAAGCGCCTATAGTAATTTGAAATTCTCAGAAATGACCTCAACTCCTTAAGTGTTTTGGGTCTTGGGAAGTTTAAAATTGCTTCCACTTTCTTTGGGTTAGTTTTTATTCCTTTGTTTGAAATTATAAAGCCTAAAAATTCTACTTCTTTCTTCAAAAATTCACATTTGTCCAATTGGACTTTCATGTTTGCACGCTCTAAGGTTTTAAATATAGTATCTAAATTTTCATAATGTTTCTTTTGGTTTTCTGCAAATATAATTATATCATCCATATAAACAAAGCATATCTTCTCAATATACTCCCTCAAAATATCATCTAAAGTACGTTGGAATATGGATGGTGCATTTTTCAATCCAAATGGGAGTCGTGTAAGCTCGTATTTGCCGTTATTCACTGAAAACGCTGTTTTTTGCCTATCTATTTCTTTGAGTGGTATTTGGTGGAAACCACTTTTAAGATCCAAGACTGAGAAAAACTTATTTTGACCAAGTTGCGGAAGTACGTCGTTTATTTCTTGAATTGGGTATCGGTCTGGTGTTGTTTGTTCATTTAGTTTTCTGTAGTCAATTACCATCCTAAATTTCTTTTGTCCCGATGCATCAGCTTTCTTTGGAACTATCCAAATCGGCGAGTTGTAGGGCGATCTGGAAGGCCGAATAATCCCCTGTTGCAAGAGCTCTTGTATTTGGTTTTCTACCTCTTTTTTTAAATGCATAGGGTAGGGATAATAACGAGAATATACTGGTTCGTCTGGTTTTGTATGAATTTCGGCCCCTACAGCCGAAGTATATGTTAAGCTCTCATTTGGTTCACTGAAAAGTAATCTGTTTCTTAAAATGATTTCTTGTAAATTGTCTTTCTGTTCTTTGGTCAAGTGTTCCGTTCTAATGTCGATATTGTTCACTGAATGAGATGTTTTTTGTTTTATTCTAACTTTTAATCTTCCATTTATTATCATATAATTTCCGGCTGAATAAATTACTGCCGAAAGTTCTTTAAGGACATCATTTCCTAAAATGCCATGAAAAGACTTAGGTGTTGGTAATAAGAAGAACTTTAATTTTTTAGTATGATCATCGAATAAATTTATAAAAGTATGTTCAGTAATTTTAATATGTCCTCCTACTGAGTTGGCTGAGAAGGATTCTAGATTTGGTATAGGATTCAGTACTAGGCTTGGCTGAATATAGTTCTTGTTCGATCCAGTGTCAATCAAGAAATTTAGAATCTGTCCGGTTTTCGTCCTGCATTCAATATAAGGCAAGGACGAATTAGTTAGTCTAAAGAATTTATGTCAACAAAGTCGTTAGCTTCTAATTGATTTGAAGATTCTGGTTCATTTTCTAAATATTCATTTAAAGTTGGTAGTCCTTCCTGATTTTCATAACTAAGTAATTGCTGTTCTTAATATTGTTCGTCTAAGTCCTTATTTTGCTGAGTTTCTATATGGAAATTTCTTTGGATTTTTGGAGGAAGTCTTCTTTGTTCAGATTGTTGTACGTTTGGTCTTTTTCCGAAAAATTTATCGTTTTGAGCAGGCCTATTCATATAATTAATGGCCCTGGTTCTAACTGACGGGTCTATGTCCATTGGTTCGGGTCTTGGTTGAGGTTTAGGTTCGGTTGGTCTTGGTGGAGGAAAATTTTGATTTATGTAACCCTGGGGGCGCATTTGATTGAAATTGTTCCTATGGTAGATCGGAGCGGGTACATGATAGGATCTTTGGTGAGAGGAAGGTTGTGGCATGTGTGCCAACTGCGGAAAAAATTCTTGTTGGTAATTATAACGGTTGCTCTGCTTAGTATTGGTAGGCTTGGGATGGTTATGCGAGTTCGCAAATTGTGTTCTCACAAACTGATTTTCCATCTTTAAGCACAGATGAAGTGCTTGTGGCAAGTCCCTTGGTTCCTTCATTCCCAGTTGTAAGGACATATTTCCTCTAAGGCCTCTAATAAAGGTGTCTAAGGCTTTGTCTCGATACGTTTGTGTAAGTAGATCGAGGGCCTCTCTTCCTATATCCATGCAGGATAATTTATTCATGATTAAAGAAAGGTGAGAGTATACCTGTTGGTAGAACTCTTGAATTTTATTGTTACCTTGCACAAGACTACTCATTTGATACTCCAATGTAGTAAGGTCCCTTTTGTCTGCATAATGTAATGCAAGACATTTTGTAATACTTTCCCAGTTTAGGGGCGTATTATAAGATTCCAGTGCAGCATCTGCGCTACCCACAATTTTGTTTCTGATAGTGGTTAAAATTGCATAATATTTTGGAGTTCCTTTCATGTTTTCGTAAATTATAAGTATTCTATCTACGCTCTTTTTCCAAGAGCTAAACTCTGAAGGGTTTCCTGAAAATTCCCTTAAGCTGCGGACAACGTCAGGGACTTTGTCCAGGTCAGTTAAATTGTTCCTGAATCTTTCTTCTATCACTTGGTCTTCACCACCTATGTTCATATTTGGATCTAAAAATCGTCTGAATGCAAGTTCACACTGATGTGCGCAGATTCTAGCTATCCTGTCGTCTTCATTTTCTCTATTTCCCTCAACTACGGGTGCCGCATTTGGAAGGTTTGCTTTGTTAAGAACTGCAGGCCTGATCAAATTGTTTGGGTTTGACATGATATTTTTTTTAAAGTAAATCTTTATTCTTATTGAAGCTTTTTGTAAAAAAAAATTTTTTTCTTTAACTAAGAGGGTTTCTTTTTTTTATTTTGTTATTTCTGTTGGAGGGTCCCGTAGGAATCGCAACAGTTTTATTTATTATAGTTATATATTTCTTCCCTTTTTTACTATTGGTTCTCCGGGAATTGCAATAGTAGTTCTAATCAATAATGCTCACTCTTTAATTAAGTAAAATAATTTTTGGTAAGATTTTCCGATTAATTTATCTATAACATTTTGAACAAATGCTTTATAAGCTTTCAAAACTTCACTATTAAATTTTTTGTTAAAAATTTTTGATTAAATCGTTTTACAATTTCTTAATAAATATTTATTGGTTTAAGATCCTCAAATAATTCACTATATTTTGAAAATTAAGTTTTGATTAATTTGAAAATAATTTGTTTAAAATTTCTCAATATAATAAATTTTTGTTGCATTATTAGCTTTAAGTAATTCGCTTTTTGTTTGATTAATTTGATAATAATTTGTTTAAAATTTCTCGATTGCTTTAAGAGCTTTAAGTAATTCACTATATAAAATTTTATATATATATATATTTTTTAACTTTCCACTTTTTAAATTAAAATAGCTTACATGACTAATCTCACAATCATCCTTATGAAGCTGGTAGAGGGTATTTTATCATTTTCTTCAATATACTGGGGTTACCGCACTACTCCAAGTTCCTCACTCCAAATGTCCTTATTTGGCAGATGGTTGTATTTATTACAGCCTGTGGGGTGTTGATTTTTGGAAAAACTTGTTCTAGCTTGCAGCCTATGGGGTGTCTTTGAGATGAAGCTTCCTTCAGTTAACAGCCTGTGCGGTGTTTTTTGTTTTTTCTTGGAGTCTCCTTCTTATTACAGCCTATGGGGTGTTTATTTAGATGGAGATCCTTTCACGTTGGGCGCCAATTATGTATTTTTACATTTTATTCATTAAAAAAATATAACTTTATTAATCCGTTTTCAAAATACAACTGAACTTATGAAATTAATTTTGTTCTTACAATAACTAAATATTAATTTGCATGGTAATCAAAATGACAAAATATATGACCGAAGTCTATATTTAAATTCTTGACGATCGGAATGGTCATGAAGACCTCCCTTACATCTTATTATCCCAAAAAAATTCTCAAGAACATCCTGATTTAGGCGATATGTTAAGACGTAGTCTTATTATAACGATTCTTTAGTTCATCGTGGAGCATCTTCAATGCGTTATTTGATTGAATAATGCCTGTGGAATAAATGTTTTACAATAGATACATTTTTTAAAGTTTAAATTAAATGTATGTGTACCTTTTTGAAATGGTAAGAGCGTATTTTTGCCAATCGCACGAAAATCTAACATCATTTGCGACATATTATTTAACGTCTCATTTTGTATTCCAAGTGACAAACCGTATGCGTGTAATCGCTCTCTTGCGTCCTGTCTTGGTACCCATGAATTCATTATATCAAAGCAGTCATTCGTCTAGTAAAAAATTTATAATGATTTTATTATATTTTAAAATAAAACTCATTACCAATTTAAAGAACTGACTGCATTCACTCCAAATTTTATCACTCAAAAATCCTAAACTGGCTGCTCGTGTAATTGATTGAGCAACTGTTTATGAGAACAGCTTCGTAGCCTTCTGTCTTTCAGCAACGCTTAGATAATGTACTGATATTTTGTTTGTGGTTATTAAGTCACTAGATTGAAGCGATAAAAGATTTAAAATAATATCCTTATTAACTTCTTTGCCGTTAATGATAAACCCGTCGTCAATAAAATGGTTTCTTAACAGTTTAATCATATGTGGAACATCACTAAACACTAATATTTTTGTGTTGTCGTACAAAAATCTGTAAATTTAAAATTACTTTAATTACCACACAATACATACTTACTACATATACCACTCACCAGGGCTTATTAAAATCAACTTCAACCTCATTAAAAAAATTTCGGTTCTCACCGCCCAAATCACAATTAATTGCAACAATTTCAAAGCCACACTGCCGCATTGTCTTCACTATATCAAATAATATAATTTTTGTCATTTGGCAATCATAGTTATAGAATATTGGTTGCTTCCATTTTTCTGTCAAACCTGATAATAAAATAGAAAAATGTTAATAAAAACTCTTGAAACTTATTTAAATAAATCACCTCAGAACATAGCCACCTGAATATAATTAGCCGGTTCTAACAAAGAGTCTGTTGGCTTGTCGTAACAATACTTTTTTTTAGCCTTCATTTCATCAAAGCTTAATACACACAGCTTTTGTATTTTGGACATTTGATAAGCCGCAGACAATATTTTTACAACAGGATCCAAAATACCTGTCGACACATCTAATTTCTGTGACCACCTCTGCAATGTTCTTACGGAGGGAAGCGGAAAATTTTTTCTCTTCAGCAACCTGTAAGCCTTGGCACTTGTAGAATATAGCGTAATTGACTGTGCAATATCTTCTTCAGTAAAGTTTTGTCTTTTGTCACCGTTTTTAAGTTTTTTTATTTGGCCTTCAGTGAAAAGACGTCTCAGTGCCTTCTGCAGATTTGCGTTTGTAAACTTTAACTTCTGAACTTCTTGAGACAAATTTTTAGTAGTGATCTCAGCTTGGTTTTTTTGCGTTTTTAGCATATCATTTTCCTTACGCAATGCATCCCTAGAAACGATCATATATTTTTATTTTTTATTTTTTTTTAATACATTTATTTATTTATTGTATCTTCAATTATGAACTAACAATAAGTATTCAAATCTTAAATCTAAATAATAAATATTACGCCCGACCACTGTCGAACATAAACTTAGTGATAGTTATTAATAATACATAAGTAGTGATAATCAAAAAAAAAATATTTTCAAGCAATCCCATCTGGAGTGTTGAGTATAAGAGCCCTTGTGTCCCTCTTTTTCAAATGGATGTGACCAGTAAAATTCAAGATGTTACGAGCAAGCGGATTAGGATGTGACTCGAGCTTTGTTAAATATTTGCCTGCGTATTTTGCTATTTCTTCAATCACTAGTGGCATATTCAAATCACGATGTATATTTGAGTTTTTGACGTACCATGGAGCCGATGTTATCAAACGTAAAATTTTGTTTTGCCTTCGTTGAATTCTCTCGACGTTAGAAGCTGAAGCAGTGCACCATAACTGAATTCCGTAGCAATATATTGGCTTCAAAAGC
This sequence comes from Tachina fera, assembly GCA_905220375.1. NCBI lineage: Eukaryota > Metazoa > Arthropoda > Insecta > Diptera > Tachinidae > Tachina > Tachina fera. The sequence goes on from LR999963.1 coordinate 128,134,035, forward strand.
GACTTGTATAATAAAAGTTTGCAGTCTAGGCTGAGTCTTGAATTTCTACCAATCAGCCAAAATATCTGAGTTAGTTTAAGTTTCATTTGTATTAGCTTTGAGTCAATATGGTGTTTCCATGTAAGTCGTCGATCAAGGTGTATACCAAGGTATTTTACATGTGAATGCTGAGGAACAACTTGATTGTTGATTCGAATTGGCGAACAAGTATCTCTTTGGAGGGTAAATGTTACCTGAACACACTTTTGCTCGTTTACCTTAATTCTCCATAATTTTAACCATAGTTCCAGTTGTGTAATATGTTCTTGTAGATATCGGGAAGCCTCATAAGGATGTTCGTGCATACTGAGGCAGGCTGTATCATCGGCAAACGTAGATGTATGGCTATTACTGCTCAATGGCATATCACAAGTATAAATCAAATACAAAACTGGCCCCAGTATGCTCCCCTGTGGCACACCGGATGATATAGATTCGGGCACACTCATGAATTCTCCTTCCACAACCGTGAACTTCCGGGTAGTAATGTAACTTTCTAATAAAATCACTAAATTTATTGGTAGATATGATTTTAATTTTAAGATTAGGCCTTCATGCTACACTTTATCAAATGCCTGCGAAACGTCAATAAACAGTACATAACAGTACTTCTTTTCTTCAAATGTTCTTTTTATACATTGAACCAATCTATGCGTTTGTTCAATGGAGCTATGCTGACTTCTAAAACCAAACTGATGGTCTGGGACCCACTACCAATTAGAATTGGGGACAATTTTGACATGAGCAGTTTTTCGAAAAGTTTTGACATTGTTGATAGCAGACTTATTGGCCTGTATGATTCTGCCTTGGTAAGATCTTTGCCCGGCTTTGGAATCATTTTAACTTTGGCAAGCTTCCAGTTGTGGGGATAATACTCTAGTCGTAAAATGGCATTAAAAATGAATAACATGATTCTAAATGCAATACGAGGCAATTTTATTAGCATTTGGTTACTAATTCCATCAATACCTGGTGCTTTCTACGGGTTGAGTTCAGCAATTAGATTTTGTACATCACACATTTTAAATTTTATGGGTCGAGGGGGTAGCGCAACTACACTCGGGAAATCAACAACACCAGTACATGTGTTTGGGGTAAATACGGATTTTAAATGCTTTGCAAACAAGTTACCTTTTTCAATATCACTCCTGGCCCAAACTCCGGCAGAAGTGCGCAGAGGTGGTTTAAACTCAACGAGTGTTTTAATTCTTTTCGCAGCGCGCCACAAAGAATAATTAGATGCTGGTGTGACATCGAGATTTTCCAGATAGTTTTTAAGAAATGGAGTTTTTTCATATGCAAGCAACTCTTGGAGTCTTTTAGTGAACTCTTTTAATCTAATTTTATTTTGGGGTGATCTGTGCTGTTGCCATTCTCTTCTAGCACATACGAGAAGTTCAATATCTGTAGAATATATTTTGTTAAATCCAGTCTGCGGATGGGAGATGTTCAGCTGCCTGCTTAATATTTTCGTTAAGATTGGCAATATTAGATTCAATATCATCATGAGTTCTTAGCTTAATGTTTTCAGTGCAATGACTACTAAGATATTTTTTGAATCGCAGCCAATTAACACGACTGACCATTTTCATATATGGGTGATGTAGAGCACTTCTCAGTGGGGTACAGGTTGTAACGATCGTGGGAGAGTGATCGGACGATAGATCTAGGGAAGCTTCAACATGAATTAATTCCCTAGAAATATTTTTCATGACGCCAAAATCTATAACATCCGGAATTTTATGTATGTCAGTAGGCCAGTAATTGGGCTCCCCACTCGAAATGACGTCCAAGCCCATTTTTGAAATTGTGTTGAACAACGATCGTCCTCTAGGTCTGATAAGACGCGAACCCCAGAAAGTATGTTTTGCATTATAGTCTCCAGCTGCTACGAAACAAAGGCCAAGAGATTTGTAGAAATCCTCGTATTGATCTTCAGTAATTGCGAATCTAGGAGGGGAGTAAATTAATGATATGACAAAATTTGTAGAAAAATTTTCGATACAAATATTCGTTGCTTGTAGATGTTCATCACAAATGTTGTTAAGAATATAATGCTTGAGTCTTGACTTTATTAAAATTGCTGGTCCCCGCAAGCTCTTCCTCTTGGGTCCTTTGAATCATATAAAATGTAGCCATCACCACGATCATATATGTAAAAGCTTTTGTGAACCATTTAAAAGTATATATAAAAGTGTAGATACATACATTTTGTCTTCCAAATTTTTTATGTAGATCTGTAAACTGTCTTCGTTAGTGCTAGTGTTCACCATTGTTCGTTCCTCAAGTAATTTTTTTGTTTCCTCCACGATTGTTTTTGTTTCCTCTACAAATGTTTTGGTTTCCTCTACGGATGTTGTTGCTTCCTCTACGAAATTGTAACTTACCCATTTCAAATTTTAAATTTCTTTCAAAATCGTCCTGTTTAAAATGTAGAGAACAAATTCTCTCCCTGTGGGTCTTTATTGTATCCCGCCGATTGCAAAACTGTTTCCAAAGTCTTTTTAGCCCTTAGTCGTTCTTTGGAAAACTATAAAAAGATACGGCTAAATTTAAATTAATTAAAAATATGCACAAAATTAATTTTTCACATATTTGCTCACATAATTTTTGACTATCATTTTGCCTGCATTTGCCCACTGCACACTTCATGTTTTTTTTTTTTTGCTTTTGCTTCGATTTTTTTGGCGAAGATTTCGTGCTTTTTTTCTTATTTTAAACACTTAATACACGGTTTTTATAATAAAGATTATTTTTTTTATAAAATAAAACTAAATTTAATTAAAAAATCCTGATTTTTATCGAAATATAATATTTATTTGTTTCGACCAATCAAAATTAATTTTGAATTGCGAGGTTGCCAAGTCTCACATTAGACTTAACAAAGTTTCGGGCAAAATTATTTATTTGTGTATACAATTATGTACTAAGATATAGATTTTTTCACTTTTTTAGATTAACGGTTTGTTTTATTTATTATTATTTTTATTTTTCAATTAAAATTCACCAATTCACTATGAAAGACACAATACGACTGATATAATTAAAAAAATTATTTTCATATCAAACCATGAACACTGACTATTTACCTTAAAAAAAACGCAACATTTTACAATTACCTAAAAAAATTTCTGAGGATGCTTAAATTTATTTTTTTAATAAATAATTGGGAAAAAGCAAAAATGTTTTATTGAGGGTATGTTCAGAAATAGATTTCCTACATTTCTTTTTATTACAGGTAGTTTTTTTAAAGTGGGAGAAAGCCTTTCAAAATCTGTGTACATGCAATAAAAAAAAAACAAAGGAAAACATTGGAATGTTACAATTATTTTCTACTTATATTTTTAAGGTTGCAGGCCAAAAAAAAGTTGCTTAAATTTATTTTTCCAGGAATTAAGAAAATGCGAAATCGTTTTATTGAAGGTACAGTCAAAAATAGTGTTTCAAACATCAAGCGCTTGTAACTTCCACAATAAGATTACAATGACAAAAACGACCTACATTGCAGTTTATTGCAGGAAGTTTTTTAAAGGGGTTTTTCATGACAAAAAGACAAAAAAACAAACATTTGAATTTTATATTATTTGAGAAATTTTTAGATATTTTAATTGAACTGTAGTGAATTTTAATCAGAAATAATTCATAGTTAGGCTCAAGTTCAGTAATTTCAATTCTTATTGAATGAAATATTTTTATTAATTAATGTGAGTTTCTAAAGAAGAGAAGAAAAATTAAACTTAGACTTTTAAGCTGGGGGAAATACCGATACTTTTCTGTGCAGCCACGCACTTCATCAGCACCCTAGTCTATCTACTTGGGTAGAGATTCTTATTAATATCAGCTATTTAACTTAAATGTACAATGAACGGAATATGAGAAACGTTTGTTGTGTATACAATTGATTTACCTTTGGTAAACACATTTATAAGTATCACTATTAATTTTCTGTTTTTTCCAATTTTTCATTTTTCTATTTAGGTTAGCACGAAATTATTTTACTCTACCTCAGTATGTTTAACTATTCTTACTTATCTTTTTACGATCATCACATTAATTATTTTTACTTATTCGATGTACCATCGGTACATGCATGTAAGTATTATTGTAGTGGTCTATGTTACTTGTTGTTGCATTCTACAGTTTTTACTTGGATTTCCAGCATTCTGAAACTGTGATGGCCAAGTGAACAGTGATTGCCAAGTGAACATATTTTTGTCACGTGGCCATGATGTATTAAGTGAGAAATTTTTAGATATTTTAATTGAACTGTAGTGAATTTTAATCAGAAATAATTCATAGTTAGGCTCAAGTTCAGTAATTTCAATTCTTATTGAATGAAATATTTTTATTAATTAATGTGAGTTTCTAAAGAAGAGAAGAAAAATTAAACTTAGACTTTTAAGCTGGGGGAAATACCGATACTTTTCTGTGCAGCCACGCACTTCATCAGCACCCTAGTCTATCTACTTGGGTAGAGATTCTTATTAATATCAGCTATTTAACTTAAATGTACAATGAACGGAATATGAGAAACGATTGTTGTGTATACAATTGATTTACCTTTGGTAAACACATTTATAAGTATCACTATTAATTTTCTGTTTTTTCCAATTTTTCATTTTTCTATTTAGGTTAGCACGAAATTATTTTACTCTACCTCAGTATGTTTAACTATTCTTACTTATCTTTTTACGATCATCACATTAATTATTTTTACTTATTCGATGTACCATCGGTACATGCATGTAAGTATTATTGTAGTGGTCTAAGTTACTTGTTGTTGCATTCTACAGTTTTTACTTGGATTTCCAGCATTCTCAAACTGTGATGGCCAAGTGAACAGTGATTGCCAAGTGAACATATTTTTGTCACGTGCCCATGATGTATTAAGTGAGAAATTTTTAGATATTTTAATTGAACTGTAGTGAATTTTAATCAGAAATAATTCATAGTTAGGCTCAAATTCAGTAATTTCAATTCTTATTGAATGAAATATTTTTATTAATTAATGTGAGTTTCTAAAGAAGAGAAGAAAAATTAAACTTAGACTTTTAAGCTGGGGGAAATACCGATACTTTTCTGTGCAGCCACGCACTTCATCACAGTTTCAGAATGCTGGAAATCCAAGTAAAAACTGTAGAATGCAACAACAAGTAACATAGACCACTACAATAATACTTACATGCATGTACCGATGGTACATCGAATAAGTAAAAATAATTAATGTGATGATCGTAAAAAGATAAGTAAGAATAGTTAAACATACTGAGGTAGAGTAAAATAATTTCGTGCTAACCTAAATAGAAAAATGAAAAATTGGAAAAAACAGAAAATTAATAGTGATACTTATAAATGTGTTTACCAAAGGTAAATCAATTGTATACACAACAATCGTTTCTCATATTCCGTTCATTGTACATTTAAGTTAAATAGCTGATATTAATAAGAATCTCTACCCAAGTAGATAGACTAGGGTGCTGATGAAGTGCGTGGCTGCACAGAAAAGTATCGGTATTTCCCCCAGCTTAAAAGTCTAAGTTTAATTTTTCTTCTCTTCTTTAGAAACTCACATTAATTAATAAAAATATTTCATTCAATAAGAATTGAAATTACTGAACTTGAGCCTAACTATGAATTATTTCTGATTAAAATTCACTACAGTTCAATTAAAATATCTAAAAATTTCTCACTTAATACATCATGGGCACGTGACAAAAATATGTTCACTTGGCAATCACTGTTCACTTGGCCATCACAGTTTCAGAATGCTGGAAATCCAAGTAAAAACTGTAGAATGCAACAACAAGTAACATAGACCACTACAATAATACTTACATGCATGTACCGGTGGTACATCGAATAAGTAAAAATAATTAATGTGATGATCGTAAAAAGATAAGTAAGAATAGTTAAACATACTGAGGTAGAGTAAAATAATTTCGTGCTAACCTAAATAGAAAAATGAAAAATTGGAAAAAACAGAAAATTAATAGTGATACTTATAAATGTGTTTACCAAAGGTAAATCAATTGTATACACAACAATCGTTTCTCATATTCCGTTCATTGTACATTTAAGTTAAATAGCTGATATTAATAAGAATCTCTACCCAAGTAGATAGACTAGGGTGCTGATGAAGTGCGTGGCTGCACAGAAAAGTATCGGTATTTCCCCCAGCTTAAAAGTCTACGTTTAATTTTTCTTCTCTTCTTTAGAAACTCACATTAATTAATAAAAATATTTTATATTATTTTCTATATTTTAAGGCTTACAGGTCAACTAGAGAAGTAATTGATACACTTTATAAGGCCACACAAATCAACTTGTTAAACATTAAAACCAAATAAAGTTAATCAGTCATTCTCTTATAATTCATTATCGAAGTTCACATATAAATTTTAATTATAAAACATTACGAGCAAAGACTGCTTAATATATTTTAATTACCTGTAAAAATGAGGGTGAATGTCACTCAACTGGACGAAATAGGTGAGCAGGTATATGGAATGGAGCTTTATAATAGTCTCTGAGCCCAAAGTTATTTTGTGACTCAAAATAACGAAAATTAAACATAAGTCTCAGTGTGAAATAAAACAACCAGTATGGAAATGGGTTGGATATTTATTTGTATTTAATCGGAGGATGAATCTTACCAACTGGACAACGACAAATCAAGAAGGAAGGGTTTTTAGCGGAAATTAGTATCTGCCCCTAATGCATGTTCTTGACATTTCGTTAGGCATTAATTTTTTCATAGTGATTTAAGATATGCTGCAAAGATGTATATTTCAGCTTCTATTTATATAGACAAAACTGGGAATTGTGAGGAAAATAGATATGCGGTTTTTGAATAATTTTAATTGCACTTAGGAATTTCATTAAATTAATAATTATGGCATTAACAATACCTTTTACAAACAATTTTTTTAAGTCATTTCGTTTACAAAGATAAGAAAACCCTTTAAAAACATTTACTTTAAATTGTTTAACGCTCGCACAAAGTAAAACTATTGGCAAAATTTTAAAATAGCGTTGCCGTGCAAGAAATTCTTTTTCCACCAAAATAATTCAAAAAATCTCCAAAACGCTTTTTTGTCTACGAAAATCGAAATTTTAAAATTTATTTTGTTATTAACAGGAACACTGATCAAATTACACTAGTAAGTAAATATAAAAATATTAATCATACAAGATAAAAATACAGCCCTATAAATTATTGTGGAATGAATGGATTGGCAACCCTTTCGTAGCGGGAAAGAAATCATGCGCATGTCGTAATCTGTATTTCTATCATTCTTGATTTTATCCCATACTTTTCTTGATAAGTTCGGTAAAAAGGGAAGGCAAAAATCCTAATCTAATACTAATTTTCATATTCTTTTGTATTCATACTTTCTATGATTTTATCGGTAATTAGTTAATTAAACTTTATGGATTTAAGAATTATAACCAGTGGATTCTTAACTAGTTTCAGTTTCTACTACATATTATGGTTAGGAAGTAAAGAAAAGTATTTGTGACCAATTTTGGCAATGGATAATGTCAAATTCCACTCACAAATACAATACAAATGCGTATTTTGAGCAATTTGAAGTTACAAGTCAAGAAATATTATGAATTTTCAGGTATTCTTTTTTATTAAAATTCATCTTTATTTGGAAGTCTTATAAGTTATTAAGGCACAATAATATGACATTTTACTCAGAAGTAATGCAATATTAAACCTAATAATGGAATAAGATTTTTCAAACCACGTCCAATTGTGCATTCAACTATACTATTCGTACCCTCAGCAATGTGTTATTCTCTAAAAACTACGTTTTTTCATTTTTATAGCCCGTGCTACTTATTATTATTTTATTTCTGTTAATATTACATTGTTTGTGTCATTCCCAACTTATTTCTGTTGTTAGTTCCCGAAAATGTATTATTTTTAATTACTTGTCTTGGGAGAAAATTCGAAAATATGCAAAACAAGTCAGAGTGCTATATTCGGCTGTGCCGAATCTTATATACCCTTTACCAAAGTGCGTTTATGTAGTATAGAGATACAAACATAAGCACAGAGATATGTAGCTGCATATTCATTTCGTGAAAAAATTCATACTTTTTTTCTAGTGCAATTTTTAATTTTTTGGCATTATGTTTAATTTGGTGCTTTTTAAATTTTGGCGATTTGTTTCATATAGGCAATTTTTTTTTGGTTTTGGCGATTTTTTTCGGTCTTTGGCTTTTTTTTAATTTTGGCGATTTTTTTCGTGCTGGCGATTTTTTTGATTTTGACGATTTTTTCATTTAGGCGATTTTTTTATTTTTTATATATTTAATTTTTTTAGTTTTGACAGTTTTTTTCTCGTTTTGGCGATTTTTTTCGGTTTTTGGCGTTTTTTAATTTTGGCGATTTTTTTTCGTTTTGGCGATTTTTTTTTCATTTAGGCGATTTTTTTAATTTTTGACGATTTTTGTTCATATAAAAATGTTTTTTTTGGGCGATTTTTGCGGATTTTTGTCATTGTGGGATTTTTTTTTGTTTTGACACTTTTTTCTCGTTTTGGCGATTTTTTTCGGTTTTTGGCGTTTTTTTAATTTTGGCGATTTATTTTCGTTTTGGCGATTTTTTTTTATTTAAGCTATTTTTTTTAATTTTTGGCGATTTTTTTCATATAGGAAATTTTTTTTTGATTTGGCGATTTTATTTCGGTTTATGGCGTTTTTTTAATTTTAGCGATTTATTTTCGTTTTGGCGATTTTTTTTTTGATTTTTGCGATTCTTTTTCATTTAGGCGATTTTTTTTTTAATTTTTGGCGATTTTTGTTCACATAATCATTTATTTTTGTTTCGGCGATTTTTTTCGGTTTTTGGCTTTTTTTTTTAATTTTAGCGTTTTTTTTTCATTTTGGCGATTTTTTTTTGTTCTGGCGATTTTTTTAAATTTTTGGCGATTTTATAATTTTCGGATTTTTTAGTTTGACCGTTTTTGAAAATTTCAAGAGTTTAACTCTTACAGTTTCCAAGATATAGCAATTTGTCAAAATTACATAGTCAAAATTTCATTAACTGATGGGCCACCCTTTAATTTAAATTTTTTTAATTTTAGTGTTAATTGTTGTAGCCTATATAAAAATACACTAATTTTACAAATTTCAAGTGTCAATATACATATGTACACACATACATACAATTGTATGTATATTACATGGGATTTTAAAAGTTTTCGTTACTCATTTTGGAACACCCTTTAATTTTTAGCTTTTATATATTTGTTGTAGCGACCAAAGTTCTACATACACTGTCCAAATTTCAGACCCATAGCTCTTACCGTTCCTGAGAAAATATCCTTCTTCCTAAAACATGAAATATGTTTAATTATTAGGAAAAAAGTTAAAGTTTTCCAACCCTGGAAACGTTTTTTAATCTGTTAAGTTTTTAAAATTTTTTTTTAATTATAAATACCAATTTTATTCATACCGAAGTATAAAATAAGTTAATTTAATAAAAAAGTAATAAAAACTTGTTTTCGGTAGTTATTTTCTATGGGTAAATTGAGTTTGAGTTTTCCAGCTCTGAAACCGTCTGCTCGATTTTGCTGAATTTCAATAGCAAAATTTTTCGGAAAATTTCTGACACACCAGTCCAAGAACGAAGTCGCTAGCTCTTCTGGGAGCTTGGGAAAACCGATTTCACGTACAGACAGACGGACAGACGGACAGACGGACATCGCTTGTTCGTCTTCCCTATGCATAAGGATCCAGAATATATATACTTTATGTGTCGCTTATTAATATTGTAGAAATTACAAACGGAATGACAAACCTATATATACCCTTTTACCATTTTTTGGTAAAGGGTATAAAAACATAAACAAAAACACGGTACCGCTCATGAACGGTCGTATCTAGCCCCTGAATTTTTTGGGAATTCTCATTTAAAAGATGGATATTTTATTTGGGAGGAGTAATACTTTTTTCAGTGATTGATAATGTACATATATTTAAATATATGCATGTATAAATCAAAGCTGACCACTGAGAGGAACCGAATCGCGTTGGTGTATTGATTTGTATAAGAAGCCGATTGGTGTTCGGCACTCTGGCGCCAGTTTGAACAGCCTGGTATAAATCAGAGCTGCCCACAGAGAGAGACAACTGAGAGAAATGTATAAGCGTGTTTTCATTTTTATAAAAAGCCGATTGATGTTCGGCACTCTGGCGCTTCTCTGGGCAGCCTGGATATAAATACAATTGTATGTATTTGTGTAAGATACATACATAACCTTTCATTTTTCAAATAATTTAAAAAAGCATTGTTTAAGGTTCAGTTAGACGACTGTAATATAATGTAACTCCATCGTAAAAAACAGCTGATCGATATTTTTATATGCAAAGTAGGTTAAGTCACCTTACATCTCTATAATCATTTTCATTACTTTTCACATAACGATTTCTATCAGCTGTTTATTACTGTTGCAGTTACTTTACATTACAGTCGGCTAACTGAGCATTTAGCCAACAAAACCAGCAAAAATGTACTTTTCACTTTTTGTTAAACTTTCACCAAATTACATAACACATTCCACTGAATTTTAATATTTATTTGTGACAGCTTTTCGTATGAATTCCACTGCAGTCTGTGCTATTTTTTAAATCGTGATATCTTCAATTTACTCCCCTCCCAGATTTCAATCACTGTTTCGTGGCAGCTGGCGACTACAATGCTAAGCATGCGTTCTGGGGTTCGCGTCTTATTACGCCTAGAGGTAGGGCGTTGTTCAACACAATTTCAAAAATGGGCTTGGATGTTATTTCGAGTGGGGAGCCTACTTACTGGCCTACTGACGTACGAAAAATTCCGGATGTTATAGATTTTGGCGTCATAAAAAGTATTTCTAGGGAATTAATTCACGTTGAAGCTTCCCTAGATCTCTCCGATCCGATGACTCCGATGACTCTCCCACGATCGTTACAATGTGTAGCCCACTGAGAAGCGCTTTACCACACCCATATATCAAGATGATAAATCGTGTTAATTGGCTGGGATTAAAAAAAAAACTTAGTAGTCATTGCACGGAAAATATTACGCTAAGAAAACCCAATGATATTGAATCTAACATTGCATATCTTAACGAGAATATTAAACAAGCTTTTGAACATGGAACTACCTAGCAACCGCATACTGGGTTCAATAAAATTTATTCTACAGATGTTGAACATCTCGTACGTGAAAAAAGAAGAGCTAGAAGGGAATGGCAACAGCACAGATCACCTCAACACAAAATCAGATTTAAAGAGTGCACTAAACGACTCCAAGAGTTGCTTGCATCTGAAAAAACTGCATCTTTTAAAAATTATCTGGAAGATCTTGACGTCACACCAGCATCTAATTACTCTTTGTGACACGCTGCTAAAAAGCTTAAAATACCCGTTGAGTTTAAGCCACATCTGCGCACATCTACCGGAGGTTGGGCAAGAAGCGATACTGAAAAAGGTAACATATTTGCTGAGCATTTAAAATCTGTATTTACACCAAATACATGTACAGGTGTTGCTGATTTGCCGAGTGCAGTTGCTCTACCCCCTCGACCCTTAAAATTTACGATGTGTGATGTACAAAAACTAATTGCCGAACTCAACCCGAAAAAAGCTCCCGGTATTGATGGAATTAGTAACCAGATGCTGATGAAGTTACCTCGTACTGCAATTAGAATCCTGTTATTCATTTTTAATGCAATTTTACGACTGGAGTATTATCCAGACTGCTGGAAGCTTGCCAAGGTTAAAATGATTCCAAAGCCAGGTAAAGATCTTACCAAGGCTCTATAGGCCAAGAATGCCTATATGACATTGCCAACAATGTCAAAGCTTTTTGAAAAGCTACTCATGACAAAATTGTCTTCAATTTTAACTGATAATGGGTGCATCCCGGACCATCAATTAGGTTTTAGAAGCCAGCATAGCACCGTTGAGCAAACGCATAGATTGGTTCAATTTATCAGAAAAACATTTGAGGAAAAGAAGTATTGCTCTGCCCTGTTTATTGATGTTTCTCAGGCATTTGATAAAGTGTGGCATGAAGGCCTGATTTTGAAATTGAAGACATACTTACCAATAAACATTCTAAATCTTTTGGAAAGTTACATTCTTGCACGAAAATTTACAGTTGTGGAAGGACACTTTATGAGTATGCCTGAAACTATCTCATCCGGTGTGCCACAGGGAAGTATACTGGGGCCATTTTTATATTTGATTTATACTTGTGATATGCCTGTGCGCAGTAGTATCCACACTTCTACATTTGCCGACGATACCGCCTGCCTTAGTATGCACGAAAACCCTGATGAGGCATCCCGAAAACTCCAGGAACACATTAGCCAGATGGAACTATGGTTAAACTTATGGAGAATTAAGGTAAATGAACAAAAGTGGGTCCATATAACATTTACCTTACGAAGAGATACTTGTTCCCCCATTCGGATTAATAATCAAGGTTCCCCAACATTCGATTGTTAGATGTCTGACAATTTGTTGTCAGCTGCTAGTCTTGCAATGGGCTGACATGGCTTTTTCTGGCAACGTCGCACAGTGAGACAACCCTATAGTAACCGCGGCAAAAAATGGTTTTTGGCGTGTCGTCCGATTTTGATGAAATTTTCACAGTATATTAACAGATATACGAGTAACACTTCCCTGAAATTTCAGCCTCATAACTTCATTACTTTTTGGTCTAGAGCCAGTCAAAGTTGAGGTATGCCAACGCGCTTGAAATATGTTAGTTCAATATGTAATATTTAAAAGCTTATTAATAAAAAATTACATAATTTTTTTATTTAATTAATTTAGTTTTAATTAATTTAGTTGTTGTAGAATGAGTAGATGAAAAAATAAATTAAAAAAGAAAAATACAAAAAAAAAATTTCTTAACAACAGAATTGTGGTGTAAAAATTGAATATTTTGCATTTTCAATGGACTAGGAAATATAGAGCAGCCCCTCGCCCTAGGTGCAGACTTATATCAAATGAAAGATTGAAGTCTCAGCTTTCATTTGATGTAAATAACATATAGCAAAAATTTGCAAAAGTACTTCAAACATGCAAAAAACTACAAAAAATACGCAACGCGCACATTCTGTCGCTATATAATTGTTACAAATTCGTAACAATTTTTAGTAAATGAACACACCAATATATTATTATGAACACACCAATATATTATTATATTATATAATATATATATTGAATTTAGTTGTTGCATTATTTATTGGGTTAAGTAATAATAATTCTTGTAATGATCTCTTTTGATAAGAGATTAGCATTTCTCTAACATATTTGATATTTTATTTTGTGCTCACAAACTTTTTAAGCACAAACTGTAAAATAATATTACATTGTTGTTGTTTTATATATTATTGATCAACAAATGGTAATTGCAATTACATATTCACAATCTTTTATCACAATCTATTTGAGAGTGCAAGTTTATACAAGTTTATATAAAGCGTTAAAAAAATTTACAAGGTCATGGATAATTCAACAATTTCTTATAGTGCAATTTCTGATATATGGATCGATAGCAATAAAGATATTGATGTTGTTGTTGGTGTCATATCAACAAAATTCAGAGTTCTCGTTGTACATTCATAGTGAACAGTCAATTTAGCGGAGTTTTTATTTCATACTAAACAAAAAAAAAATTGTACGAAAAAATATTCGGAATACATATTGTTGTTGTTAGCTTTATTTGCATTGCTAATATTTTTTACATAGTCATAATTAACAAAAACAAAAAAACCGTAATAAAAAAAAACAAACAAACAAACAAAAGTGCCCTTGAGGAATACTCTATATGAGTACCTCAAAAACAAATAACTGTGAAGTGAGTTCTAATGGCAGAAATGCCTATTTTACTGTGAGTTCTGAAGCTCTTAATGAAAATAATAAAAATAAAAAATCTAATGATAGACTTACTGAGAGCTCTGAAGCTCTTAATGATAATAAATTAAATAATAAATCTGATAGTAGACTTTTTTTAACGCCGAGGCCACTTTTTCGTCAGCGATCAACTTCGCTTTGTCCAATGCCAACTAGTGATTCGTTAACATTGCCGTTGCCTAGTACTTCTACATTTAACTCAGCGATATCATCCGCCTCGGGCTCGTGGTCATCACTTAACCAAGTTTTTACTGAAGTTAAGAGCAGCCCAAAACCCAAGGTCCAAGTGGGAATGGACAGATATATTACAGTGGTAAAGCGCGGACGAAGCCCAAAGTCTTCGAAAATTTCATCTGCTCCAAAAATGTCTAGGGATAACAGCGCATCCTCTATTAACCGCCAAAATCGTTTTCAAATATTACAAGTTGACAACAACGAACCCGATGTATCTACGAACAAAACATTCAAGCCAATCTATTTGAGAGAAAAAAATTCAAACGCTATTATAAAAAATTTAATTTCAGTCATTGGTGAGAATAAATTTCACATCGTTCCAATAAAACGTGGTAACATTGATGAAACCAAAATTCAAATTTATGAAGAAAAAGATTTTCGCAAACTGATTACTGAATTTGAAAAAAATAAGAAAAGTTTCTACACATATCAGCTTAAAAGTGCTAAAGGCCTGCAGATCGTATTGAAGGGCATCGATTCCTATGTTGCTCCCGAAGAAATAAAAGATGCACTCGTCCTCCAGGGATTTAAGGTAAAAAATGTATCTAACATAATAAATAGGGAGAAGATTCCTCAACCTCTATTTCGCGTCGAACTTGAGCCAAACGATATAAAATTGAAAAAAAGCGAGACTCATTCAATTTATAATTTGAAATATCTCTTATATCGAAAAATAACAGTTGAAGAACCACACAAGCGTTCTGGACCCGTACAGTGCCATAATTGTCAAAAATATGGTCACACAAAAACTTACTGCAAGTTACCTTCAGTTTGTGTTATCTGCGGTGAATTGCACGGTACTGCGGGTTGTAGTAAGCCTAAAGATCTAGCTGAAAAAAAATGTAGTAATTGTGGAGGTAATCACTCCGCTAACTACAGAGGATGTCCTGTCTATTCTTTCGTTAAACAGACTATGGGGCAAAAACCTAAATTAGCTCCAGCACAAACAGCAAACGCTTACTCCGCCACTTTTGCTCAAATAAGCCAACCTGTCACTTCACGTGTATCGTATGCCGATGCAGCTAAGACTAGTTATATTCCCACAAAAAATATTCCGCCTCAAAA
The DNA here is from genome assembly GCA_905220375.1 of Tachina fera. Lineage (NCBI taxonomy): Eukaryota > Metazoa > Arthropoda > Insecta > Diptera > Tachinidae > Tachina > Tachina fera. Next base: position 128,149,299 of record LR999963.1, read on the forward strand.
TAGTTCAACGAATGCAAACTCAAACTTTAATTTTAGTCGCCTTGAAGCTACTATTGAGAATCTAGTGCTGACTATAAATAATTTTACAACAAATATGACTAGCATGATGCAAAAAATGCTACGAATGCAGTCTACACTGCTTCAAGCATTAGTTAACAAGCCATGAACACGTTAAAGATAAGTTTCTGGAACGCAAACGGCATTCGCCAACATAAAAATGAACTTGAGCACTTCCTCACGGAAAAAAATATTGATATAATGTTGGTTTCTGAGACTCATTTGACTTCAAGAAGCCTATTCAAAATTAATGGCTACATTTTATATGATTCAAAGGACCCAAGAGGAAGAGCTTGCGGGGGATCAGCAATTTTAATAAAGTCAAGACTCAAGCATTATATTCTTGACAACATTTGTGAAGAACATCTACAAGCAACGAATATTTGTATCGAAAATTTTTGCACAAATTTTGTCATATCATCAATTTACTCCCCTCCTAGATTCGCAATTACTGATGATCAATACGAGGATTTCTACAAATCTCTTGGCCCTTGTTTCGTAGCAGCTGGAGACTATAATGCAAAACATACTTTCTGGGGTTCGCGTCTTATCACACCTAGAGGACGAGCGTTGTTCAACACAATTTCAAAAATGGGCTTGGACGTCATTTCGAGTGGGGAGCCCACTTACTGGCCTACTGACATACATAAAATTCCGGATATTATAGATTTTGGCGTCATGAAAAATATTTCTAGGGAATTAATTCACGTCGAAGCTTCCCTAGATCTATCGTCCGATCACTCTCCCACAATCGTTACAATCTGTAGCCCACTGAGAAGTGCTCTACCTCACCCATATGTGAAAATGGTCAGTCGTGTTAATTGGCTGCGATTCAAAAAATATCTTAGTAGTCATTGCACTGAAAACATTAAGCTAAGAACTCATGACGATATTGAATCTAATATTGCTAATCTTAACGAAAATATTAAGCAGGCAGCTGAACATGCCACTTCCTCCCATCCGCAGACTGGGTTTAACAGAATATATTCTACAGATATTGAACTTCTCGTATGTGCAAAAAGAAGAGCTAGAAGAGAATGGCAACAGTACAGATCACCCCAAAATAAAATTAGATTAAAAGATTGCACTAAAAGACTTCAAGAACTGCTTGCATATGAAAAAACTGCATCTCTTAAAAACTATCTGGAAAATCTCGATGTCACACCAGCATCTAATTATTCTTTGTGGCGCGCTGCGAAAAGAATTAAAACACCCGTTGAGTTTAAACCACCTCTGCGCACTTCTACTGAAGTTTGTGCCAGGAGTGATATTGAAAAAGGTAACTTGGTTGCAAAGCATTTAAAATCCGTATTTACCCCAAACACATGTACTGGTGTTGTTGATTTCCCGAGTGTAGTTGCGCTACCCCCTCGACCCATAAAATTTAAAATGTGTGATGTACAAAATGTAATTGCTGAACTCAACCCGAAGAAAGCACCGGGTAATGATGGAATTAGTAACCAAATGCTAATAAAATTGCCTCGTATTGTAATTAGAATCATGTTATTCATTTTTAATGCCATTTTACGACTGGAGTATTATCCCCACAGCTGGAAGCTTGCCAAAGTTAAAATGATTCCAAAGCCGGGCAAAGATCTTACCAAGGCAGAATCATACAGGCCAATAAGTCTGCTATCAACAATGTCAAAACTTTTCGAAAAAGTGCTCATGTCAAAATTGTCCCCAATTCTAATTGGTAGTGAGTGTATCCCAGACCATCAGTTTGGTTTTAGAAGTCAGCATAGCACTATTGAACAAACGTATAGATTGGTTCAATGTATAAGAAGAACATTTGAAGAAAAGAAGTACTGTTATGTACTGTTTATTGACGTTTCGCAGGCATTTGATAAAGTGTGGCATGAAGGCCTAATTTTAAAATTAAAATCATATCTACCAATAAATTTGGTGAATTTATTAGAAAGTTACATTACTTCCCGGAAGTTCACGGTTGTGGAAGGAGAATTCATGAGTGTGCCCGAAACTATATCATCCGGTGTGCCACAGGGGAGTATACTGGGGCCAGTTTTGTATTTAATTTATACATGTGATATGCCTTTGAGCAGCAATATCCATACATCTACGTTCGCCGATGATACAGCCTGCCTAAGTATGCACGAAAATCCTCATGAGGCTTCCCGATATCTACAAGAACATATAACACAACTGGAACTATGGTTAAAATTATGGAGAATTAAGGTAAACGAGCAAAAGTGTGTTCAGGTAACATTTACCCTGCGAAGAGATACTTGTTCCCCAATTCGAATCAACAATCAAGTTGTTCCTCAGCATTCACATGTAAAATACCTAGGTATATACCTTGATCGACGACTTACATGGAAACACCATATTGACTCAAAGCTAGTACAAATGAAACTTAAACTAACTCAGATATATTGGCTGATTGGTAGAAACTCAACACTCAGCCTAGACTGCAAACTTTTATTATACAAGTCGCTCTTGAAGCCAATATGGTGCTACGGAATTCAGTTATGGGGCACTGCTTCAGCTTCTAACGTCGAGAGAATCCAACGAAGGCAAAATAAAATTTTACGTTTGATAACATCGGCTCCATGGTACATAAAAAACTCAAATATACATCGTGATTTGAATATGCCACTAGTGATTGAAGAAATAGCAAAATACGCAGGCAAATATTTAACAAAACTCGAGTCACATCCTAATCCGCTTGCTCGTAACATCTTGAATTTTACTGGCCACATCCGCTTGAAAAAGAAGGACACAAGGGCTCTTATACTCAACACTCCAGATGGGACTGCTTGAAAATATTTTCTTTTTTTTTCTCTTTTTTGTGATTATCAATACATGTGTATTATTTATAACTATCACTAAGTTTATGTTCGACAGTGGTCGGGCCTAATACTTATATTTTAGATTTAAGATTTGAATACTTATTGTTAGTTCATAATTGAAGATACAATAAATAAATAAATGTAAAAAAAAAAAAAAAAATATCAACAAAATTCATTGAAATGTCAGACTTAATTATTAAAAAATTTCGTGATTTTTTAATAAAATATTTCATACCAAAATTAAAATCCAAATGGAACAAGTCTGGGCGCATAAAAAGTAAATTTTTGGCTGATAATGAAGAATGGCTTGCACAGCTTTACACCTTATGTGAAGAAACTTTGGATGACGAACAACCAAGCACTTCGCATTCCGTTAAGCGTGGACGACCTGTAAAATGGGAGGTGGGCGTAATAGTGGGCGTGTTATTGTAATTTTTGGATCAAACATTTCAAATGATACAAATTACAGTAATATCAAATTTGAAGGTTGTACCTAAAATATTTTAGAAAATATGGCACTTTTTATGTTGAGGTTGTATGGGAGGTGGGCGTAAAAGTGGGCGGATTTTCTTAATTTTTTTTTTATGGAATTATCTCAAAAATAACCTGTGCAAACTTTCAGAGCTCTACAATGACTCCTTGTATTTTATGCCGGCGTTGTCTCACTGTGCGTCGTCTGGACAAAATTGCCAGTTCACACGGTTGTAAGAAATTTTGAGCACATTTTACTGACAATATTGTAAGATCTGACAACCGTCTGTACATAGCTTTAGGAATAATATTACAAGTTTGGCACAAGTAGAATGATGACTCATTCTACTTGTGCCCCATACAAAAATATGATTTGATAATGCCACTAATGTGGCTAGTAAAATTCAAGATGTTACGAGCAAGCGGATTAGGATGTGACTCGAGTTTTGTTAAATATTTGCCTGCATATTTTGCTATTTCTTCAATCACTTGTGGCATATTCAAATCACGATGTATATTTGAGTTTTTTATGTACCATGGAGCCGATGTTATCAAACGTAAAATTTTGTTTTGCCTTCGTTGAATTCTCTGGACGTTAGAAGCTGAAGCAGTGCACAATAACTGAATTCCGTAGCACCATATTGGCTTCAAAAGCGACTTGTATAATAAAAGTTTGCAGTCTAGGCTGACTGTTGAATTTCTACCAATCAGCCAATATATCTGAGTTAGTTTAAGTTTCATTTGTACTAGCTTTGAGTCAATGTGGTGTTTCCATGTAAGTCGTCGATCAAGGTGTATACCAAGGTATTTTACATGTGAATGCTGAGGAACAACTTGATTGTTGATTCGAATTGGGGAACAAGTATCTCTTCGCAGGCTAATGTTACCTGAACACACTTTTGCTCGTTTACCTTAATTCTCCATAATTTTAACCATAGTTCCAGTTGTGTAATATGTTCTTGTAGATATCGGGAAGCCTCATGAGGATTTTCGTGCATACTTAGGCAGGCTGTATCATCGGCAAACGTAGATGTATGGATATTACTGCTCAAAGGCATATCACAAGTATAGATCAAATACAAAACTGGCCCCAGTATGCTCCCCTGTGACACACCGGATGATATAGATTAGGGCACAATCATGAATTCTCCTTCCACAACCGTGAACTTCCGGGTAGTAATGTAACTTTGGAATAAATTCACTATATTTATTGGTAGATATGATTTTAATTTTAAGATTAGGCCTTCATGCCACACTTTATCAAATGCCTGCGAAACGTCAATAAACAGTACATAACAGTACTTCTTTTCTTCAAATGTTCTTCTTATACATTGAACCAATCTATGCGTTTTTTCAATGGTGCTATGCTTACTTCTAAAACCAAACTGATAGTCTGGGATGCACCCACTACTAATTACAATTGGGGACAATTTGGACATGAGCAGTTTTTCGAAAAGTTTTGACATTGTTGATAGCAGACTAATTGGCCTGTATTTTTCTGCCTTGGTAAGACCTTTGCCTGGCTTTGGAATCATTTTAACTTTGGCAAGCTTCCAGGTGTGGGGATAATACTCTAGTCGTAAAATGGCATTAAAAATGAATAACATGATTCTAAATGCAATACGAGGCAATTTTATTAGCATTTGGTTACTAATTCTATCAATACCCGGTGTGTGGGGTAGTAGACTTCAACCACAAATTTTGAACAGTCTTAAACCTCTTACTTTATGCACAGACTTTCAAAAACTATATGAGAATTCGTAAAATAATAATATTTTTGAAGATCACAAAGACAAAATAAGCTTATTAGGCTTTGTAACTCATACAAAACCCAGCAAATAATTTATATTCGATATGAATCTATTTTATTTTTCTACACCTTTATACAATTAGAAATCCATTGGTTAACAATAAAAGTAATTACAAGGCAAAATGAAAAATAAAATCTAAAATTTAACATTTAAGAAATTTATTATTCGACATATTGTCATAATTATATTTTAATTTGAAATTTATTTGCTGGTGTTTTAGCTTGGTCTATATACGTATTTCATTGGTGCTTGAACCAAATCATCAGTAGACTTCAACCAGAAATTTTGAACAGTCACAAACCTCTTACTTTATGCACAGACTTTCAAAAACTATATGAGAATTCATAAAATAATAATATTTTTGAAAATCACAAAGACAAAATAAGCTTAGTAGGCTTTGTAACTCATACAAAACCCAGCAAATAATTTATATTCGATATGAATCTATTTTATTTTTCTACACCTTTATACAATTAGAAATCCATTAGATAACAATAAAAGTAATTACAAGGCAAAATGAAAAATAAAATCTAAAATTTAACATTTAAGAAATTTATTATTCGACATATTGTCATAATTATATTTTAATTTGAAATTTATTTCCTGGTGGCTTAGCTTGGTCTATATACGTATTTCATTGGTGCTTGAACCAAATCATCAGTAGACTTCAACCAAAAACTTTGAACAGTCACAAACCTCTTACTTTATGCACAGACTTTCGAAAACTATATGAGAATTCATAAAATAATAATATTTTTGAAAATCACAAAGACAAAATAAGCTTAGTAGGCTTTGTAACTCATACAAAACCCAGCAAATAATTTATATTCGATATGAATCTATTTTATTTTTCTACACCTTTATACAATTAGAAATCCATTAGATAACAATAAAAGTAATTACAAGGCAAAATGAAAAATAAAATCTAAAATTTAACATTTAAGAAATTTATTATTCGACATATTGTCATAATTATATTTTAATTTGAAATTTATTTGCTGGTGGTTTAGCTTGGTCTATGTACGTATTTCATTGGCGCTTGAACCAAATCATCAGTAGACTTCAACCAGAAATTGTGAACAGTCACAAACCTCTTACTTTATGCACAGACTTTCAAAAACTATATGAGAATTCATAAAATAATAATATTTTTGAAAATCACAAAGACAAAATAAGCTTAGTAGGCTTTGTAACTCATACAAAACCCAGCAAATAATTTATATTCGATATGAATCTATTTTATTTTTCTACACCTTTATACAATTAGAAATCCATTAGATAACAATAAAAGTAATTACAAGGCAAAATGAAAAATAAAATCTAAAATTTAACATTTAAGAAATTTATTATTCGACATATTGTCATAATTATATTTTAATTTGAAATTTATTTGCTGGTGGTTTAGCTTGGTCTATGTACGTATTTCATTGGCGCTTGAACCAAATCATCAGTAGACTTCAACCAGAAATTTTGAACAGTCACAAACCTCTTACTTTATGCATAGACTTTCAAAAACTATATGAGAATTCATAAAATATTAATATTTTTGAAAATCACAGAGACAAAATAAGCTTAGTAGGCTTTGTAACTCATACAAAACCCAGCAAATAATTAATATTTTTTTATTATTACAAATGCAATGACATTTTAGTTTTACTTTAAAATTTTTTGTAGATTCTAACCGACAACCTCGTGCATGACAATCTTGTACACTACCCACTTAACCACGGGGTCACTCATATTTCAAAAGTATAAATACCACTTAAGCTTAGGTTTATATCTCAGTATAGATACGGTACTGGTTCAAGAGCAGACTTGTGCCATTTAGTTCATTTCAGTGACCGGTCATTATAGTTCATTATTTATAAATGAACTAGTTCGTTCATTTACTTCAATCGCTCTTTTTAGTTCAATGAACTAGTTACGTCTTTTTAGTTCAATGATTGTACATCTACAATTCTACATACATATTATGTATGTATGTATGTTGTGGTCTTTAACAATATTAAAAGCACGGATTCTGTGATTAAAAAAGTTTACGAAAACTAAAATTAATAAATTTGCTTTATAAAGGGTTTATAATATAAATTTATATGCAAAACAAATTTAGTGTGAATTTTTTTAGAAATCTCATAAATCCAAAATAATTTGTGTGTGTTTGTGTGTTTTCTTGTTTATTATTGCATTTGGGGTAGTAGTAGCCAGCAATAACTAAATACACATACATATGTACATACATACATATAGATGAGTATAGAAGCAAAGCACACAAACAATAAAAAGGGAAAGCAAAACGTTGAAAACATTTAGTTCATTTTTTGTTAGTTCATTTTGTGTCTTAGTTCTTAGTTCAAAAATTGAACTATTGAGCGTAAAACAATTGAACTAGTTCACTTAGTTCAAAGTACTGAATCGATCATTTGAACTAGTTCGTTCATGAACTACACAAGACTATTCAAGAGTCACATTGGAGGGAGCAATTAACATTATATTTACACTATTTAATAGGTTCATGTTTTCAACCACATCGACACGTTCAGTGCTGTTTAATACAATACTAGACCGAATCCAAATTAAATTGACTCAAGAGCAAGACGATACATTAGGAAAATGGTAAATATGTAACTGCCCAGAAAAAAATGTGCCTACTAGAATGCAAAAAAATTGTATGTACTCCCCAGTCGTAAGTACTTACAATTTGACTGAATAACCCATTATTTTGGATTGAGAAGTTGAAAAAGTATGCGGTACTCCATACTTTTTGCCTATAAACATCCAAAAGTTAATAGATTACTGACTGCCTAAAAGTATTCAAAATATAATAGGTTATTTTTTCTTATGCAAAAACAAACAAAAATATGCAAAAAATTTTAGATTACTTTTTTGTTTAAAATTATTTAAAAGTTAATTAGCATTTTTTTCTTTTTGTTGGCTTGGAAGCTCATTTTCACGATAAAATTTTCTGTAGATATACATAAGTATTTCATTATAAAATGGAAAGTACTACAATAAGTACTTTTGCGAAATGGTATAAATAAGTTGTTATTTTATTCATTACAGGACAGTCCTTATTATATGTACATGTAAAATAATTAGATAAATATGTACCACTCATCTTCAATTATGAACTAACAATAAGTATTCAAATCTTAAATCTAAAATATAAGTATTAGGCCCGACCACTGTCGAACATAAACTTAGTGATAGTTATAAATAATACACATGTATTGATAATCACAAAAAAGAGAAAAAAAAAGAAAATATTTTCAAGCAGTCCCATCTGGAGTGTTGAGTATAAGAGCCCTTGTGTCCTTCTTTTTCAAGCGGATGTGGCCAGTAAAATTCAAGATGTTACGAGCAAGCGGATTAGGATGTGACTCGAGTTTTGTTAAATATTTGCCTGCATATTTTGCTATTTCTTCAATCACTTGTGGCATATTCAAATCACGATGTATATTTGAGTTTTTTATGTACCATGGAGCCGATGTTATCAAACGTAAAATTTTGTTTTGCCTTCGTTGAATTCTCTGGACGTTAGAAGCTGAAGCAGTGCACAATAACTGAATTCCGTAGCACCATATTGGCTTCAAAAGCGACTTGTATAATAAAAGTTTGCAGTCTAGGCTGACTGTTGAATTTCTACCAATCAGCCAATATATCTGAGTTAGTTTAAGTTTCATTTGTACTAGCTTTGAGTCAATGTGGTGTTTCCATGTAAGTCGTCGATCAAGGTGTATACCAAGGTATTTTACATGTGAATGCTGAGGAACAACTTGATTGTTGATTCGAATTGGGGAACAAGTATCTCTTCGCAGGCTAATGTTACCTGAACACACTTTTGCTCGTTTACCTTAATTCTCCATAATTTTAACCATAGTTCCAGTTGTGTAATATGTTCTTGTAGATATCGGGAAGCCTCATGAGGATTTTCGTGCATACTTAGGCAGGCTGTATCATCGGCAAACGTAGATGTATGGATATTACTGCTCAAAGGCATATCACAAGTATAGATCAAATACAAAACTGGCCCCAGTATGCTCCCCTGTGACACACCGGATGATATAGATTAGGGCACAATCATGAATTCTCCTTCCACAACCGTGAACTTCCGGGTAGTAATGTAACTTTGGAATAAATTCACTATATTTATTGGTAGATATGATTTTAATTTTAAGATTAGGCCTTCATGCCACACTTTATCAAATGCCTGCGAAACGTCAATAAACAGTACATAACAGTACTTCTTTTCTTCAAATGTTCTTCTTATACATTGAACCAATCTATGCGTTTTTTCAATGGTGCTATGCTTACTTCTAAAACCAAACTGATAGTCTGGGATGCACCCACTACTAATTACAATTGGGGACAATTTGGACATGAGCAGTTTTTCGAAAAGTTTTGACATTGTTGATAGCAGACTAATTGGCCTGTATTTTTCTGCCTTGGTAAGACCTTTGCCTGGCTTTGGAATCATTTTAACTTTGGCAAGCTTCCAGGTGTGGGGATAATACTCTAGTCGTAAAATGGCATTAAAAATGAATAACATGATTCTAAATGCAATACGAGGCAATTTTATTAGCATTTGGTTACTAATTCTATCAATACCCGGTGTGTGGGGTAGTAGACTTCAACCACAAATTTTGAACAGTCTTAAACCTCTTACTTTATGCACAGACTTTCAAAAACTATATGAGAATTCGTAAAATAATAATATTTTTGAAGATCACAAAGACAAAATAAGCTTATTAGGCTTTGTAACTCATACAAAACCCAGCAAATAATTTATATTCGATATGAATCTATTTTATTTTTCTACACCTTTATACAATTAGAAATCCATTAGATAACAATAAAAGTAATTACAAGGCAAAATGAAAAATAAAATCTACAATTTAACATTTAAGAAATTTATTATTCGACATATTGCCATAATTATATTTTAATTTGAAATTTATTTGCTGGTGTTTTAGCTTGGTCTATATACGTATTTCATTGGTGCTTGAACCAAATCATCAGTAGACTTCAACCAGAAATTTTGAACAGTCACAAACCTCTTACTTTATGCACAGACTTTCAAAAACTATATGAGAATTCATAAAATAATAATATTTTTGAAAATCACAAAGACAAAATAAGCTTAGTAGGCTTTGTAACTCATACAAAACCCAGCAAATAATTTATATTCGATATGAATCTATTTTATTTTTCTACACCTTTATACAATTAGAAATCCATTAGATAACAATAAAAGTAATTACAAGGCAAAATGAAAAATAAAATCTAAAATTTAACATTTAAGAAATTTATTATTCGACATATTGTCATAATTATATTTTAATTTGAAATTTATTTGCTGGTGGTTTAGCTTGGTCTATGTACGTATTTCATTGGCGCTTGAACCAAATCATCAGTAGACTTCAACCAGAAATTTTGAACAGTCACAAACCTCTTACTTTATGCATAGACTTTCAAAAACTATATGAGAATTCATAAAATATTAATATTTTTGAAAATCACAGAGACAAAATAAGCTTAGTAGGCTTTGTAACTCATACAAAACCCAGCAAATAATTAATATTTTTTTATTATTACAAATGCAATGACATTTTAGTTTTACTTTAAAATTTTTTGGAGATTCTAACCGACAACCTCGTGCATGACAATCTTGTACACTACCCACTTAACCACGGGGTCACTCATATTTCAAAAGTATAAATACCACTTAAGCTTAGGTTTATATCTCAGTATAGATACGGTACTGGTTCAAGAGCAGACTTGTGCCATTTAGTTCATTTCAGTGACCGGTCATTATAGTTCATTATTTATAAATGAACTAGTTCGTTCATTTACTTCAATCGCTCTTTTTAGTTCAATGAACTAGTTACGTCTTTTTAGTTCAATGATTGTACATCTACAATTCTACATACATATTATGTATGTATGTATGTTGTGGTCTTTAACAATATTAAAAGCACGGATTCTGTGATTAAAAAAGTTTACGAAAACTAAAATTAATAAATTTGCTTTATAAAGGGTTTATAATATAAATTTATATGCAAAACAAATTTAGTGTGAATTTTTTTAGAAATCTCATAAATCCAAAATAATTTGTGTGTGTTTGTGTGTTTTCTTGTTTATTATTGCATTTGGGGTAGTAGTAGCCAGCAATAACTAAATACACATACATATGTACATACATACATATAGATGAGTATAGAAGCAAAGCACACAAACAATAAAAAGGGAAAGCAAAACGTTGAAAACATTTAGTTCATTTTTTGTTAGTTCATTTTGTGTCTTAGTTCTTAGTTCAAAAATTGAACTATTGAGCGTAAAACAATTGAACTAGTTCACTTAGTTCAAAGTACTGAATCGATCATTTGAACTAGTTCGTTCATGAACTACACAAGACTATTCAAGAGTCACATTGGAGGGAGCAATTAACATTATATTTACACTATTTAATAGGTTCATGTTTTCAACCACATCGACACGTTCAGTGCTGTTTAATACAATACTAGACCGAATCCAAATTAAATTGACTCAAGAGCAAGACGATACATTAGGAAAATGGTAAATATGTAACTGCCCAGAAAAAAATGTGCCTACTAGAATGCAAAAAAATTGTATGTACTCCCCAGTCGTAAGTACTTACAATTTGACTGAATAACCCATTATTTTGGATTGAGAAGTTGAAAAAGTATGCGGTACTCCATACTTTTTGCCTATAAACATCCAAAAGTTAATAGATTACTGACTGCCTAAAAGTATTCAAAATATAATAGGTTATTTTTTCTTATGCAAAAAACAAACAAAAATATGCAAAAAATTTTAGATTACTTTTTTGTTTAAAATTATTTAAAAGTTAATTAGCATTTTTTTCTTTTTGTTGGCTTGGAAGCTCATTTTCACGATAAAATTTTCTGTAGATATACATAAGTATTTCATTATAAAATGGAAAGTACTACAATAAGTACTTTTGCGAAATGGTATAAATAAGTTGTTATTTTATTCATTACAGGACAGTCCTTATTATATGTACATGTAAAATAATTAGATAAATATGTACCACTCATTACTTTGTAAGCCATTAAAAGAGTACTACCCATTACAAAATCTTGAACAATTTTTGCTGGGTGCTTACACGTTATGTCTTTTTTCACCATACACTTTTCCATACTTTTGATCACTCGCATTTTCTCAAGTCATAGGACGAGTACGTTTTGATCAATTGTCACCAAATTTTCGGCAGGTTAGCACTTGGTTTTAAGCAAGGTTGGAAACCGAAACAAATAACGGTCTCATTATTCATACCGGTGCAACTATTTTTTAAATTTCGGTATCGGTAATGATATCGGTATTTTTTTTATTTCGGTATCGGTATTACCGGTACATACCGTTACTGATTTTATAATACCGGTATACCGATATAATTGCTAAGTTTTTTAATTCAGACAGTGGACATAGCAAAAAATCTTTTTTTTTTGTTGAATTACTTCGAAAAGGGAGTATTTTTACATTAACATAAAAAGTATTTAAACTTATATGTTTCTACATACGTTTTTATATTTTTATTAAAAAATATTTTATTAAAAAAGTAAAATCAGAAAACTGCAGTTGAAACTTTGAATATATAAAGTACTCATTTAATTAAACAAAATAATAAAAATAAATACATACAGTGTATGTATTATTTATATTACACACGAAGTACATGTAGAATTGTATGCACTTAGTAAAATTCTAAAATTCGTATTCGAATTCTCGAATATTCGTCCGTTTTTAGATATATTCGTAGTCGCCAAATTCAGACGACACGAATATTTCAATATTTCAATTAAAATTTTTAGTAATTTTTTTTGGAATTGCCGGGAACTCAAAAGCAAATTCTATTTGTTATTACTTTCTACCTAAGAAAGACTTTTCAGCCGAAAATATTTATTGGCAAATGTTATCTTTAATGTTACAAATTATATCCCTTATTCATAATAAATTTCATTTTCTAAATCTAACAACGTTTGCCTTCTCCATTAGCAGAAAAGTGGACAAAGGTTGGTAAAAAACTGTAAGCGAAACTGTAAACTGTAAGCGAAAACCCATAAATGTTGCACACTTTTTTTTAGCTTTTGGATAGAAAAAAATCCACTTTCAAAAATCTTTTTTATCTGATCAAAAAAATGAGCTTGGCATCGGTTTTAATTTTTCATTACCTAAAAGTTTACCCATTTTGGTACTTTGTGACTTCGCCCCTTTTAAGGATATATAGCCTAAATTCCAGACTTGAGCTCTGTAACACCTCCTCAAATGCTGTATAAAATTTCATAAAAAATAGGACAGCTAGTTTAAAAACTGCAGAATTATTTCAAATTTAAAAAAAATCCCCACTATATATCGGGTACTTTAGGCCCCGCCAGAAGGCAGCGTCGGATCGAGCTAAAAAATTAAGACCGCATTTATGGCAGCAAATCTCATATTTTAGACAGCGCACATATGTAGTATATCAATTAAAGAAAAAAATCTTTAATGTGCATACATAAAAAAGCAGTCTTTAAAACTTTAAATCTCCGCATTACCTTGTGTATCTGGAACAACCAATATATTAACTTTCGCGATTTCATATAAATAAGTTATTTATTTAAAAAGTTATTATTTAAAATAACTGTCTTTGTAAGGGCTTTGCTCTTTTGACCAATTTAGAACATTTATGTGTCTAGAGTTACGTTTTTCGTTCCTAAAGGCATTAAGCAGCTCATGAAGTTCGTTAGTATTTCGTACTGGTGATGATTAGGATATGATTGCATTTTCCGGTTGGTTAAAAAAAGCAGTTCTGCATAAGAATGTGTAAAACGAAAAAAACGTGTTTATAAATATTGGATGTTTTTTATTGAGGTATAGAACTTTAAGTTGGCATCACTTTTTTAACTGGCGGCCATTTTGTCAGCTGTCAAGTGATTAATATTTAGTTTGGTTTGCCATTTCATCATGAACAGGTTGACAAAAGAACAACGCTTGCAAATCGTGCAAATTTATTTCGAAAATAATGGTTCAGTTCGCGAAGTTTACCGCAAGCTCCGTCCATTTTATGGTCGACATAATCGTCCATCATAGCAATTAATTCGGTTAACCATGGATCGTTTTCGCACTACGTTTACTCTATGTGATAATACGCATCCGCAGAGACGTCGAACAGTGCGCACCGAAGAAACAATTGCCGCTGTAGAGCAAAGTGTTGAAGATGACCCGAATGAATCGATTCGCCACCGTGCACAGCAATTGGAGCTTTGTCCATCAACTTTTGTTCCCGAATTGGATGGCATGAATGTGGATGAGTTGTGGTTCCAACAAGGCGGCGCTACATGCCACACAGCGCACGTCACAATCGATTTATAGATGGAAACATTCGATGAGCGCATAATTTCGCGGAATGGACCTGTCAATTGGCCACCAAGATCGTGTGATTTGACACCATTGGATTATTTTCTTTGGGGATATGTGAAGTCGCTCGTCTACGCCAACAAAACAGAAATTTTAGGGGACTTGGAAGCCAACATTCGTGGCGTTATTGCCAACATACGGCCCCATATGCTCGAAAAAGTGGTTGAAAATTGGACCTGTAGAATTGGCTTTATTCGAGCCAGCCGCGGCGGCCACATGCCCGAAATCATATTTAAACATTAATGGCATAAAATTATCCTTCCAATAAAGCCAAATTGATGGACATTAGAACGATTTTCTTGTGTTTTATTTCAATTCGAAGTTCTATACCTCTAAAAAAAACACCCTGTATAAGAAAGTTAATTGAAATATATTTTTGAAATTTTATTTTTGGTGGGAATCGGTATACCGGTATAGACGTAAACCGTATTCCTGATACCGGTATTTTCTAACCGAAATGTGTTTCGGTATCGGTATCGATACCGGTATCTAATTATAGCGGTATTTGAATCGGTATCGGTATTTTTACGATACCGTTTGCCAACCTTGGTTTTAAGGTAGTCAGAAACATTAACAAATACTGATTAGAGGCCTGCGTATTATACTAAGCCAATAATAAATGCTGTCGTACTATAAACGAAACACGATGATTGTATTGGTGTACGTGTATATGACTGTTAACAAGCGATGTCGCCAAAACATCTTGTTTAAACAAACAATGAAAAGAAGAACTGTTGATAAATGTATGCTTGTTATTTTGCATATTGTACGTTTGGGTGTGTGGGTAAGACGTAGATGGTAAGCAGGGCTGCCAGATAAAATTATAAATAAATCGTCGAAAAATCGGCTGAATCAAAATTAATTTTTTTACGTGTATACAAGGCCTGGTCGATTTGTATGGATTAAAAAAAATTAAAAAAATCTTATATTAAAAACAAAATCTACAAGTAATTTTAAGAAAATTTTGCGAAGCACCATGCGTCTAAAATGTATTTACTCTTCCTGAGCTGCTCCTTTTCTGGCCTCTGCCTGTCTTATTTAGTCATTGACTTTAAAGATGAAAATGGGAAACCAAATATTATGGATATACTCGGATCTAAGGTGGGTCGCGAAAAAATTGAAAGCGGAGATTACGTACGTGGGAGGAAGGATAATTATTCGAATTTAGTAGCATATATTTCAGTACATACATTTTTCCATTTGTAAAATCGTAATTTAAAAAAAATATTTTTTTTCTAAAGAAGAGGAAATACACACATTTTCATATCCAGAGACGTGGAATAGGGATTGATTTAAGATACGTAGTTTCTTCTGAGAATTTCCTCAGAATTTCGTGTGGATTGGAAATTTGAACCATTCTCTTTTTTCAACGCCTTATAACTTTGCTCCCTTCCGTGGTACAATTATGAAAAATATTGATAAGTAATGTCCAAATTTTGATCTCAGTACTTTCGATGGGCGAAATTTTTAAAGAAACTTGGCTTTTTTACATTTGTGTTATTTGAGAATATCAATTTACCCACATATAAGTATAAACTAAAGAGGGGGCAAAATTACACCAACATCTTTAAGTAGGGGTAAGTAATACATGAATTGTAATAGTTTTTTCATAAAAAAACTGTCATATTTGGACTTTTAAAAAATCGTAAATTTTAAGGAAAAAATCGGCATTTTGCTATTTTGACAAATCTGCTAGCCGTGATGGTAAGCTATTATCAGCGTTACCGTTGTGCGACTAAATTCGCATTTTACCCCTTTTTCTACTGCACTGCCACTTCTTATGTTCCTTAGTTTTAAACCCCCTTTTGGTATCATTAGCATTATTTCCTGCCCCTTTTTGATCAAAGTTCACTTTCGTTATAATTTTTACAATATATGTACGCATATTCGTACAGACTCTACCACATTCGACAACAATATTTTATTTCCTATGTGTCAAACTTCATATAAGAACATACAAGAAGATTAAATTAATTTATTTTTGGGAAATTGACAGTATTGCGCAATATTATTGTGTGTTTAAATATTAAATTACATACATACATTGATAATTCTTTCTGTATTTTCCGCAGCAATTATGAAAGATAAATTTGATAAAAGTACATAGTTTTAAAAGCTGAACAACTTTGTGATAAATAAAATAATATGGTATGAAACTAACACACTGAATCATCAAGTAATGCTTTTGATTTAAGTTCCGATGAAATAAGTTAATCTCGGAAAAACCAGCAAAAAGGAAAAAAGCAATACGAAAGTCTATAGATGCAGATACCAAAAAACCAATTTACGTTTTTTGCTCATCTGCCAAATTAATCATTTAGAATGTCATGTTGAAACAGCCACAAAAAACATAGATTTTCGGAAGAAAGTGGCTATTGCTGAGATGAAGCTTGTTTTAAAAATGATAAGTGGCAACCACTCGTTTATGTCAATGGAAGAATTGGCCAAATTAATCGCAAACAAATATCCAGATTCAGCAGTGGCAAAGTCGAAATGTTCCACCTTATTTCTTCATCTTTATAAAGTAAAATGAAAAAAAGCACACAAAGAATGAATATAAATTAGCATTACTAAAAAATTATCAAATATACTGAAAGTATACACTTGCCAATCCATGCTGTCTGCTTTAAATTTATTTTGAAACGATTTGGAAGAATTTAAAGTTAATAATAAATACAGATGTACAATTTCAAATGAATATGTACTTAAGGTATTTAATAACTCTGTGGCAATAACGAAAATCAAATCATATTTTTCTGTTTTGCAGGAGAGCACTTTTAAGCGTTCAAGTCGATATTCAGAAATTGATTTCTTTTACAGTTAAATTGGGAAATTCCCTGTTAACCTTTATTTTTTAAGCAAACACCGTTCTACACACTCTAAGTAATACAGTTTAAAAAGATAAGTCGCAACTCATTGGTTATCACAGATTATCTCGACTTTAGTACTTTTTGCTTTTTGTCACAGAATTAAAAATACTCGTATTATCATCTTCAGAATCGAAATTTAAAATTTTTATCAAAACTTTTGTGGGTTAAGTCTATTTTTTTCACAGTTCTCGTTGTCCATTGTAGTGAACAATCGGAACAAAATATTCGGAATACATATTGTTTTTGATAAATTAAGCTTTATGTGCTTTGCTAATATTTTTTTACATAGTTATAAATAACAAAAACAAAAAAACCGTAAACAAAAACAACAACAAACAAACAAAGTGCCCTTGAGGAATACTCTATATGAGTACCTCAAAAACAAATAACTGTGAAGTGAGTTCTAATGGCAGAAATACATATTTTACTGTGAGTTCTGAAGCTCTTAATGAAAATAATAAAAATAAAAAATCTGATGATAGACTTACTGAGAGCACTGAAGCTCTTAATGAAAAGAAAATAAATAAGAAATCTGATAATAGACTTTTTTTAACGGCGAGGCCACTTTTTCGTGAGCGATCAACTTCGCTTTGTCCAATGCCAACTACTGATTCTTTAACATTACCGTTGCCTAGTACTTCTACATTTAACTCAGCGATATCATCCGCTTCGGGCTCGTAGTCATCACTTAACCAAGTTTTCACTGAAGTTAAGAGCAGCCCAAAATCCAAGGTCCAAGTCGGAATGGACTGATATATAACTGTTGTAAAGCGCGGGCGAAGCTCAAAGTCTTCGAAAATTTCATCTGAAAATTTTATGTCTAGGGATAACAGCGCATCCTCTATTAACCGTCAAAACCGTTTTCAAATATTGCAAGATGACAACAATGAACCCAATGTATCTACGAACAAAACATCCAAGCCGCCACCAATCTATTTGAGAGAAAAAATTCAAACGCTCTTATTAAAAATTTAATTTCAGTCATTGGTGAGAATACATTTCACATCGTTCCATTAAAACGTGGTAATATTGATGAAACCAAAATTCAAATTTATGAAGAAAAAGATTTTCGCAAAATGATTACTGAATTTGAAAAAAGTAAGAAAAGTTTCTACACATATCAGCTTAAAAGTGCTAAAGGCCTGCAGATCGTATTGAAGGGCATCGATTCCTATGTTGCTCCCGAATAAATAAAAGATGGACTCGTCCTCCAGGGATTTAAGGTAAAAAATGTATCTAACATAATAAATAGGGAGAAGATTCCTCAACCTCTATTTCGCGTCGAACTTGAGCCAAACGATATAAAATTGAAAAAAAACGGGACTCATCCAATTTATAATTTAAAATATCTCTTATACCGAAAAATAACAGTTGAAGAACCACACAAGCGTTCTGGACCCATACAGTTCCATACTTGTCAAAAACTTACTGCAAGTTACCTTCAATTTGTTTTATCTGCGGTGAATTGCACGGTACTGCTGGTTGTACCAAACCTAAGGATTTAGCAGAAAAAATTTAGTAATTGTGGAGGTAATCACACCGGCAACTACAGAGGATGTCCCGTATATTCTTTCGTTAAACAGACTATGGGGCAAAAACCTAAATTAGCTCCAGCACAAACAGCAAACGCTTACTCCCCCACTTTTGCTCAAAAGAGCCAACCTGTCACTTCCCATGTATCGTATGCCGATGCTGCTAAGATTAGTTATATTCCCTCACAAAATATTCTACCTCAAAATAATTCAACGAATGCAAACTCAAACTTTAATTTTAGTCGCCTTGAAGCTACTATTGAGAATCTGGTGCTGACTATAAGTAATTTTACAACAAATATGACTAGCATGATGCAAAAAATGCTACGAATGCAGTCTACACTGCTTCAAGCATTAGTTAACAAGCCATGAACACGTTAAAAATATGTTTCTGGAACGAAAATGGCATTCGCCAACATAAAAATGAACTTGAGCACTTCCTCACGGAAAAGATATTGATATTATGTTGGTTTCTGAGACTCATTTGACTTCAAGAAGTCTATTAAAAATTAATGGCTACATTTTATATGATTCAAAGGAGCCAAGAGGAAGAGCTTGCGGGGGATCAGCAATTTTAATAAAGTCAAGACTCAAGCATTATATTCTTGACAACATTTGTGAAGAACATCTACAAGCAACGAATATTTGTATCCACAAATTTTGTCATATCATCAATTTACTCCCCTCCTAGATTCGCAATTACTGAGGATCAATACGAGGATTTTTACAAATGTCTTGACCCTTGTTTCGTAGCAGCTGGAGACTATAATGCAAAACATACTTTCTGGGGTTCGCGTCTTATCACACCTAGAGGACGAGCGTTGTTCAACACAATTTCACAAATGGGCTTGGTCGTCATTTCGAGTGGGGAGCCCACTTACTGGCCTACTGACATACATAAAATTCCGGATGTTATAGATTTTGGCGTCATGAAAAATATTTCTAGGGAATTAATTCATGTTGAAGCTTCCCTAGATCTATCGTCCAATCACTCTCCCACGATCGTTACAATCTGTAGCCCACTGAGAAGTGCTGTACCGCACCCATATGTGAAAATGGTCAGTCGTGTTAATTGGCTGCGATTCAAAAAATATCTTAGTAGTCATTGCACTGAAAACATTAAGCTAAGAACTCATGATGATATTGAATCTAATATTGCCAATCTTAACGAAAATATTAAGCAGGCTGCTGAACATGCCACTTCCTCCCATCCGCAGACTGGGTTTAATAGAATGTATTCTACAGATATTGAACATCTCGTATGTGATAAAAGAAGAGCTAGAAGAGAATGGCAACAGCACAGATCACCCCAAAATAAAATTAGATTAAAAGAGTGCACTAAAAGACTCCAAGAACTGCTTGCATATGAAAAAACTGCATCTCTTAAAAACTATCTAGAAAATCTCGATGTCACACCAGCATCTAATTACTCTTTGTGGCGCGCTGCGAAAAGAATTAAAACACCCGTTGAATTTAAACCACCTCTGCGCACTTCTACTTAAGTTTGTGCCAGGAGTGATATTGAAAAAGGTAACTTGTTTGCAAAGCATTTAAGATCCGTATTTACCCCAAACACATGTACTGGTGTTGTTGATTTGCCGAGTGTAGTTGCGCTACCCCCTCGACCCATAAAATTTAAAATGTGTGATGTACAAAATCTAATTGCTGAACTTAACCCGAAGAAAGCACCGGGTATTGATGGAATTAGTAACCAAATGCTAATAAAATTGCCTCGTATTGCATTTAGGATCATGTTATTCATTTTTAATGCCATTTTACGACTAGAGTATTATTGCCACCAGCTGGAAACTTGCCAAAGTTAAAATGATTCCAACGCCAGGTAAAGATCTTACCAAGGCTGAGTCATATAGGCCAATAAGTTTACTGCCAACAATGTCAAAACTTTTCGAAAAACTGCTCATGTCAAAATTGTCCCCAATTCTAATTGGTAGTGGGTGCATCCCAGACCATCAGTTTGGTTTTAGAAGTCAGCATAGTACCATTGAACAAACGCATAGATTGGTTCAATGTATAAGAAGAACATTTGAAGAACATTTGCTTAAGTATGCACGAAAATCCTCATGAGGCTTCATGATATCTACAAGAACATATTACACAACTGTAACTATCGTTAAAATTATGGAGAATTAAGGTAAACGAGCAAAAGTGTGTTCAGGTAACATTTACCCTCCAAAGAGATACTTGTTCCCCAATTCGAATCAACAATCAAGTTGTTGCTCAGCATTCACATGTAAAATACCTTGGTATACACCTTGATCGACGACTTACATGGAAACACCATATTGACTCAAAGCTAGTACAAATGAAACTTAAACTAACTCAGATATATTGGCTGATTGGTAGAAATTAAATACTCAGCCTAGACTGCAAACTTTTATTATACAAGTCGCTTTTGAATCCAATATGGTGCTACGGAATTCAGTTATGGGGCACTGCTTCAGCTTCTAACGTCGAGAGAATCCAACGAAGGCAAAACAAAATTTTACGTTTGATAACATCGGCTCCATGGTACATAAAAAACTCAAATATACATCGTGATTTGAATATGCCACAAATAATTGAAGAAATAGCAAAATATGCAGGCAAATATTTAACAAAACTCGAGTCACATCCTAATCCGCTTGCTCTTGAATTTTACTGGCCACATCGGCTTGAAAAAGAAGGACACAAGGGCTCTTATACTCAACACTCCAGATGGGACTGCTTGAAAATATTTTTTTTTCTCTTTTTTTATGTATAACTATCACTAAGTTTATGTCCGACAGTGGTCGGGCCTAATACTTATATTTTAGATTTAAGATTTGAATACTTATTGTTAGTTCATAATTGAAGATACAATAAATAAATAAATGTATTAAAAAAAAAAGGAAATTTTTTGAATTATTTATTTATTTTTAAGTAAACCATATCCAAAAATGAATTTATGTATTCTTTGATTTAATGTAAACCTTAAAAGCTGGGGCAAATTAGATATTCAACGAAATTTCCATTAATTTTCTATTGGAATTTCGATCGAAATCAAATGCCGCAGTTTAAACACCGTTTTATTATAATGATATATTTTATGATTTTTTTTAAATATTTAGTAGCTATCAATACTACGTTTTATACTCGTCTTATTTGCAAATAAATTATTTGTAAATACTCAACTAGCTGTTTAAACTGCCGATATTATATGATGTTTCTGTATACATATGTATGTACATCTCATCCCCACTAATCAGTAATTGTTCTGAGAGTAAGTTAGCGTTTTTAGTTGCATATAAACGTAGTATATGTCTTCTCATTAATGAATTTTTTTGTAATTCCTATACATGAGAAATTTGTTTTAATTGCTTGTTTCAAATAAAAATAACTTAATAAATATGCTCGTTTCTTTAATTTTTCTTCATTTTGAAGTTGCCCCTTTTTTTTTCTTAGAAATCCCCTTTTTGTGCAACTTCTTTTGAAACCCCTTTTAGAAAATTTTCAACGGTAACGCTAGCTATTATGTGTTAAAGGTAAGTTTTCTAAGCAAGCGCACACAACTCTCTTAAATGCATGTGTGCGTCAGTGTTGCCAGAATTTCTAGGGCTAAAATCTGCAAAATTTAAAAATTTTTCACGAAAAAATCTACAAAATCTGCATATTATTTTTAAAATCTTCAACAAATCTTCAAAGCAATTTTTATAATAACTTTTTTTATATTTTATTCAAAAGTGTACATGTTTAATATAAATATTTTTTCATTAACCCATTTTCACAAAATTTAAACTGAGCTTAAAATGTACTTTATTTAAATATTTTAGAAAAAAAATTCTTAAAATAACTTTCAAGCACATTTTATTTATTTATGAATATAAGAATTTAATGTATGAACAATGTGCATTTCATTTCTACTTAAAAAACTCATCAGCAGATTTGAACCAATAAATGTTTAAAACTATCAATATGTTATGTTATTAAGAATTACGTACAGAAGCTTAATAGGTAATATTCATAGTGTAATTATACAGGTGATTGCGTGAGGATTTGTTATACAAAAATACGGCAACCAAAGCTGTGTAAAGAACTAAAGAACTTCAAAAGCACAAAAATAATTGTACTAAAACAAAAACAAACCGAAGTTTTGGACATTCGTCAGCTACAAAGCAAATAGAGTAAAAATTAATCAGCTTTAGCAGCGTTGCCCCCTGGGTATATACACCTTGGTAATATTCATAAAAATTATTTTGGCTTACAAAACGATTAACAAACAAATCTCCATACAAAGTTGGTTTTGTAAACCAAAACTATTTTTTATGTATACGGCAAAATAAGGTTAAAAGATTCAGAAAAAAATCTTTACAGGCTAACATCTTCGATTTTGAATCAACTTTTATTTTCTCATTACCTTTTTACAATTAGCGGCCACATTGGTTGAAGTCTACTGAGGAGTTGTTCGGCTTTTCCACACTGAAAGTTTGCTTTGGAAAGTCTAGAGTTCGTTGAAGAAAAAAGAATACAGAATAAGATCAGAAAACTGTCTTTCCTTTCCTTTCCTTAGAAGAAACGAAATAGATATAACCAACAAGCAAATAAAAATTATTTATAGTTATGTGCAAATAATACAAAATTAATGAAAACGAAATGGAATATATAAAAACTTATACAAAAAGTTATTTAATTTGTAGCATAAATATCCAAAGGACTTCGAAGTTTTGTTTTATTCAAGTTCACTTGACTGAAAGTTTTTTCGACATTTGTAAATGAATGTGGTAAAGACATTGCTTTTTTATAAATTTAGGGCTGCAAAATCGTAATCAGAATAAGTTCGTTTTATATCAGAGATTCTATTCCAGAAGCTTGCCAAAGTTATTTCTTCTTTTTCTTTAATGATGTCTTCGAAGTTCAAAAATTGTAACTCTCTTAATTACGAGTCGTTCACACAATTCACTATAATTGAATTTTTAGACCGAAAATCTTCAAATCTGCATTTCGTATTTTTGGAGGGTAAAAATCTGCAAAATCCAGATAAATCTGCATTTCTGGCAACCGTGGTGTGCGTTTGTATTTACGCAGAAAAATAAGAGAGCAAACACAAATTGTGTAGGTATGTTTGTATGCACATACATGCACGACGTTTGTATCAGTGATGAGAAATGTGGCACAATTGTGCCATTTTTGGCACTATTGGATGCCAGCTGGCACTGTGGCACTCTCGCTCCTTTTCTGGCACTTTTTGTCAATTCGAGCCATAAGCGCCAAAAAAATTTTAATCGGCGTTTTTTTAACTTCGTTTTATTTACTAAAATCGATTATCTGTGATCGTAAGTCATCGATTTTCGTCAAAAAATGTAGCTCAAAAATTATGTTGCTTAAACTTTTTAGCATTTATGGCATATACTGGTTTATGGCTCGCATTAATATTTCAATAATAATTATTCTTGCACTATTTACGTTGTTAGGGCTGACAACTGTTCAATTATGAAGGTAACGATGTCCAATGAATGTTTGTGGCGATTTATTAAAAGAAATTAATATTTTTCTTAGTAACAGCTGATGTAGTAAAGATTTTATAAATGTCCCCAAAACGTTGATTATCTCGTCAAAGTATTGCATATAGATCCCTTGAACAATTTAAGCCCTTATAATATTTCTTCACATTATCAAACGTTTAGTCAAAATGCAGTGATAAAACTTATGCTCTTAAAATAATAAATGATATTAATGTCGAAATGCACCGTCTTTCAACCGAAATTTCCCAGCGCAAAGTTGTAGAATTGAAAAATAAAACATTGTTTTTTCATTTCTTTTTTGTCATAATGGAAAACTAAATATCACAACAAAGAACTATTTGACTTTGTTTCCAAAGTTTTCATAAGAACATGTTAATGTGGAAACACAATTACAACTGTTTCTTTGGTTATGCCCCTTTTAGAAACGGAAACTTTACTTTGCAAAGTCTTAATTCAGCTGTGTGAAGAACAGACGGAGGAATATTATCTATTTCTGTTTTTCGCCCAGCTTGCAAAGTAAAGTTTCTGAGTCTAACGGTGGATGTACATACCACACGTTACGCGGCAACGCTTTTCTGGTTTGATAAACGTTTAACGCTATAAAATTGGAAAGTTATACAACACGCTTTTGAGGCCTTTTTTGTTTAAAATTGCAAGCCTCTGCCGGCTATTTTTTTGTCGTGTATTTAAGTTTGATTGTTTAATCAAAAAATGAATTTCTCATAATTTTTGTGTATATGAATCTGGCAACACCAGCTGTCGTTTTGTATACAACACGTGAAAGTTGATTAATGTTTAACTTTTTGCGAGGTACGCGCGTCGCGAACTTTTGATATGTAACTTGCTTTATGAAAACACACGATTTCAACTTTTTTGACAGACGCCTGTATCGCATTAGCGCATTGAACGCGTTTATGTACTTCCATCTTAAAAGGGACATTACGCAAATATTTACAAATCTAAGAAGTATCCCTTTTAGATGCGGAAAATTTACTTTGCAAAGTCATACAAAACGAACACAAATTGCCAACACATAAATTATGTAAATTGGTTTGGCACCATTCAAGTGATTTTATCACTATTTGGAAACAAATTCGGCACGAAGTCAAGATTTCCAACTCCCATCACTGGTTTGTATACGCGCCAATGGTTAGAAAAAAACACAAACACCACAAATCTTGAGTCACATACTATTTGCTTCTTTATTCCTATACCTGCAATAAGTTAAACAAATGTATTGCCAAACACTGTTGCCAGAATTGACGATTTCTTTGCATTTTGACGATTTTTACCTCTCAAAATGCACTACTGACGATTTTAGGTCCAGAAATGACGATTTTTCTAAATCTAATTTCGAGAATATTAAAAAAGTATATACATACATATATGTGATTACGCTGCAGAAGTTCTTTCAAATTCAAATCTTTGCGAAATCGATGTAGAAGAAATAATGAATAATTGTATACCTACAATTTTACATTGAACTATGTGAAGAGATACATAAAAGATTTGATTTTGAAAGTCAATATAAATCTTTAAACATAATTCATCCAAACCTAATATTAAATGGCGAATCCAATTCTATTGTGGACAATGCAAAGACTTTTCCAAATTTCTTATACGAAAATGATAGGGAAATGCAATTTTTAGATTTTAAAATTATTTTCCGAAATGAAAAAAAGTGATTAAAGTCTGGTTTTCCCAATTTTAAAAAATTTTATTCGCATTATAATGATTTTACCACATTCATCGCAAATGTCGAAAGGATATTTAGGTGAATTTAAATAAAACCAAAATTCGTAATCGTTTACAAAACGATTCTTTAGAAGTCATCCTACACACAAAGGACTATTTAAAACTTAAAAAGTCAAACTTCTATGACACTGAGATCAGTTCAAATTTGTTAAAAATGTTAAATTCTGATATTTGTACATAAAATTTTTCTATAACAAAAATGCTAATTTTTTTTTTATAAATTATCTGTTTTAAAAATAAATACATATGTATGTATGTACGTATGTGAATTCTAATTTCATTTTAAGTTTTTTTAACTTTTATTTTTAATTTTAATTGTTTTCATGTTTAGATTATATACATATGTGTATATTAATGGATATGTGTACATTTGTTGGAAGCATAATTAATAAGTTTGAACCATTGTAATAATATTTGTAATAAAACAATTAAAATACAAAAAAAGAAATCTGTAGTTTTTGACGATTTCACCTCTAGAAGTTCTGGCAACAGTGTTGCCAACAGCGTTTGTTAGCGTTTGTTTTAGAACAATTCGCTGTAGTTAAGCATTTGAAATTTCCCTCATGTCTTAAAAGTTCTTATAAGACGTCTTGTGCAGGTCTTTAATACTGATGTAACTTTTAATAAATTTAAGCAACAACAAATCCGAAAACACAAAAAGAAATTAATTGCAAGTATTACATGAAATAAATTACAAATTTATTCTTAAATTGTTCGTATTATAAAAAATATTGTATCGAGTACCAAAAAGAAAAAAAGTTGAATAGTGCATATATTTTTTAACACTATGTGGAGTTAGAGTCAGTTGTTTACTTAATCTTACTACTTGTAATATTTACTATTTTTCCAGTGGATACAAAACACCACCATTTTTGGTATAAAGAAGTGCGGGTACTAATAATAAAGACGATAAAAACCTAAAAAGGAATAATTGTGTCCATTCTTAAGCCTATAGTACACGGCATTTAAAAAACCACATGCGCATGTGGCTGTGATGCAATTTTGACTACATCACGAAGCTGCATTTGCTACAGCCTTATACTAGTAACATATGTATGTATATACATACATGTAGAAATGTGTTCGAATCGGCTACATGTGACACATATGTATTTGAAACAAAAATACATACCATCAAAATTTAACATGTAGTCCGTAACATCAGTGCCACATACGCATGTGACTTTTTACATGCCGTCTAATATAGGCTTTACACTGGAATCTCAATTCATTATAATAAATTTGTGGAAAGTGTGCCAGAGTATGCCTGATATTTGTTGTGTCTCTAATCGTTGCTACGATACTTTCTTACCACACTTCATGTAAACTGTACAATGTAAAGTGTAACGTATCCGAGATACATTTTTTAACCCTTGCTGAGTAAACAATAACGAAAGGAAACTACCCAGCGGAAAAATTTGGTCATTGATTACATATGTATGTACATAATGAGAGATATAGTTAATGTATTCAAATCGTCGGCTAAATTGACTTTAATTATTTTTTAGAACTTTTTAGCATTATTTTAAAGTCAATTTAGCCGAAAAATTTCTTAAGATCTCGTCACACTGGTTATTACTTTAATGTCCCTTTTCAAAATGTATGGTTAAGAGTTAACGTGAACTTTAACTGACAGTTCTTCATACAAAACTTGCCGTTAAAGTCCCTGTTATCTTTTAACCATACATTGTGAAAAGGTACGTAAAACGTGTTAATTTATGAGTACGTGCCGTACGGGCACATTTAATACAGGTACATGCATTAGGCAAAACTTTCTGGCAACTGTCTGCTTCTCACATAGCCTTACAAGGTAATTGTCAAAAAATTGTATACATCAAACCATGATACAATTATACTAGGTACATGCACAAGCCCAGCCTGTCACTGTATACATTGCTCCTAGTTGTCAAACTTTGTTTACAAGCTGCAAAAATGTTAATGTATGTGTGTAAATAAAATGATTACAGTGTTGCCAATGAATTTACACATGGCTGTGTCTCCAATTACACATTGAAGAAAATTACACTACACATCTTTTGTGTAGGTTAAAATTAAAACAATAATTAATAAAAATAGAACCCAAAGTAGAATTACACACTTATTATACAAGAATTTAATTACATCGCCTACACATGTGAGTAGAAATTACACACTGTCTAACTACACCCATATTGGCAACACTGAATAACTATAATCATGCAGGAATGCCGCGTCTGCAATTCTACTTTAGTTACCCTGTAATTGTTATTTTTATAAACAAAAGACAGTTGTTTCCGACAATTTGGGGTTTGTTTATACCAACAAAATACATGTGTTTTTTGGTGTTGTAATTTTGTTGTAGTTCTGCATGTACCTAGTGTAATTGTATCATGCATCAAACAAGGCACAAATGTAATTGTCAAATGAATTCTTCGTTATAAACTTGAAAACAAAAAATCAGCGGATGAGCAATATGCCTGATACGTGTACCTGTTTGATATGCCTTGAGTACGTGCTAAAAGTGCTAAACCTTAATATATACTTCCTTTTATTTAAATTGATTCTTTTAAAGTTGTTATTTTGGAAATTTCTGATTACATCGCCTTACGAATATTTATTTCCTTTGAATGAAACAGAATTTGTTTAAAAATTACAAAGTGCATTGCTTACTTGATAACAAAAGCTTTGAAAAATGCTTCTGAAAAGCATTAATCATTAAATAAGGCAGGCTCTCTAACAAAATAAAAAATTATTACAAAAAATTTGCAGACCAGTAAATTTTGTATCTGAGTGTTACTTCTATGTTAGTAAGACAAAAAATTCATGGCTTTTTGGAAGCTGAATGTATTGATTCTAGCTGGCCCACCTCGAACGCAAAAAAAATTCGTTATTCATGCGCAACATTGTCTCCCTTACAAATATGCTTCTGGGAAGCAGTAATTTTTACTGGGTTATGCTAACTGCATACCAGTTTTTCACTGTACATAATGCCGAAAAAGTGTTATAAGCAAATCAAAAATATTAATTCACGGACGGTTCTTCGGGAAGAAACCTTCTCTCACCTTTCGTTTATAAACAACGTTTAAAATTTGGTTTTCTTTTAAATACTGTAAGGCTTTCGTCTATTCCATTTTTAGGATAAAAGTACAAGGCTTGTACAGTATTTGGATAAGGTATTACGTAAATCCTCACAAAAACATAAAAGTGAAAAAAGGCCAAGTTCCTTTTCAAAATTTCGGCCATCAAAAGTAGTGAAATAAAAATTTTGACCAAGCTCGTGTTTGGTACAATACCTATCACTGTAATATGGTATGCATTATATAAATTTATAATCGTAAGGGTGTTATATAATTTCTAGATAATCTGCTTACTTGACAACATTTATCCCGATATAAAGAAATAAACAAATATACATTATTTTTTCCTTTCTTAGAAGAGTAAAAATATTGCCAAGTTAGCACATTATCTAGAAGTTATATAACACCCTTAGGATAACAAATTTATATAATGCATACCAATGATCTGCACGAGTATTGCTAGGAACACAACTGGGACGAACGACGAATTTCGTCCAAGTCGACGAATAAGCATTCGCTGCGTAAATTCGTCGTGTGAAGCACAATAACGACAAATTTACTCACCGAATTCGTCTCTCATATTTGGCAAAGTTATGCTAGGAACACAACTGGGACGAACAACGAATTTTTCGGTGCGAACTTTCGTCATAAAAAATGAAACACATTTGTGCATATGAAAATGAACACAACACCGCCGTAGAACGAAATTCGTCGTGCGTGTCGAACTCTGAGATAGATTTATTTCTATTTTGTACGCCGACGAACGACGAAAAACCCAAATTGAGAGAAAATTCTCTTTGTATCTCTCAGTTTTTGTACACACAACAAACAACTTTGTCAAATATGAGAAAGGAATTCGGTGAGTAAATTCGTCGTTATTGTGCTTCACACGACGAATTTACTCAGCGAATGCTTATCGACGAATTCGTCGACGTGGACGAAATTCGTAGTTCGTCCCAGTTGTGTTCCTAGCATTAATTGTTGTGTGTACAAGAACAGAGAGAGAATTTTCTCTTAATTTTAATTTTTCGTCGTTCGTCGGCGTACAAAAAAAATTATCCCAGTGTTGTCAACTTTGAAATTTCAAAACGCACCAAAATGGAGAAAAAAGCGCGCCATTTACAAAAAAACGCACCAAGCTTAGAATTTCTTGTTTTTATTTTGAAATGTTTATTTGAATTAATAATTTTGCATAAAAAGTATATTATTTTTTTTAAATGAGAAATTTTTTTTAGATTAATTGAACTGTCGGAAAAATAAAAAATATTTTTAGATTTGTTCATATGTAATATACTGAATATCTCGACCAAAAAAATATATGACTTATACAAGTAATTAAGGGCACACACATTAGTTTGCAAAAAATTATAAATTTTTGTACATTAGAATTTACTCACCGAATACCTCTCGCATATTTGAGTGAGAGAGAGACAGAGAATTTTCACTCAATTTTGTTTTTTCGCTGTTCATCGGCGTACAAAATAGAAATAAATCTATCTCATAGTTCGTCACGCACGACGAATGCGAGGAACACAACTGGAACGAACAACGAATTTCGCTGCGGCAATTCGTCGTGTGAAGCACAATTTTTTTTTTTTTAAATACATATATTTATTTATTGTATCTTCAAATATGAACTAACAATAAGTGATCAAATCTTAAAGCTAAAATATAATTGTTTAGCCCGACCAGTGTCGGCCAACACTTAGTGATAATTTAAATAATACAAAGTAGTGATAATCAAAAAGGAAAATTAAATGTATTTTCAAGCATTCCCATCTAGAGTGTTGAGTATAAGAGCCCTTGTGTCCCTCTTTTTTAGGCGGATGTGACCATTAAAGTTCAAAATATTACGAGCAAGCGGATTAGGATGTGACTCGAGTTTTGTTAAGTATTTGCCTGCGTATCTTGCAATTTCTTCAGTCACTAGTGGCATTCTTAAATCACGATGCAGATTTGAATTCTTAATATACCATGGAGCAGATGTTATTAACCTTAAAATTTTGTTTTGCCTTCGTTGAATTCTCTCTACATTGGAGGCTGAAGCAGTGCCCCATAACTGGATACCGTAACACCATATTGGCTTTAAAAGCGACTTGTATAATAAAAGTTTACAGTCCAGGCTAAGTATTGAATTTCTGCCAATCAACCAGTGTATTTGAGATAACTTAAGTTTCATCTGAGTTAGCTTAAAGTCAATATGATGTTTCCATGTAAGTCTTCGATCAAGGTGTATACCAAGGTATTTCGCTTGGGAGTGTTGAGGAATATTTTGATTAATGATTCGAATTGGGGAACAAGTATCTCTTCTTAGGGTAAACGTTATATGGACACACTTTTGTTCATTTACCTTAATTCTCCATAAGTTCAACCACATTTCCAATTGTGTAATATGTTCTTGTAAATATCGGGAAGCCTCGTGAGGGTTTTCATGCATACTAAGGCAGGCTGTATCATCGGCAAACGTAGATGTATGGATATTGCTGCTCAAAGGCATATCACAAGTATAGATCAAATACAAAACTGACCCCAGTATGCTCCCCTGTGGCACACCGGATGATATAGATTCGGGCACACTCATGAATTCTCCTTCCACAACCGTGAACTTCCGGGTAGTGATGTAACTTTCTAATAAATTCACTAAATTTATTGGTAGATATGATTTTAATTTTAGAATTAGACCTTCATGCCACACTTTATCAAAGGCCTGAGAAACGTCAATAAACAGGGCAGAACAATACATTTTTTCTTCAAAAGTTCTTCTTATAAATTGCACCAATCTATGAGTTTGTTCAATGGTGCTATGCTGACTTCTAAAACCAAATTGATGGTCTGGGATGCACCCACTATCAGTTAAAATTGGGGACAATTTTGTCATGAGCAGCTTTTCGAAGAGTTTTGACATTGTTGATAGCAGACTTATTGGCCTGTATGACTCAGCCTTGGTAAGGTCTTTGCCCGGCTTTGGAATCATTTTGACCTTCGCAAGCTTCCAGCTTTGTGGATAATACTCCAGTCGTAAAATGGAGTTAAAAATAAATAACAGGATTCTAATTGCAATATGGGGCAAGTTTATCAGCATATTGTTACTTATTCCATCAATACCTGGAGCTTTCTTCGGGTTGAGTTCAGCAATTAGTTTCTGAACATCACGCGTCTTAAATTTTATGGTTCGAGGGGGTAGCGCAACTACACTTGGAAAATCAACAACACTAGTACATGTGTTTGGGGTAAATACGGATTTTAAATGCTCAACAAATATGTTACCTTTTTCAATTTACTCACCGAATTCCTCTCTCATGTTTGATAAAGTTAGTTGTTGTGTGTACTAAAACAGACAGAGAGAGAGAGAATTTTCTCTTAATTTTGATTTTTCGTCGTTCGTCGGCGTACAAAATAGAAATAAAGCCAGTGTTGTCAACTTTGAATTTTCAAAACGCACCAAAATGGAGAAAAAAGCGCGCCATTTACAAAAAACGAACCAAGCTTAGAATTTATTTTTTTATTTTTAAATGTTTATTTGAATTAATAATTTTGCATAAAAAGTATAATATTATTTTTTGTAAATAAGAACTTTTTTAGATTAATTGAACTGTCGGAAAAATAAAAAATATTTTTGGATTTGTTCATATGTAATATACTGAATATCTCGACCAAAAAAATATATGACTTATACAAGCAATTAAGGGCACACACATTAATTTGCAAGAAATTATAAATTTTTGTACATTAGTTTTATAAGTTCTGCTTAAAACTTTTAAAAAGAGATAAAAATTAATTATTCCAAATTAATAAAGCTAATATTTTCATCATCATTTTTAACATAGGGTCATAAAAAAGATTTCATTTCAAATTGTGATGTTTTGTTAACATCATTACTATTAATATGGTAATTAACACTATCAGGAAGTTGGTAAAAGTTTCACAACAAAAATTTTCCAGTTTTAACCCACTGTCGTGTTCAATTTGCGTTGGTGCCACCAAAAATTTAAAAACGTACCAAAATTTAAAAAAAAAGCGTACCACGCACCAACTAAGGAATTTTTCGCACAAAAAATTTCAAAAAGCACCCAAAATGGTGCGAAACGCACCAAGTTAACAACCCTGAATAAACCCATCTTAGAGTTCGTCACGCACAACGAATTTCGTTGTACGGCCGTTTTGTGTTCATTTTCATATGCACAAATGTGTTTTATTTTTTATGACGAAAGTTCGCACCGAAAAATTCGTCGTTCGTTCACGTCGACGAATTTTTCGATAAGCATTCGCTGCGTGAATTCGTCGTGTGAAGCACAATAACGACGAATTCCTCTCGCATATTTGAGAAAGAGAGAGAGAGAGAATTTTCACTCAATTTTGTTTTTTCGTCGTTCATCGGCGTACAAAATAGAAATAAATCTATCTCAGAGTTCGTCACGCTCGACGAATGCTAGGAACACAACTGGAACGAACAACGAATTTCGTCCACGTCGACAAATTCGACGATAAGTATTCGCTGCGGAAATTCGTCGTGTGAAGCATAATAACGACGAATTTACTCACCGAATTCCTCTCTCATGTTTGATAAAATTAGTTGTTGTGTGTACAAAAACAGAGATATACAGAGAGAATTTTCTCTCAATTTTGTTTTTTCGTCGTTCGTCGGAGTACAAAATAGAAATAAATCTATCTCAGAGTTCGTCATGCATGACGAATTTCGTTGTACGGCGGTGTTGTGTTCATTTTCATATGCACAAATGTGTTTTATTTTTTATGACGAAAGTTCGCACCGAAAAATTCGTCGTTCGTCCCAGTTGTGTTCCTAGCATGAAACGCTGTTCAACACACTCTCCAATTTTCAAACAGTTTCCTATTCTCATGTGTAAAAGCGAAACGAGCAACGAAACTGAAAAAATGTGTGTTGCTGTTAGAGAATGGAAACATGAGAGACTGGAGACATTATGCTAGGAACACAACTGGGACGAACGACGATTTTTTCGGTGCGAACTTTCGTCATAAAAAATAAAACACATTTGTGCATATGAAAATGAACACAACACCGCCGTACAACGAAATTCGTCGTGCGTGGCGAACTCTAACAAAGATTTATTTCTATTTTGTACGCCGACGAACGACGAAAAAACAAAATTGAGAGATAATTATCTATCTCTCTCTCTGTTTTTGTACACACAACAACCAACTTTATCAAATATGAAGAACGAATTCGGTGAGTAAATTCGTCTTTATTGTGTTTCACACGACGAATTTACGCATCGAATGGTTATCGACGAATTTGTCGACCTGGACGAAATTCGTCGTTCGTCCCAATTGTGTTCCTAGCATTGGTCACTAATCATTAGAGTAATAAACATAAGAGTTCGAATTGAATATAATAGCCGATTCAGGCTGACTCCAAATTAAGCAGTTTCGTGATTTCGGTCGAAAACAAGTTGAAATTAATTAATTTCCCATATATTTTGACATTTTCCAAATTAAGTTATTTTACTTAATTTCGATGAAATTAACAAGAAATTGAGAAATTTTTAGATATTTTTAATTGAACTGTAGTGAATTTTAATCAGAAATAATTCATAGTTAGGCTCAAGTTCAGTAATTTCAATTCTTATTGAATGAAATATTTTTATTAATTAATGTGAGTTTCTAAAGAAGAGAAGAAAAATTAAACTAAGACTTTAAGCTGGGGGAAATACCGATACTTTTCTGTGCAGCCACACACTTCATCAGCACCCTAGTCTATCTACTTGGGTAGAGATTCTTATTAACATCAGCTATTTAACTTAAATGTACAATGAAATGGAATATGAGAAACGATTATTGTGTATACAATTGATTTACCTTTGGTAAACACATTTATAAGTATCACTATTAATTTTCTGTTTTTTCCAATTTTTCATTTTTCTATTTAGGTTAGCACGAAATTATTTTACTCTACCTCAGTATGTTTAACTATTCTTACTTATCTTTTTACGATCATCACATTAATTATTTTTTACTTATTCGATGTACCATCGGTACATGCATGTAAGTATTAGTGTAGTTGTCTTATGTTACTTGTTGTTGCATTCTACAGTTTTATTTTAGTTATTCCAGCCGTCTGAAACTGTGAAAACCAAGTGAACAGTGATTGCCAAGTGAACATATTTTTGTCACGAGCCCATTATGACTATGACTAAATTTACAACTATGAGATGCAACAATTAAAAGAAATAAAAATGTTGACATTCAATATTAAATTAAAAAAAACATTGAAAATTATTAAATTTATGAAAATTTTTGAAAGAAAAATGTGTATAAGTGTAACAAAGAATTTACCCAACCGAAAAAACTACTTTAATGTCTGCCGCAGTGAATAATATGTTTGCGAAATCAACTCAAATGTCATTCAGTGCCTGCATAAACACCTTTCATTTCGTTCGTAATTTGAGCTTGAAATTACTTAATTTCGTGTCAGCCTGAATGTGCTATGACATTACTCTAGCAGTGCTGCCAGAAAAAGTTAGCCTCTTGTCCCCAAATATAAAACGGCATGTCCCCAAAAATACCCATTTCGAAAGAAAAATCCTAATTTTTGTCCCCAAAAATATTTTGTTGTTTGATATCATTTTAAAATGATGCTGTAATTCATTCCATTGCTCCAAAACTCTTTGCAAAGCTTTTCCAAGAGACAACCACCTACGGACCTATTCACAGTGAAAAACTAGCATAAAGTTAGCATGAACATGGTCTTAACGAATTTCGCCATATAACTCATTTTAACCCACTTTTAAATTCTACCGTGATTTTTAATGTGAAATTGCATGGCAAAACCATGTTATGATAACTTAATGCAAGTTTTTCATTTTGCACTTGGACATTTTTACACGTTTAAAAAATTTGTTTGAGTCCACACTAGACTTGTGGCCAACATTTCTTTTTGAATTAGTTTGAGAGCGTTTGAATCAAAAGTTTTTCAAACCCATTTTAGTTTACATTGATGTTTTAGGCCGGACTTGTGTCCAACTGAACGAACTAGTTCAAAAAGACCTGTTGGACCCAAGTTTAGCTCACAGTTAAATTAATTAAATGGAATATTTTTTTATACTTAAGCGTTCGCAACGGAGAGTGTAAATAACAAGAAATTAGACAGAATTGGGAATTGACTTTGCCACTTGCGAGCTGGATAAGTTCAGTGAATGGAAAACACACCAATTTGATGAAACTATTTTAATTTTTTAACAAAGTATAAAGAAACTTTTTTGAAATGTGTTTAATTCAGTAAATGAATAAGGTTAAACTATTTTGTTTAACCTGTTTGTATTATCTTCAAGGCGATTCACCAGGAAGATTTATTGATGCAACTCAAGCACTTGAAACTTGGTTGCGTGGAGATGGTTAAATCACTTTTGGTAAAACAACTTTGTATGTTTGCAAAATGTAATTGAACGAATGTTTTATTTAACTTTCTTTCTTATATATTAACTTATTGATATGTCATTAAAATTTTCTACTATTAATTGTATTGTTTAATAAAATTGAGGTTATAAAATTTTGCTTTATTAAACGTATTGCTTAAGTACAAGTTCATTGTACAAAAAACTACCATTTGTGCATGATTGCAAGTTTGCAATTATTTATGACCCAATTTTGATAGTATTATGTAGAGTAATTATAAACAGTGTCTTATTTCTTTTGTTTAATTTTGAAGTGCAATGAACGTTTTAAAATAATTTAATTGTGAGGTGCAATGAACTACAGGAGAAATGAAGTTTAAAATATAGGTCAGTGGTTTTGTTTTTCTTTTTGTGAAAGTATGAACATGCACCCCCCGTTGAGGCTATGCTCAACAATTAACTACAATTATGTCATTAATAAAGTGCTTACTACTTGGATTTACAGTTAAAAATAAAAGATAGCTATTGTTTGGTTTTTACAATTTGGTTACGATAAAGGCAATGACCTTATAGTTATGCAAAACTAAGTAAAATATAAATATACAATAAAAATATTAAATTTATTATTATGTTTTCAAACATGTACGCTGAACTTCTGTCGTGGAGCTGGTGAAGGTGTTGTTGCTGGTTGTGGGTTACACCCAGTTGATTGTGATCTTTCTGTGAGTGGAGCGATGTTTGATTGTTTGATTTCTTGCGTTTTATAGCTCTGACTATGATCCATATGACCGCCACCGTGCTGACGATTAGTGCTACATATGAGACAGTTCTCTCATGGTTTGATTGATGATGAATTTGGAAATGTGAACTGTTCATAGCCTCTAATTTCTGTTGTAAGGAAGTTAATTTGATGAGCTGTACTGCTATTTCATCTGGCACAAATGACTGGTTGGTTTTGTTGATATGGTTGATGTGCAACAGGGGTTGATATGCTAGTTCTGATATGTTGCCAAGGCTCGTGTAAGATGAGACAGTTTTAGTTACGATTGATTGCTGGCCGGACATTTGGATGAAATCATGTTTAAGGATACAGTCTGGATTGATAGTTAACAAGCCGGACCCTAGTAGACTTATTGGTATAATTTCTTTTCAACAAACCGCTGTGGCATGTGTGGAGGCTCGTGATGAATATATCCATTTGTTTTTATGAGTTAGAGGTGTCCAGGTTACATTAGTTGGAAGCTTTCTCAAAATGCAATGTGGTACGGTGATATTGTTGAATAAGTTGATTTCTCAAGAGCACATTTCTGCACCAAAGTTATATTGGAGTTGTACATCGTAGCATATAAATACCTCTTTGCCAATTACGTCACAGTTTTTCAGTTGTGTTGATGATAATGGAAAGTAGTTAGTGCCGTTGAAATGAGTTTATTGCTATTGTCGGACTGCATGTGTCTATGACCAGCATAGTGTTGTTTATGGGGGTCGGAACGGGAATTAAGTTGTGAAGCTTAAACTTTTCATGGTCTATTAAGGGTAAAGTTATGCTGAACACTACATGTTCCTGAGTAAGACCGCCTTTTACTTTCATAAGTTTGTAAAATTCGAGA
This sequence comes from Tachina fera, assembly GCA_905220375.1. NCBI lineage: Eukaryota > Metazoa > Arthropoda > Insecta > Diptera > Tachinidae > Tachina > Tachina fera. Next base: position 128,187,574 of record LR999963.1, read on the forward strand.
AAGTCATCTTCAGGAACTGGTAACTCTAATGACTGTGGCATATGTGCTCGAATTTTTTGTATTTCAATTTCCAGTTGAATTGGAGTCAACAGCAATGGATTAAATTTCCTATGATGAGTGTCGGTCAATGCGTCCAGAATGCAAGTTTGCATTCGTTGCAGATAGTTTGCAATGAACGAGAGTTTGGTTACACCCATATTGAACATGTGTGCAAGCTTAAGTTGTGTTATTTCCTCTGCTATTGTCTCTTCAGTTTTCGTGATTTCATTTAGTTTTAACAGAAGGTGCTCAAATTTAAACTTAGTGTCTGTCAGACTTTCCTTGACAATGTTCATGGTTGAATTGATAACGGAGGTGTGGTCTTTTATGAGGCGAAGCATATATGAATCGTTTTCTTGTAGTTTAGTTAATGTTTGCTGACGTTTTTTCTGCATATTCAGAGTCTAGTATCCCAAACAATGAATGAGCAACATTTCCGACGAAGTCTATACACCCCGTTTTTGACGTGGTTTGTATAGTAATTTATTATCAAGTCTCAAATCCGCTTCAACATGTCGAAGATGTTCTATTGTACTATAACACGATGCATTGTATTCCATCTTCGCACACAGTCGGCTCAAGAAGCTCGTTCCATTTCCTAAAAATGCTGTGTCAGCCCAGTAAGCAGATAAGTCATAGTAAACGACCAGATTCCACTGACTTGCAGATATATACGTTGAGCCTACTTCTTCGAAATGAATACCCAACTTGGAACCAAAGCACTCATTATCAATTGGTGCTCCCAAAATAATTGGGAATATGAGCATTAGTGTCAACAGTGTGATGCCTAAATTATTTCCGAGTAATTTTAGACGTTTGCTCTTCCGCTCAGTGATTTCATCTTTGTTGTCGATTTCATTGAGTTCATCATTCGGTTTGTTGTCTTCTGTTTCTTCTAGACTGGCCTTGGGGAGTGGTGCCAAGTAATGGACCGCTCTTTTAAGAACTCCTGAAGTGGTTTTGACGTCTGCCACTCTAACTATGTTGTCCTCCCCCTTATAGATTTTAATCACACGTCCTAAAGGCCATTTCATTACGGGGCAATTATCTTCCTTAAGAATGACGATGGTTCCGGGTTTTAGAGATTTTGATTGCTCCTTCCATTTATTGCGATATTGCAATTCGTTCAGATAGTCCCGTGACCACCTTTCCCAGAAGTTGTGTTTGAGAAAGGACACTAGTTTCCACCGAGTCGCCAAGTTTGTTGTCGTTGATGTGGCCTGTGCATCTACTTGTGCCGTTAGCGGTTCACCAATCAGGAAATGCCCTGGAGTTAATGCACCGAAATCATTGGGGTCGTTTGACATGGGTGAAATAGGTCTGGAGTTGAGAATCGCTTCTATTTCGATAACCAGTGTTTCCAGTTCTTCGTAAGTTAAGGAAGCACTAGCTAAGCTCCTAATTAAAAGGTGTTTTGCAGATTTTACTGCCGCCTCCCAAAGGACTCCAAAATGAGGTGCTCGAGGTGGTATGAAGCTGAATTGTATATTCTTTTTGCTGCATGCATTTTCAATTGCTTCTTTTGCTTCGCTTGTATAAATTGCGGGTATTAGTTCAGACAATTTATTTTTTGCGCCTACAAAGTACGTTGCATTATCGTAATATAAGTTTTGGCAAAGTCCTCAACGCAACAAACCGTTTGATGGCTCCCATAAATGCGTCAGTGGTAAGATCGCTTACCAGCTCTAAATGTACTGCCTTCGTAGAAAAGCAACAAAATACAGCAATATACGCCTTGTGTGGCCGTTTTCCTCTCACCTTGTAGTGAACTGTCATTGGACCACAGTAGTCTACTCCAGAATTTATGAACGGCCTAGCTGGTGTTACCCGTGTGGAGGGAAGATTGCCCATAATTTGGTGAAATAGGGCGGGCTTAGCTTTACTGCATGTTGTGCAGCGATGAATCACTGCTCTTGCCATAATCTTACCTTTTATTGGCCAAAACCGTTGTCTCACTATTCCTAAGAGAGTTTGTGCACCACAATGCTTGTTATCCTTAGGTATCATTTCAAATATAAGCTAAGCGATTGGATCATTGTAAGGAAGAAGCAACTGATGTTTGGAATCGTATTCCAATGATGAGGCTTCCAGTCGACCTTCCACACGTATCAAACCCTCACCGACCAGAAATGGTGAAAGGTTCGACAAATTGCTGGTTCCTCGCAACACTTTGTATTTAGCAAGCTGTTGAATTTCTTCTTTGAAATCTGATGCCTGTATTTGCTTGATGATAACATTAGTGCATTTTGTAGTTCCTTTGTCGATAGGGATTTTTGATGTTGTCTCGAGCCATTCCGTTTGGTATTGGTTACAAATCGTAAAATGTATCCAACAATGTGTTGAAGACGCCAGAATGAATTCTTATGATTTATTTTATAGATGAAATCGGGTTCTGTTGAAGTCATCACTAATGCTTGCTTTTCCTTTCTCTCTAAATTTGTTGGGTGGATAAGGTTCGGCCTGAATTTAGGTGGCCAAGCTGTTTCTTGGCCATGTAAAAATATGGGACCATAGAACCATAAAGAACAATCTTTCAGGTGTCTGGGTGCAATTCCTCGAGATAATATGTCTGCGGGATTACATTTTGTGCTGACGTGCCGCCATTGTTCTGGTCTAGTATTTTCTAGGATGGTTGAAATTCGATTGGCAACAAAGGTGTTGAGAGACGCCGATGAGTTTATCCAAGACAGCACAATTTCCGAATCCGTCCACAACCAAACTTGACTTGTAAACTGAAGATCAGCTATTATTCTTGTAGCTAGTTGTGCTCCAAGTACAGCTGCGCATAGCTCCAATCGTGGAATGGATTGAGCTTTGGTTGGAGCTACTCGGGACTTTGCACAAAGGATTTGTGACATGACTGTTCCATGTTTCATGGTAGATCGAAGATAAGCCACTGCACCGTAGGCCTTTTCTGATGCATCTGTAAATATGTGCAATTGTACAGATTCTGTGATTCCACCTTTGAAGATGTGTCTTGATATTTTTAGCGTTTTCAATTCATTCAGGTCTGCGCGGAAAGTAATCCACTTGGTATGCATGGATTCGGGTAGAGCTTGGTCCCAATCGAGTTTTAGCTTCCACAACTCTTGTATGAATATCTTTGCAGTGACAGTGATAGGAGGCAGAAGACACAATGGATCGAAAATTCGTGCGAGATCCGATGTCACAGTCCGTTTAGTTACTCTTTTATTATCAATAATATTCACCTTTATGCTTAGTTGATCTTCTTTCGGCAGCCACGTGAGTCCTAGTGTACTGATGAAATCTGATTTGCTGCTCTCGAAGTCCAAATTCAGTTCCAGATCATTTTTTGGAACATGTTTGAGCAGTTGGGGGTGATTGGCACACCATTTTCGCAAATTGAAGCCGCTTTGCTTCATGATCTGCTGAAGTTGTTCTTGCACCTCAATTGCGGTGTATAAGTTATCGCTTCCGCCTAGTCCATCATCTACATAGAAGTTTTCTTTTAGAAACTGTGATGCCAGAGGATACCGTCTGGCATTTTCCTTTGCCAATTCTTGCAGGCATTTAGTTACCAAGTAGGGAGCTGCTCTTGTTCCATATGTTACAGTGTTCAGTTGATAGTATGAGAGGGGTTCTGAAACATCTGTCCGCCAAATTATCATTTGAAAACGGCGGTCCTCAGGAGAAACCAAAATTTGCCGATACATCTTTTTCTCAGTTCTCGTGGTACCTTCATAGCGAACAGTCGATTAGCGGAATTTTTTCTTACATACAAACAAACAAAAAATTATACAAAAAATTATTCGTAGTACATATTATTCGTAATAGGCACATACTGACTTTAATAAATAAGCTTTACTGCTTGGTAATATTTTTTACATAGTGGAAATAACAAATACAAAAAAACAGAAACAAAAAAACATAAACTGTGACATTGAGGAATACTCTATACGAGTAACTCAAAAACAAATAAACAATCAAAAATTACAAAAACAAAAAAAAACCGTAAGCAAAAAAACACAAAAAGTGCCCTTGAGGAATACTCTATATGAGTACCTCAAATACAAAAAATTATGAAGTGAGTTCTAACGGCAGAAATGCCTATTTTACTGTGAGTTCTGAAGCTCTCAATGAAAATAATACAAATAAGAAACCTAATGAGAATATTTTTTTAACGACAAATCCAATTTTTCGTCAGCGATCAACTTCGCTTTGTCCAATGCTAAATAGTGATTCATTAACATTACAGTTGCCTAGTACTTCGTCATATAAGTCAGTTATATCATCTCCTTCAGGCTCGTGTTCATCACTTAATAAAGTTATCACTACAGATAAAAGTAGCTCAAAATCCAAGGTACAAGTCGGAATGGACAGATACATAACAGTGGTAAAGCGTGGGCGAAGCCCGAATTCTTCAAAAATTTCATCTGCTCCAAAGATGTCTAGGGATAATAGCGCATCATCTACCAATCGTCAAAATCGTTTTTCATTATTGCAAGTCACCGACGACAAGCCCGCTGCATCATCGCAAAAGTCTTTTAAGCCACCACCTATATATTTGAGAGAGAAAAATTCTAACGCGCTAATTAAAAAATTAGTCTCGGCCATTGGTGAAAACGCATTTCATGTTATTCCAATAAAGCGTGGTAATATTGACGAAACTAAAATTCAAATATACGAAGAAAAAAATTTCCGTAAAATAGTGACTGAATTTGAAAAAAATAAAACAAGTTTTTATACGTACCAGCTTAAAAGTGCCAAAGGTATGCAGATCGTATTAAAGGGTATTGACTCTTATGTTAATCCCGAAGAAGTAAAAGATGCACTCATGATACAAGGATTTAAGGTAAAAAATGTTACCAATATAATAAACAGGGAGAAGATCCCCCAGTCTCTATTTCGTGTTGAATTGGAGCCGAATGATATACAGCTGAAAAAAAACGAGACACACCCAATTTATAGCCTAAAATACCTCTTATACCGAAAAATCACAGTTGAAGAGCCACATAAGCGATCAGGTCCCGTACAGTGCCATAATTGCCAAGAATATGGCCACACAAAAACATACTGTAAATTGCCCACTGTTTGTGTTGTGTGCGGCGAATTACACGGCACTGCTAGTTGCAATAAGCCAAAAGATCAAAGTGATAAAAAATGCAGTAATTGTGGAGGTAATCACACCGCTAACTACAGAGGTTGTCCTGTGTACTGTTTTGTCAAACAGACTATGGTGCAAAAACCCAAATTAGCTCCATCTCAATCAGCAAACGCTTACTCCGCCACTTTTGTGCAAAGGAGCCAACCAGTTACTTCCGGTGTATCGTATGCTGATGCTGCTAGAACAAATTATATTCCCGCACAAAATGTTCCACCCCCAAATAATTCAACAAATGCAAACTCAAGCTTTAACTTTAGTCGCCTTGAAGCTACTATTGACAATTTGGTGCAAACTATAAACAATTTTACAACAAATATGACTAACATGATGCAAGAAATGCTGAGAATGCAGAATACTCTGCTTCAAGCATTAATTAACAAGCCATGAACACGTTAAAAATGTGTTTCTGGAACGCAAACGGCATTCGCCAACATAAAAATGAACTTGAGCACTTCCTTACGGAAAAAAGTATTGATATAATGTTGGTCTCTGAGACACATTTGACTACGAGAAGCTTTTTCAAAATAAATGGCTACACTATGTATGATACAAAAGACCCTAGAGGGAGAGCATGCGGTGGATCTGCAATTCTAATTAAGTCAAGACTCAAGCACTGTATCCTTGACAACGTTAGTGAAGAATATATGCAAGCTACGAATATTTTTGTAGAAAATTTTTGTTCTAATTTCGTAATATCATCAATTTACTCACCTCCCAGATTTTCCGTTACCGAAGATCAGTATGAGAAGTTCTATCAATCGCTTGGATCTTGTTTCGTGGCAGCTGGAGACTACAATGCAAAGCATACGTACTGGGGATCGCGCCTTTTAACACCTAGAGGTCGAGCTTTGTTTAATACAATTTCAAAAATGGGCTTAGATGTTATTTCGAGTGGGGAGCCCACTTATTGGCCTACTGACGTACGAAAAATTCCAGATGTTATTGATTTTGGCGTAATGAAAAATATTTCTAGGGATTTAATTAGTGTTGAAACTTCTCTAGATCTCTCCTCCGATCACTCCCCCACTATCGTTACAATTTGTAACCCACTAAGAAGTGACTTACCTCACCCATATACGAAGATGACCAATCGTGTTAATTGGCTGGGATTCAAAAAATATCTTAGCAGTCATTGCACGGAAAATATTGCGTTAAGAACACCCAATGACATTGAAACTAACATTGCCAATCTTAACGAAATTATTAAACAGGCTGCTGAACATGCCACTACCTCCCATCCGCAGTCTGGGTTTAATAAAATTTATTCCAGGGATATTGAACATCTTGTATGTGAAAAAAGAAGAGCTAGAAGGGAATGGCAACAGCACAGATCACCCCAACATAAACTCAGACTTAAAGAATGTTCTAAACGACTTCAAGAGTTGCTTGCATCTGAAAAAACTGCATCTCTTAAAAATTATTTGGAAGGTCTTGATGTCACACCGACATCTAATTACTCTTTGTGGCGCGCTGCTAGAAAGCTTAAAACCCCCGTTGAGTTCAAGCCACCTCTGCGCACATCTACCGGAGATTGGGCAAGAAGCGATACGGAAAAATGCAAAATATTTGCTGAGCATTTAAAATCCGTATTTACCTCAAATACATGTACTGGTGTTGCTGATTTGCCGAATGTAGTTGCTCTACCCCCTCGAGCCTTAAAGTTTAAGATGCGTGATGTACATAAAGTAATTGCTGAACTCAAGCCAAAGAAAGCTCCAGGTATTGATGGAATTAGTAACAAGATGCTGATGAACTTGCCGCATATTGCAATAATAATCTTGTTGTTTATTTCTAATGCCATATTACGACTGGAGTATTATCCACAACTCTGGAAGCTTGCAAAAATCAAAATGATTCCAAAGCCGGGAAAAGATCTTACTAAAGCTGAGTCATATAGGCCAATAAGTTTGCTGTCAACTATGTCAAAACTCTTCGAAAAGCTGCTCATGACAAAATTGTCCCCAACCTTAACAGATAGTGGGTGCATCCCAGACCATCAATTTGGTTTTAGAAGTCAGCATAGCACTATTGAACAAACGCATAGATTGGTTCAATTTATAAGAAAAACATTTGAGGAAAAGAAGTATTGTTCTGCCCTGTTTATTGACGTTTCTCAGGCATTTGATAAAGTGTGGCATGAAGGTCTAATTCTAAAATTAAAATCATATCTACCAATAAATTTAGTGAATTTATTAGAAAGTTACATCACTACTCGGAAGTTCACGGTTGTGGAAGGAGAATTCATGAGTGTGACCGAATCTATATCATCCGGTGTGCCACAGGGGAGCATACTGGGGCCAGTTTTGTATTTGATCTATACTTGTGATATGCCTTTGAGCAGCAATATCCATACATCTACGTTTGCCGATGATACAGCCTGCCTTAGTATGCATGAAAACCCTCACGAGGCTTCCCGATATTTACAAGAACATATTACACAATTGGAAATGTGGTTGAACTTATGGAGAATTAAGGTAAATGAACAAAAGTGTGTCCATATAACGTTTACCCTAAGAAGAGATACTTGTTCCCCAATTCGAATCAATAATCAAAATATTCCTCAACACTCCCAAGTGAAATACCTTGGTATACACCTTGATCGAAGGCTTACATGGAAACATCATATTGACTTTAAGCTAACTCAGATGAAAATTAAGTTATCTCAAATACACTGGTTGATTGGCAGAAATTCAACACTTAGCATGGACTATAAACTTTTATTATACAAGTCGCTTTTAAAGCCAATATGGTGTTACGGTATCCGGTTATGGGGCACTGCTTCAGCTTCCAATGTAGAGAGAATCCAACGAAGGCAAAACAAAATTTTACGGTTAATAACATCGGCTCCATGGTACATCAAAAATTCTAATATACATCGTGATTTAAATATGCCACTAGTGACTGAAGAAATTGCAAAATACGCAGGCAAATATTTAACAAAACTCGAGTCACATCCTAATCCGCTTGCTCGTAATATTTTGAACTTTACTGGACACATCCGCTTAAAAAAGAGGGACACAAGGGCTCTATTACTCAACACGCCAAATGGGATTTCTTGAAAATACTTTTTTATAATTTTTTTTTCTTTTTTTATTATCACTACTTATGTATTATTTATAACTATTAACAAGTTTATGTCCGACAGTGGTCGGTCCTAATAATTATATTTTAGATTTAAGATTTGAATACTTATTGTTAGTTCATATTTGAAGATATAATAAATAAATACATGTATTAAAAAAAAAAAAAATCTTTTCTACATCTGTGGAGAATACGAACTTGGGAAGTCAAAACCTTAATAAAGTTTAAAATAGTTCGCTTTGTACTATTGGTCCTGTATACATCAAATCATTTAAAGAGTGTCCTGATGTTGTTTTGGCTGAAGCATCGAATACTACCCTCAATTTGGTTGTGGAGCTGTCCGGTTTTAGAACGCAATGATGTGGGATAAAATAGTTTGGTGAGCGAATAGAAGTTGATGATATTTTCGTGTGTGTTTCATATTTTCGTATTCATCCATGAATTTCTGATATTGACTCCTCAATTCGGGGTTTTTCTGCAGTCGATGTTCTAACGACAAGAAACGATTTAAAGCGATTTTGTAAGAGTCACCGAGGATTTCAGGATCTTGGTGGAACGGGATCTTTACAACAAAACTATTGTCATTGTTCCGCGTTGTATGATGTACAAACAACTCTTCACATTTTCTTTCTGCTAGTGATAGCACCCTTTCAGTTGACTTAACTTCATCCATAGCCCACAGTTTTGGATACTCCGCATATAAGCTGTGTAGGATTTTTTACTTCTATTTTCCCAGAAACTATCCATCCAAGCACAGTATTCTGGAGGGTTGATAATTGTGGAGATAGTTCGATTTGTCCAACTGAAAGTAGTTAAAGAAAGTGTTCAGCGCCCAACAAAATGTCGATTTTGTCCGGTCGGTTGAAATGTGGATCAGCTAGCACCAAGTTTTTGGGTAATGACCAGTCACTTATGTTGATGAATTGTGCCGGCTGGGGAGAAATAATACGCGGAAGGACAAATGCTTCGAGTTGTGTTGTAAATCCATTAATTCGAGAATGCAATGCTATGTTAACTCGATGCTGTGTTTTAGTGCTGGTGCTTCCGATTCCACTAATGTTTGCTGATGACGGCTGCATTGGGATACCAAGTCGTTCGACTAAACGCTCAGTGATACAGTTTACCTGGGATCCTGAGTCAAGTAATGCGTGGCTTTCAATTTCTGATGAATCAGTTTTGAGTTTAACTACTGCAGTGCCAAGGATCACAGCTGATGACGACTGTTGACTTGCTGTGGTTAAAGAAGTAGCCTTTGATTTGGTTGAGCACCCTGGTGTTGCAGGAGAAGTCGTAGCTTCTACAATGGTGGTTGCAGAGGATGATGCTGCCTGTGGTTTTTCTTTATTTAATTGTTTTGACGGGTAGTTCTTGTTTTCTAGATGCAATAGCGAGTTATGTTTCTTATTGCATTTCGCGCAAACCCTTGAGGTACAGTGTTTTGAAGAGTGACTAGATTTCAGGCAATTTACACATAATTTTTGTTTTTGGATGAAATTTAAGCGCTCGTATGGCTTGTTGTAATCTATTTATTTATTTTCTTTTTATTATTAAGTCTGTTTATTTATTTTCTATTTATTATTAAGTCTGGAGGGATCCGTGGATATTGCAGACTGTTTATTTAATTAATTATAATTTTACACCAGGCCCTTAGACTAAAAATTACCAGCTATTTATACTAATTTTTATACTTAATGTTGTTGCTACTGCGGCTGTTGTTACTGTTTCTGTTGTTGTTGCTGCTATTGCGCGGTCAGCAATTTTTATTTATATTTTATCATTATTTACTTATTATTTTCAGTGGTTTGCACCGTCGGCACTTAGTAGTTCTTGCTGATTGACTGTTGTTTTATATTTTGCTGTTGTTGTTGCTGCTATTGCGCTGCCAGCAATTGTTATTTATATTTTATTATTATTTACTTATTATTTTCATTGGTTTGCACCGTCGGCACTTAGTAGTTCTTGCTGATTGACTGTTGTTTTATATTTTGCTGTTGTTTTTGTTGTTATTGTCTTTAATGACTCACAACATCCCTCCCCCCTTGCGAAGGTGGAGCATCCTATTTTGGATGCTTCGAACTGTTTGCGTGGGGTAAATGGGGAAAGTGTTATCTTCCCGCGGTTTTGAACTGTCTATGGACCTTAAAAACTTCTCCAATTTCTGCGGCTCTATGTCTCTATGTCTGCCATCATCATCGGCCCGAATAAACCATTCAAATTTATCAATATAGTTTTCATACATGTAGTAAAGCATCATAAATGATTTCTTTTGTGGCGGATAACGATCGTCAACATTTTTCAAACCAATAACGGTAGCTCGTCCGAATAAGAATCTTCTGAGCTGAAGAAAGCCATACGACCCGGCACCTCCTTGCCCCACGTGTCATAAACGGCTCTCGCTCGTCCTTCTATGACATTCAACAGTAACAACAGTTTTTAAAAAAAAATCGTTTAGTTTGTGGAAAATTTTTTTATGTTAAAAGAAATAAACAAATAGAAAATAATTATTATTAACACAATAACAAGAACACAAATTATTGAAAGAAAATACCACAAAATAATTAAAAAAAAAATAAGTGTAGGACTTCTTAAAAACATTTAGTTGTTTTTTTTACATTTTAATTATCTTTTTTTTTTAATTACCACAAGCTTATATTTATGTATTTTAGGCGTTAAAAAATCTTGCAACTAATTTATTTTATATATGAATTGAAATAAATCAAAAAATATGTACACATAGATCACACGCACGTCGAGTCTCACTGAATGGTCTCATTACACATTACATTTATTTTGAGATTTAAAATTTTAATTTTTATGAATGTACATATTCATATGCGTATATTATTACATCCTAGTTTTACAAATATAATGTTCTTAATGTTTTCTTATATATTCTTTAAATTTCCTTTTTTCTTGACCTACCTTACTTACTAATATATGTATGTATATATAATATTTGGTTAGTTTGTTTATATATTTGATTTAAACTTGACCTAGTTAACAATATTCTTTTTTTTTTAAATTTCTTGTGGCCTTAAAAATGGCTGTTTACCTAACATGCATAATCAACGTTTTGCTAGTTGTTTATACATGTGTTGGTGCATGGCAAGAACTTCTCTTTTTTTTCAGTTGACAATTTTTTGTATGCACGAAATTTTAGCAATAATGTAGATCTGTTATATGTGTTTATGTATGTATATGTGTATGTAGGCATTGTTATATGTACATATGTATGCATGGATGTATGTTATTAGTATTGTTATTTTTATACGTAAGTATGTATATTTCCTTTTTATTGTTAGCTTTGTTTGTGTTTTGTGCTTTTTTTTTTTTTTTTTTTTTAACTAATGTTATGCTAATTCTTAATATATGCGTAGGAGTGTGTATCTACCACCTGTACCAATTATGTGCAAACAACAGTGTTGTTTGCAAATGCTTCTATTTTCTGTTTCATTTTATTTAAATTTATTTTACCGGTAATTGAAGGGCAATTTGTTGTTATTAGTGTTATTATACCGTTGTGATGCTGACTTCCTTGGGTGCGAGGTTTTTGCTCATCTTCGACCTCCTAATGGTTCTTTTGGTTATTTTATTTTCTGTTATCTTAACCCTTACATTTCCCTGTCTTTTGCACAGGACCACCACCGTAACTCCCAGGATTGCTACTATTAGTAGTGTTATAGTACTTATAGTTGTTACCACGACCTTGTGGAAACACAGCTCGCTTATTCGCTTGATATTTCTCTCCTGGTTGAGAACTATATCTGCGAATATTAGCGGTTTCTCTGTGCTGAGATTTTCTGTCTCTTGGGGTATTGCGTAGCTTTGCTCGTACTTCAGTAGTCTATTTTTGAGTGTCCTGTTGCCAATTTGTATAGTACAATTATTAAATTGAATGTGGTAGTGTCCCTGGAGACTGATCACTCGGTCGTCGCAAGTACTCTTCAAGCGCGTATGTGTTTATTAATATTAGTCTACCGTTATCTAGTTGAATGATTTCGCTGTCTGTCTTTCGCATCATCTTGCATGGTTGTTTAAAAATACAGTTTCGGGATTCCGTCAGCTCGAACAGTGCTTTGCCCTCCACAAATGTAAATTTTTTCTTTCCACTCCTCAGGACCACTTCCAGAGGTTCATCTATTTGCAGCTTCTCTTGATTTGGTATTGCTGCTACAATGGATTTCTGCAACGAGACCTTGGCTGCGGGCACTTTTATAAGCAGACTAATCGTTCGCGTCTGGCTTGTTATCATGCCGATTTTAACACCTCTCAGTTTCTCGATGTCTATTTGAAAGGTGTCAATCTCAGTCTTGGTTAACAGGGACGGTGGGAAAATTCCGGTCTTGGCGAATGCTATGGCTTGCTGCAAGCTTTCCAATTTCCCTTTAAGAATCGAGATTTTCAGTAGTTGTAATATGGCCAGATTTTCATTCACCAATCGTTCGTCCAGCTTGCTTGCTGCATTGAGTTTGTTCTCGATGTCGCGTCTATCTGATAGTATAGCGGTTTTTAGTGTCTACAGGGACTTATTGAAATTGTCATTAATGACTATCTGTTGGTTTAGTCCCTCTATCAGCTGGTGATTATTTTCATCTAATACCCTCTGGTGTTCCTCTATATTTTGTCTGTCTTCTTCATCCATGGTGCCAAAAATTAATCTCAGATAGGCACCTCCTGCGTTCACCAGACCTCTGATTCTTCTATGGGGCAGAAGTGTGTGCAAATTAAAGTTTTTACTTTTTGGTTAATTAAAAAAATAAATTTTTTAGACGTCTATGCGTCTTTTTTATTTTATTTTTTTTCTTAACTCTAGTGAGTTAATCTTAATACATATGTTAATACTTAACTGAGCTTATAATTCTGAAATATGTTGCTTAAATACTAGAAAATACATACTATCTTATCAACTAAATAATTATAGGCAGTTACCTACATTTTAACATGATAAACCTTCTTTCTTTGTTTTCTTAAACAAGATTGATCATGTTTTATTCTGAGGGTGTTTACAAAAGAACATTTAGATAATGTGTTTACAATTTAAAAGTACATTTAGGTAAAGTGTCTTTGTTTCTTATGATTGAACATGGTTTATTATCTTACAATTTAGAGAAAGTGTTTGTGTTATGAATCGTTGCTTATACATACCTACATAGTTATCGTTTGTCTGTGAGGGTATTCTACCTATCGTTCTTAACTCTCCCCTTACTTAAAATGAATCGTCCCGATTTATATTTATTTAATGTTTATTTCTTGTCTGATTTTTTCTAGTTCTCTATTATATAAAGCCTGAAGATTTTTTTGTGTCTTAATTTGCCTGAGGGTTATATAATACTTTGTTACCTTCATTATAATATGTATGGTGATAATTATTAATGTTATATATAAGAAATATTTGATAGGGTGTCTTTCTATTGGGATTAAACATTTCTTTAATGAATCAATGTTACTGAATGCGAATTCTGAAGAGGATGTCATTATTTTGATAATCTCTTAGTCATCGTTATGTTTGTCGTGTACAGCTTCTATTATGCTTTTATGAATGTTTATGTAAGTTATATTATTAATTATCACTTTGTCCGTATATTTTACTAATATAGTTCCTTTTACGAGTTTGTTGTTTACGGTATTTGTACCGTCCAAAAGAATGAATCCCTCGTCTATTTCTAGTAACGGATAATTATATTCTTGTATTATTATGCATTTAGCTTTCCTATTTTCTATTAATGGTTTAATACAGTCATCATTTATTTTGTTGATTTTACAAATATTTTTGCTCAAGTAATTTTTTACAGTTATTTACTCTCGTATAAATATTATTGCAGAGAGCAATTTCTTTGTCGGTGGATACTTTCCCATGTTTAATACTTATTGGTGTAAATTTAAACAATTGGCAGTAGTTATTTATAAGTGGATACTTATAGATATTGATGAAGGTGTCATTACTTCTTGCAATATAAATGTCAGAATATTCCAATATATTTATAATTGGTATGAACGATAATTTCTGTTCTGATACTTCCTTTACATCGTCCAAGCTTAGTGATTCTGCTAGATATTCGTTACTTTTAGCAGCGTTTATAGTTCTTACTAATGTTAATAGTTGTTCATGAATTGGTTCGAGCAGGATGTGGCTTTCTGTCATTTGGCCTTGCATGGAATCCAGTAACTTTTCAAATCTGGAGTTAATGAATTTTTGTTTTTCATTATTTTCAATTAAGGCATTTATTTTCGTTTCTTTTTGAATTACGTCATCATGGTCTGGTATACCAGTGATAAACTTCAGTGTGGATCCTAAGAAATTTAGTCCTCGTTTCTCAATTCTATGTTGATTAAGTTGGTCAATTAATATATCTATTTTTTTTATCCAGATGTGTTCTTCTATGGTAAAGTAAGAATATTTGTTACGTATTCCTTCATATGTCGTATAGATTCTTGTTAAGTTGGTTACATGGAATAAATACGCGAACTTGTCAAATAGGAATACGTCATCTGTTCTTGTTAAAATAAACTTTTTATTTGTTACGTCTTCGATTTCAGTTATTGCTTCTGGTGTCTGGAATGATATTGCCAGTGCGACTAATATCAGGTATACTTGGTTCATTTTTGTTAATTGTCGTATTTTTTATATTATTTTTATGTATAATTTTTCCTCCTTGAGATAAAATCGTGTCCCCACGGTCTTCCTTAACAATTTCTTTTTTGTATCTGGGCAAATTCTTGTTTCTGATTCCTGTGATTTTTACCAGGATTTGTGTACCTTCTTCAAATATTCGGTGTTTTGCTTTCTTATTCAGTCTTTCTAATACTTTATTTGATGCTTGTCGTAATTTTCTTATGATTTCTTCCTTGTTAAATTTTATTGTTCCAAAATATACTTCCCTAGGCCTATATCCTGTTACGGAGTGTATTGAATTGTTAAGCTCCTTGAGGGCTTTGAATATTTCGTCTTTTGTTGTAGATGAATTCTTTATTTTGAAAATACGCGTTAGCTCACTTATAGAGTTATGAGCTCTTTCTACTTGTCCGTTTGCTGATGAGCGATGAACTGGTGTCTCTATTTTTCGCACATTATGCTTTATACACATCTGTTTGAATGCTGGCGTGATAAAACTTGCTTCGTTATCGGTCATGAGTCGTTTGCATTCAGGAAAGTTATTAGTAATTATTTCTTCCATCTTATTCTCTATATTAGCTTTAGTGCTAAGTTCGTGAGCGACTATATATTTGGAAAACTTATCTATGGTTACTAAATAAGTGACTTTATCATTGTAGTAAATATCTGCATGTATGTATTCCCTAGGTTGTGTTGGTATGTCTGAATCGCGAAGTGGTTCTTTAGTTGGATTTCTTTCATAACGTCCAAATAAACAAGCGGAACAATGGTTATTAAATTGCTTGGCATCTTTCTTTATGCTTGGCCAATAATATTTTTCAAGTATTTCTTTTGTTATATTATTAAAGCTCCTATGGGCTCTATTGTGGGTTTCTTCTATTATATGAAGTTGTTCATTTCTGTCTATTATATCTTTCAGTTTCTTTGGCGTATGTATGAAATGATTACCGACAAATGTTTGTTTTATTATTTCTGCGCATTTGTATAAGTCTTCTGTATTCATATGTATAGCTATGACTCTGTTGGGCTGCAGTATTTTCTTTAATTCGATTATAAGATCGTCGTTATTCATAAAATTGATAGTATGACGTATTTTATTAGAAAAAATAGTTCGTGTTCTTGTTTCAGTAAGATTTGGTGTTGGTACGAGTTCTAGTTGTATGCCGTATGTATTAAAGGGTTGTGAAACAGTTTTTATTATCTCACTAGCGGAACTTTCGGCGGAATGTGTAGTGTCGATGGATGAAGTATTGATTATTTGTCGAGACAAGGCGTCAGCTACAACATTTTGTGTTCCTGGCTTATATTTGATTTTCGCGCCATAGTCTTCTATGATAGACTTCCAGCGTTTTAGTTTGTGATTTGGATTTTTTTCGGAGATTGCGTAGGTGAGTGACTGGTGGTCAGTAAAAATAGTTAAATCGGCTATGCCATAAATGTAATTTCTTAATTTCTGTAATGACCATATAATTGCCAATAATTTTTTCGCATTAGTACTATAGTTTTGTTCTGTACTACTCAATGTGCGAGATAAAAAATATATTGGGTTCTTATTTTGGCTTAATACTGCTCCAATAGCTATGTTGGATGCATCTGTAGTAAGCTCAAAAGGTTTTTCGTAATCAGGTTGAAATAATTCGACCTGTTCTTTCAGTTTTGATTTTAACGTATCTACAGCATCAATGGCTGCTTGGTCTAAGTAAATTTTTGTGTTATTACTTTTATTCTTGCCTATATGGGCATTTTCTCCTTTTAAATGAACCGTTAATGGTTTCGTAATTTGTGCATAATTTTGTACAAATCTCCTATAATATCCAGTTAATCCTAGAAAACCTCGTAAATCCTTAAGTGTAGTGGGAATGGGAAATTTTTCAATAGCTTTTATTTTCTCTGGGTCTGTTGTTATTTTATTATGTTTAATAATATGACCTAGATATTCTACTTCAGTCATAAAAAATTTAGATTTTTCGTCCGAAATTTTAAGAGTGGCTTGATTTAAGGCATTAAACACCATGTGTATGTGTTTCATATGTTCTTCTAAAGAAGATGAAAAAATTAAAACATCGTCGATGTAGACGTACACGAATTTCCCTATGAATTCTCTAAGTACAACGTTGGAAAATAGATGGAGCGTTTTTTAAACCGAAAGGCATACGTACAAATTCGTATTTACCTCCATTAACGCAAAAAGCTGTTTTTTCTCTATCCTCCTTTTTTATTTTTATCTGGTGAAAACCAGATTCTAAATCTAGCGTGGTGAAGTATTTGGCATTTCCTAAGTTTTGTTATGTAACATTGACATCAGGTATGATGTATCTATCTGTTACAGTATGTTCATTAAGTTTTCTAAAATCTATGACCATTCGTCGTTTTGGTTTCCCGTTTTTGTCTAATCCTTTCTTGTGTACGGTCAACATTGGTGAATTATAAGGGCTATAGCTTTTTTGTATAATCCCTTGCTCTAGTAGGTTCTTTATTTCTTCATTCACGAATTCGGTATCATTTAAATTGCCTGGATATTGTTTAGTCCAGATTGGTTCTTTAGTTGTTGTTCTAATGCTAGCTTCTATGGCTGTTGTGAATGGTAAAGGTCCTATTTTATTATTTTGTTTCATAAGTTCGTTAATCTCTAATTCGTATTTTTTATCTCCTATGGAGTAGTTTATTTTTTGTATTTTTTCGGGGACTATAAACAATTTTTTTCCAATGTCTATGACTGCTTCTAATTGTGTTATGCCCTCAACTCCTAACATTAAGTCGTAGTCGTCATTAGTTTGTAATTCAAAAAATTCTAATTCCTTCTTTAATACACTTATTTTTTGTTTGTAATTTAATATCGATTCACCGTGCATGGTAATCATTCTAAATGGTTTAGTCTTAATTCTATTACCTAAAACTAAATTTTTATTAATATAGTTATGGGTTGCACCGCAATCAATGAAAATTTTATATTCTTTGTTACCCTCATCTTTCAAAAAAATATAGTACAACCCGTCTATTAGTTTAAATTCTTATATATACTGTTATTAGAAAATGAATTGCTACCTTTTTGTGCTGTAGTGCTGGTATTATCTTCTTCTTGATGATTTGTTTGTATTCGGTTGTTCCTCTGTATTTTATATTGTTGTTGAAAATTACCGCTTTGGTCTCTCATTCTTTTCCAGGGTTGACTATGGAAACCTTGTTGTGGTAGTTGTTTGGTGTTGCCCGAAGATGTATCCATTGGCTCTGGTCTAGGTACATTCTGATGTTGCCAATTCGGTCGTTGTAAGTTGAATGGTTTGTACGACGGACGTCTAAAGTTGTTATTTTGCTTGTTGAACTGTAGTTGGTCTTTCTGGTGATGTTTTGGAGGTTGTAATCTGCTTACATTGGATGTCTTTCCTAGTTGAAAGTCCCTATGGGTGTTGTCATGCTCAATTGTCTGTGCTATGGCATAGGCGTGCTCCAAATCTCTAATGGGATTTCCATATAGTGTTGATCGTATGAATTCATTATGAATTCCATTCTTAAATGTCCTTAGTGCGTCTTCCATAGCGTGTGTAGTCATGCATTTTATGGATTCAGGTGGGTCTCCAGACATGGATATTTTTGCTGTGACGACAGTTAGGGCTTTACTTACGTCGTCGTGAAATTCGGATAAGGTTTTTCTCCCTTGAGTTAGTTTAGTTAACTCATCTTTGAGTACATACAGTGGACGTTGGTCACAACATGTGTAGTCCAATCTGTTTATTATGGCCTCAAAATTAAAAATGGTGTTGTGCTTCAATAAAATGTCGGCAGCAGGGCCGGTTATTTTCGATTTAATTATTGAAAGGGCCTCTACGTATCGATTTGAATGACAGTGTTGGCTGATGCTATCCATTAGTCTCATTGCGTCTTCTCGCCATAGACGGTACTTGTTTTGCGTGCCGTCAAATGTGGATAGGGCTTTAAAGATTTCCAAATTTATTTCGTTCGGATTATTGTAGATGGCAGTCCTTGGTTCTAATGCTTCGGCTTGGGGATAATTTACTGCAGGATTCGTTGGTATTTGGTCGAGTCTACTTCTTAGTGCCGCGTTTTCTTCCATTACTTTTTCTAGTGTTGCTTGCAAATTAGCCATTTGCTGGATGATTTGACTCAAATCTGTTTGTGCCATCTTTTCCAAATCTCTATTGCTGTCGAATATATTTTGTCTGAATCTTTTCATTAAAAGTATTGTTTTAAAGATTTTCTTCACTATGTAACTGCTTTTCACTTAATCCTTTTTATGAGGATTTAAAAAAATTTTTTTTTTGTTTTCACTATGTGACTTAATCCTTTTTTGACAAGGAGGTTTGGTCCGCTCTCTTAGAGTAACAAAGTATATGCTACTCCTGGCAGGATCGCCAATTAAAGTTTTTACTTTTTGGTTAATTAAAAAAATAAATTTTTTAGACGTCTATGCGTCTTTTTTATTTTATTTTTTTTCTTAACTCTAGTGAGTTAATCTTAATACATATGTTAATACTTAACTGAGCTTATAATTCTGAAATATGTTGCTTAAATACTAGAAAATACATACTATCTTATCAACTAAATAATTATAGGCAGTTACCTACATTTTAACATGATAAACCTTCTTTCTTTGTTTTCTTAAACAAGATTGATCATGTTTTATTCTGAGGGTGTTTACAAAAGAACATTTAGATAATGTGTTTAGAATTTACAAGTACATTTAGGTAAAGTGTCTTTGTTTCTTATGATTGAACATGGTTTATTATCTTACAATTTAGAGAAAGTGTTTGTGTTATGAATCGTTGCTTATACCTACATAGTTATCGTTTGTCTGTGAGGGTATTCTACCTATCGTTCTTAACTTGCATGATGTCCTCTATCTCGTCTAGCTGGGTTTCCGCGATGACTCGGTGGGGTGTCTCGCCAATAGCATCTAAATTATTATGGAATTGTTCCAGTACCCGCTCGATGTCATCCAGGTTGATTACGTGTATTATGTAGCCGTACCTTTCCATGATCTAGGTGCTGCCTACGTGAATTTCAGTGTAACCATTATGAGATTCCAGTCTCTCGATGAACAATTCTGTGGTGGCTTCTCGTGTGAGGACTAATACCATCAACCCTACCAGTGGAAACTATGTGTTGACGTTTTGTTAGTTTGGTACCGGAGTTATGTTATTTAAACCTATGATTAACTTCAGCCCTCTGTTTTTATTTTTTTTTATTATTTTTTTTATATATTGTTTTATTATTCCTGCACACTATTTTCCATGTCCGGCAAATTTATCTTATAATTTATAGTTGGCGTCTGTTGAATTTGGGGTGAGTTCCTTGTGCTTTTTTGTTGTTGGATATTTTATGTTTTCAGTATTTTGGTGGCAATTCTTATTTCGTCCGCGCCGTCTGTCCATCATCTCTCTACAAATGGTTTGACTAAATTCCGATGGAGCGTCTTTAATCCTCTTTTTGCTAATATCTGGACATTTACTGGTGAGGGAAGATTTTTTATTTCGTAGGGCCCCTCCCAAAGGGGTGAAAATTTGTTTTTTCGCATCTGCGCTTTTATCAGTACTTTATCGCCTACCTTCAGGGTGCTAGGCCTTGCCGTTCTATCATACTGCTCTTTTGAGCGGAGCTTGGCTTTTTCTTGCTGCTTTTGTGCCATTTCATAAATCTTTTGTATTTGGTGCTTCAGTACCTTAGAGTAGTCGTATGGGTTGTACATTAGGGTGCTTACTTTGAGGTTTGACGGTAATGGTGAGTCAAACCCATAAAGCACTTTGAACGGGGTCTGGCCGGTAGATACGTGATCTGAGTGGTTATGCACATGCATTGCCGGAGCCAACCACTGATCCCAGTTGGACCCGTCCTCCTTCACAAAGCTTCTCAGGTACTCAGCCAATGGTCGGTGACTCCTTTCGAGAGACCCGTTGGCTTGCGGATGGTAGGGAGTGATATGTTGCTTTTTTATTCTCAAAAGTTTACACACACCCCCGAACAACTTGGAAGTAAAGTTTGTACCATTATCCGTTATGAGCTTTGTTGGTATACCATACTTTGTTATGATTTCGTTGTAGAAAATTCTTGCCACTGTTTCTGCTTCTGCATCCGGCATTGGCGCGCAAATAAAAAATTTTGACAAATCATCCTGAAACGTCAGGATGTATTTGTTACCCATTGTAGTTACTGGCAGGGGGCCTACCATGTCCATATAAACCTTTTCGAAAGGTCTTGTTGGTGTATCGGTTAAGACCATGGGCTCCTTAATGAGTGGCCCGCTTTTATTCTTTTGGCATTTAGGACAGTTTTTTATATATTCTTTGGTATTTCTCACCATGCCCTTCCATTTATATTGCTTCCTTATCCTTCTGTAGGTTTTCCAACTGCCTTGATGACCCCCTAGGGGCGAATCATGGAAGCTTCTTAGGACTTCTTGGATATCCTTTTTCTGTGTTAGGAACGTTGTTGTGGCGGGGTTCTCGCCATCCATATACTCATCTTCCTTTTCTGGGTCTTTCAGGATTTTAGTCTGTTCACTTGATTCTTTGTTTTTCACCTGAGCTCTGGTTATCACTCCAATATTTTGATATTTTGTTGGCAGCCTGCTTAATGCGTCTGCGTTCAAATTAGTCTTCCCTGGTTTGTAGGCAATTTCGAACTCGTATTCTGACAGCTTGTGCCTAAACCGTGCAAGTCTTGAAGTTTGGTCTTTGAGATTGGCTATTCCCCTCAGGGGCTGATGGTCTGTAAATACGGTGAAGTGTCGGCCCAGAAGATATGGGCGGAAAGTATGTGTGGACCATACTATGCCGAGCATTTCTTTTTCTATTGTTGAATATCTTTTTTCGGTGTCACTGAGGGTTCAGCTGGCAAATGCAATTGGACGATCCTTTCCGTCCTTTATTTGCGACAAGACTGCTCCTAATGCTTCGTTACTTGCATCTGTTGTTACTCTAAATGGTTGGGTAAAATCTGGATAAATCAGGATTGGAAGATTCGCAATGCTTTCTTTGACCTTGTCTAAGGCCTCTTGACATTCTAAAGTCCACATGAACTTAGTATCCCTTTTTAACAATTTCGTTATTGGAGCGGCCAGTTTTGCCATGCCTGTAACAAATTTTCTGTAGTAGTTGATCAACCCTAGGAGTGCCTGCACCTCTTTGATATTTCTTGGGGGCTTAAGTTGCTTCACACATTCTACCTTGGAGGGGTCGGGTAGTGCTCCCTCACTTGAGCATTTGTGGCCTTAATAGACGATTTCTCTTCTTAGAAATTGACATTTCTTGGTATTTAACTTGAGACCGCTCTCGCGGAGTCTTGTGAGGACATTTGTAATTTTTCTTTCGTGGTCCGCTACATTTCGTCCGTATACCACTATATCATCCAGGTATACGAAGCAGTCCAGCCCCTGTAGGCCTGTCAGGATAGTGTTCATGACCATTTGGAAAGTGGCCGGTGCCCCTGTTAAGCCGAACGGCATTCTGTTGAACTCGAAATGGCCTTTGTCTGTACTAAATGTTGTGTTTTCTTTGTCCTCTTCATTTACTAGAACTTGATGGTATCCACTCGCTAGATCCAACGTGGTAAAGTACCGACTATTTCCTAATTGATCCAAGATTTCGTCAATCCTAGGAATAGGGAACACCTGTTTTATTGTAGCCTCATTCAATTTACGAAAATCAACGACCAGTCTGAATATCTTCTGACCGTCTTGTGATTTTTTGGGACCTAATAATATTGGTGAATTCCATGGAGATATACTTGGGCTTATTATTCCTTCCTGCAGTAGCTCTGACACTTGTCGGTTGATTTCCTCTTTGTGGATTTGAGGTAGGCGATACTGTCTTTGGTTGATAGGCTGCTGTTCTCCTTTTACGGGTATTTTATGCTTTACTAATGGGGTGAACTGTAGTTTGTCACCGTTCAGCATGAACACATCGTGAAAGTTCTCACACAGCCTGTTCATGGACTCAGTCTCTTCTATATTCCAATTTTTTTCCGTTATTATGATGCTTTTCAAATGTTCTATTCTGTCTTTCTGGTTTATCTTTGGCAATGCTTGTTTTCCTGCTACCTCGTGTTGCGTTTAGTGATTAAAATTTGAAAATTGTACTTGGAAATCTTTCTCTAATGGTAACTCTTCCTCTGTCGAGTTTAGTATGGGTACGGCCGCCTTCCCGTATGTTACGTTGACAACCGTGTTTCCCATGTAGACACCTGGGGCCAATTCTTGCTTGTGGATAACTATAGTTTTGTCCTTTAAGTTGATTTGTATCGGCACTATTGTAACTGCTCTTTGCTGAAGGCTGGCGGTCTTCTCTATATAGGCCGTGTAATGCGCCACTTCGTCATGAAGTCGAAAGGTCTTAATACACTTGTTGTCCCCTTTAAATAACCTCAAAGTGCCTTTTATTGAGTCTAACACACTCCGGTTCCAAATGTTGTCCCTCCCGAGAATGCCGTCTCCCGGGATTTTATTACAGCCTGGCACCACATGGAAGTCCCAATTTATATCTTCCCTCTGGTCTATGTTTAAGGTTATTGCAAACTTAGTTGTGGCGCCTCCACCAAAGGCGCCCGTTAAGATCTTCATTTCGCCAAACCTTTTCTTAGGGTAACCTCTCATGACCTCATCCCTCAGTATACTTGAGTCTGCTCCTGTGTCTACTAGTAGTGTCAGCTCTCCCGCTCGGGCTTCTTCGCACGGGATGGTGATGTACACTGCATTTATGTTATCTGGTGGCCCCATATTACCCTTGCTGCTATTGACCAGATGCGGTATGTGTCCTAAGACTACTCCCCAATTGCTTTTTGGTTGTGCATCTTTCGCATGAGATGCACTTTCGGGCTTTCGGTTCGAGCTGCCCACACAACCTTCATTTATCAGCACCTTTTGTGTTGTCAATATCTCGCCCTCGGTCGGTGTTGTATTTGAGTTGACTAATGCATTTTGCATATGAAATGCATAGTCGGGGTCACGAGGGAAATTAACTTTTCCCTCTCGATGTACCTGTGCCTTGTGGGTGATTACCGTCGGTGCTTCTTCCACCGACTCTGTGTCTTCAATCGCCCTATTTGTTTTGGTGTCTGTGGTGTTGTTTTTTCTTCTGTGCCAAATTATTTCTCTGTCTTCTGCTGGCTCTCCAGTTATTGGCTGTAACTGGGCCTGTATTCGTTTCCCGGTGGACTATATATTTTACTCACTCCCATGTGTTCTTGTAGTGGTGAGTGACTTGCGTCCACTTGGGCATAGGCTGGTCGTGTTGGTTCACGGTTCGGAAGGTAATTTCACGCAGAGGGGTTCAACGGCTTGCTGCCGTTTGTGTTTCCCAAAGTTCGTGCTACCGGGGGTTTTGGTATGCAATTGGGTCCCGATTGCGCCCTGTTTGGCTCATAATAACTTGGACAATTTCTGGCAAAGTGGCTTAATTGGTTGCATTTAAAACAAACTGGCTGTCTGTCCGCGTTTGTTCGCATGGGCATACTCTGTTCTACCGGATTGTGTTTTCCCGCGTGAAACCGTCTACGGAGAGGTTCGTTATCGTAACTGTACGTGTTGTTACGCTGGATAGTCGGACTGGTATTATTGCTCTGTTGTGGCCGCTTACAAAATTGGTTTTCTCTGTGGCCGCTTACCTGATAAGCTCCACAGTACAGGGAACTCAGCCTTTTCCTTAAATCTTCAATAGTGTGTCCACTATTCCGGCAGTATTGGCAACTCTCCCGGTGGCTCGTCTTGGTTTTACACTTCGGCCCCACTTCGTGTCCATATTTACCGCAGTGGACGCAATAAGGCGTGCTCAGTCTTTCTGCGCAATTCGTTCTTCCATGCCCTTGTTTGCCGCAGAAACTGCAGGGTGTTGTTGACGACAGAGTGTTTACCATATGTTGTGGTTCGCCAAACAGCTCTTCCGCCTCTTCCATCAGTGTTACCAGGGAGCTCAGCTCTTCTCCCTGTTGTCCAATGAGCCGTACCTTTAGAGCCTGATCTCTAAGACCCCTGATGAAGCTCTTTACGGATAACCTCTTGAAATCTCCCACCATCGCATCACGGCCTGGCCCCTCTGGCCACTGGTTTTCAATTGTAGTAACTGCTTCGTTTAGCAACTATTCCAACCGTTCCCCGAATTTGCTCGCCGATTCTCTGATGGACTGTCTGCAACCCGCCATCAATTCTCTTATCTCGTCCAAGCTCTTCTCTCTTGAGGTAGTGTTTTTTTATAGCGTTGCATAGTGCGTCTACCGAACTGAAATTGATTTGGGAAAACTTCGAATATGCAGCACCCTGTAGCCTTAATTTTAAGCATTGAATCACATCCTGAGTCAAGCCGTTGTTTGCCTCAGTCAGTAATTCTTTCTCCACCATCTTACATCCCTGGATGTGGCTAATCTGTCTAGCTTTTCAAACTCCTCTCTATATTGCTCCAATTGTCCTAGCTTCCTGGCTGTTGTCTCTTCGGTGTACCCTCTGCTGCCGGCTTTCCTTGCGTTAGCTGATAGAGTTTTAACTTTGTCTATTAACTCTAGTGCTTGCCTTTCTTCCCAGGTAATTTCTGGTTCCCTGGTGGTTTTCTCCTTCTGCGGAGAACTCGAGAGGCTTCTGTATTGGTGTGCCTGGCTTACTACTATGGTTGGAATATGGCCGCCTACTGCCGACAATTCCTCACTCACGGACGGAGTCGGTGTTCTGGATCTGTGGACTATATCTAGTTCCCACCTTGCGTTCTCTAATGCCGTCCGCAGTCTCTGTATCGTGTCATCTTCTGTGTCTATCTGTTGTAGCCTTTTTAGTTCCTTTTTTAACCTTTCTTCTGTCAATCCCTTTTCTTTCAATTTCTGTACTAGTTGCTCGTTTTCTTCTACCGCCTGTTCGAGTAATTCGTCCGTATATTTTATTTGTTCCCTTAATCTCCGACTCTCCTTCTCACAAAGTGTTTTAGCCTCCTCTAAGTCTCCTACGTTACCTTTGAACTCTGTTATTTGGTTCCTCTTAAGTTCACCTATTAATTGTATTATGTATCCTACTTCCTCTAACTTGGTCAGTTTTTGTTGTCTAATTATTGCCCTATGCTCCTCTATCACTTCTTTTCCTACCTTTAGGCTCCGTAATTCTGTCCACGCGTGTACCTGCAGACTATCTACTGCATAGTTATATTCATGCAGTTTTTCAATCAGGTCGTCCGTTCTTGTCTGAGGGTTGGCCATAAAAAAAAATTCAAAGTATACTTACCAGCCGCCACTCCGTGAAACGCATCTTTAGTTGAGAGCTCTACTGTCCAGCCAAAGACAATCCAAAGGATGGTAGTCTTTACTCTGTCCTTGATTGATTTTTTTCCCAAGAAACAGGCAGGTAGCGGTTACCGGCTGCGCCAATTGTTGTAATCTATTTATTTATTTTCTATTTATTATTAAGTCTGTTTATTTATTTTCTATTTATTATTAAGTCTGGAGGGATCCGTGGATATCGCAGACTGTTTATTTAATTAATTATAATTTTACACCAGGCCCTTAGACTAAAAATTACCAGCTATTTATACTAATTTTTATACTTAATGTTGTTGCTACTGCGGCTGTTGTTACTGTTGTTGTTGCTGCTATTGCGCGGTCAGCAATTGTTATTTATATTTTATTATTATTTACTTATTATTTTCATTGGTTTGCACCGTCGGCACTTAGTAGTTCTTGCTGATTGACTGTTGTTTTATATTTTGCTGTTGTTGTTGCTGCTATTGCGCTGCCAGCAATTGTTATTTATATTTTATTATTATTTACTTATTATTTTCATTGGTTTGCACCGTCGGCACTTAGTAGTTCTTGCTGATTGACTGTTGTTTTATATTTTGCTGTTGTTTTTGTTGTTATTGTCTTTAATGACTCACAAAGTTGTTGAAATCGTTGGCAACGATATAGCTGGTGAGGACCTATTTTACAAAGCACGCACGAAGTCTCAATTGATTTAGATGGTGCAGCTGTTGCACATACCTTCGAAGATGGCTTTTCTTTTTGGCCCATTGCCTCCATTGATTGAAATCGAGTTTCCAGAAACGCTAGGAAGTGTTTGATTTTCTGTAGCTGTTTTGGATTTGTGATTGATCTTTCATATTGGTTATGAGTGTTTCGATCCAGTTTCTTTACGAGGAGGTGCAATAGTATGGGGTCCCAGGATGTAGTGTCGATTCCAAGATTTTGCATTGCATGCAGACATTCCTGAGTTGTGTCATGCAGTTGCTTGATTGATGCAATTGTTGGTCCGACTGCAGGTTGTTCGATCAGCTGCTGTATTAATGATGCGTCTATTGTCGTATCGTTCTTTTAGCATTTCCCAGGCTGTCTCATAATTTTCTGCAGTCGCTGAAAGGTGACTTATGAGCCTTTCAGCTTCACCTGCTATATTAGCCTTCAGGTACCACATTTTTTGGACCGCAGGAATCCACTGATTGCCTACAAGTTGCAGAAATAGGTCATAGAAGGTCCTCCATTTGAGGTAGTCGCCGTCAAACCAAGGAATTGTTATCTTAGGCCGTGGTACTCCAATAGGCTGATCATATGGAATCGGTAGATCGGGAGCCACTTGGGAAGCCATTTTAAAATTTTCAAATATCCTGGCTTCTAAGGTACTGTATGCAGTCATGTTGTATCCTTCTTGAGCCGGATCATGACTGGTTTCCCATATGGTGAAATGTAGGTTCTAGATTTGGTCCCATAATTTTTCTTTCAGCTTCATATTCTCGGCTGTCGGATCCATTGTGAGCAATCGCTGTAGAGACCCCATCATTACACTTTGCCTTCTTATTAAAGCGATGGTTGCAGATGTATTACATCCTACCTCACCAGCGGGTTTGATTATTGGTATGGGTTTGTCGGCGATTGGTTGTTGAACTGCCTCCCCTGTAGATGATTTCATCAGAGCTGTCTCAAAAGTACCCTTGTATTTGTCGACAAGCTCTGAGATGTTTTTGTTGTAATCTTTAGCAAATTAGTCGTGGTCTAATGGAATTTGATCGAGGCAACGGATTTTGCTGTCCGTGGTCTCAAATTCCGACCAAGCGCTATCTAGCCTTTTGAGTCGTTCTTCATAGTAAAAAACAGTTTTCATAATAGCTGAGTCCTTTTTAAAATTGCGGACTATAGTTTCGATCAAGTCACCTGCTGCCAGCTGTGAATCTATCAGCTTGTTGAAAGTGTCCATATTTGGTTTCTCAGGAATCACGATTTGAGTTGTTGAGTCTTCTAGCTGCCTGAAGGGGAACGCTCCAGTGTAGAAATTTGTTGATAGATATTGATCCTAGCTGCCTGAAGAAAATGATTTCAGTGTAGGAAACTTCAAAGACGAATATTGATCCTGTGTCAGATCACGTCGGGGTCACCAATGTTTAATTCAGTAAATGAATAAGGTTAAACTATTTTGTTTAACCTGTTTGTATTATCTTCAAGGCGATTCACCAGGAAGATTTATTGATGCAACTCAAGCACTTGAAACTTGGTTGCGTGGAGATGGTTAAATCACTTTTGGTAAAACAACTTTGTATGTTTGCAAAATGTAATTGAACGAATGTTTTATTTAACTTTCTTTCTTATATACTAACTTATTGATATGTCATTAAAATTTTCTACTATTAATTGTATTGTTTAATAAAATTGAGGTCATAAAATTTTGCTTTATTAAACGTATTGCTTAAGTACAAGTTCATTGTACAAAAAACAACCATTTGTGCATGATTGCAAGTTTGCAATTATTTATGACCCAATTTTGATAGTATTATGTAGAGTAATTATAAACAGTGTCTTATTTCTTTTGTTTAATTTTGAAGTGCAATGAACGTTTTAAAATAATTTAATTGTGAGGTGCAATGAACTACAGGAGAAATGAAGTTTAAAATATAGGTCAGTGGTTTTGTTTTTCTTTTTGTGAAAGTATGAACAAAAGGCACATATTGCTTTCACAATCTGTTCCAATGACAGTTATGTTACTAAAACTTATTAAACACATAGACCCCACCACAGGCTACAAGATTACACGACTTCAGCTGGCAACAAATGTTGCCTGGTAGCCAGCTATTTAATTATTTTGAATATGGCAGCAGCACCATAAGAACATGATATTGAGGTATAAATATATATTTCAGTGGTATCGCTTTCAAAATATTTCAAATATTTGATTAAATAAAAAACAAATCAATAATAATTTTTCACTGAGTTGCGATTTTTCGCACTTTTACCAAACTTTTTTTTATTTTAACGGCTATCGCGATTTTGGATAAATTTTAGGGCTTGCTTCCGATTTTGCAACTTCTCGCGAATTTTTGAAAACTGTTATGCAGTTTTTTCTAACAGTATTAAAATTTGTTATCATCTTGCTGTTAGTAAGTTTTTGCGAATTTCTGCCGTTTTCGCAATTTTAATCTAAATTTTTTTAAAGTTTCCGATAAAAGTGAATTTTTGCATGTTTTTATCTTCCTGAAAGTTTTTCAGATTTTTAAACATGAGATTTTCTTAGAATCCCGCTGTTAAAAGGTTTTTTTTTGCAAATGTTCGTAATTTTTACGATTTCTGCCAAATTGTTTGCATTCCTTAACCCTACGTCTACACCTGATATATTTTTATCATAACAAAAGTCAAACTTTATATTGAAAAATAATTTTTTTGTTATGTTAGCTCTTTTTTCTATATGGAATTTGACTTTTGTCACGATAAAAATATATCAGGTGTAGACGTAGGGTAAAGTTTTCTAGATTTTTAATCAATATTATGGATTGTTTAAAATTTTAAAAATTCTCGCTGTTTTTTACAAAGTTCGCATAAAAGCGAGATTTTGGGTATTTTTTTAGCTTCCTAAAAATTTTTTGCAAATTATCGTGGTTTTAGCTTCATAAAAATATAATTACTTTTGTAATTAACATGAAGACTTTTTAAGTTTAATTTTTATGTTGCAATTAAAAATTTTGCTAAGCACCAATTTGATTTACATATTTTGCTATATTCTCAACACTGCTTTTGTTTTGTTGCCTTAAAAAATAGAAATAAGTTTAATTTGACTACAACGACATATGTATCACGGAGAGCAACCTTAAGCCTGTTTCCTTGTTGCCGTCCAAATAATCCTTCTTATATTAACATGTGTATTCTATCCTTAACATTTTGTAGTTGGTAGATTGCTGTGTTGAATGTGTTTAATGCTTTAAACTTAAAACTCGCTACAGCTGCGAAGACGGTTTTGCCTATCTAAATTAGTGTCCTGCACCATTTATAAGACCTTTCAAGACATGAGAGATTTTTCAAATGCTTTACTAATGCGAAATATTCTAACATAAACGCAAAACAACACTGTTGGCAAGACAAACAACTGAAACAAATGCCTGCGAACAGTGTTAATTAGCGTTTGTTTTAGAATATTTTGCTGTAGTAAAACATTTGACAAATCTCTCATGGCTTGAAAGGTCTTATAAATGGTTTTGTGCAGGTCACTAATGTAAATGTATATTTTTGTTGTACAAAAACTGAGAGAGAGAGAATTTTCTCTCAATTTTGTTTTTTCGCCATTCGTCGGCGTACAAAATAGAAATATATCTATCTCAGAGTTGGTCACGCACGACGAATTTCGTTGTACGGCCGTGTTGTGTTCATTTTCATATGCACAAGTGTTTTATTTTTTATGACGAAAGTTCGCATCGAAAAATTCGTCGTTCGTCCCAGTTGTGTTCCTTGCATATGATTGAAACGCTGTTCACACATTCTCAAACAAAGAAGTTACAACTGTTTAAAACTGAAAATCTAAGAAACCCCGTTTTTCACCACATTTACCGTTGTAAAATCACTATATGAAGTGACCTAAAAACCAGAGGTATTTTTGTCATCTATAGACTCCAACAAAATAGAATTGGTACATTAGAAACCCTGAATATTTTTTGTGTATCACAGTGTTATTATAAGGTAAATCGATAATTAAAATTCAAATTAAGTATCTATTAAAGTTATTATTTTGCTTAACTATATTCTTCTAATTTTATTTAAAAAACGTCGTAATATCTCAAAAATTTCATTACAATTGGTACAAATATTTTTCATTCGGTTGGCAGATAGCTGCAGTTTGCTTATCTTGTCACCTCGTATTGTTACAAAAAATATAGAAATACTAAAAAATATATATAATTATAATTGAGTGTCCGCACGTGATGAATTTATATCATGATGAAGGAACAACTTCGTATAAAGAGGGGTATAAAATATACTGTTTTTATATGAACTTGTTCATTCATTATGATATAAATTCATCAGATGTGTAATCAAAATTAAATAAAAAATAAATTAAGAAAGTAGAAATACATACATATACTTCGTCCTAGAAAAAATTGCTTATCAAAAGATTGACTTAACACAATTCGTAACACTAATAGAAAATTAAGGGTCTAAATCAAACATCTTGAACTTACATTGCAGAAATTTTAAAATTTCAATCTTGAAATTTTTTCAGTGAGATTGACGTCCTCAAATTTAAGTATTAATTCTTAATTTATAGAATGAATTATTAAAATCCCAAACTTGATCTTAATTTTAAGATTATATTCTTAAATTTTTAAGAATATGATCTTAATTTAAGTTTTTTAAAGAACTAAATCTTGAATTCGCATTTACTTCCAAACAGATGTGCATGTTTCGTTTGTTTCGCTTTTTTTGAACGAAAGAAACGACCACTAGATTAATGTAATATTCTATTCGAACTCTCATGTTTCATTTCTTTCATGTCTCCATTCTCTCATGTTTCCATGTGTTATTCGTTTCGTTTCGATTGCTTGCCTCCCACCGAATAGAGTAAATAGTCGATTCGTTCGTTAGATGTATTCTCAATTAGAGTTCTGTTTTCGCTTTATTCTCTATAGACAGAAAATCAAAACATTCATGCAGCTGTTTTATCCATATCATATTACAGTGATAGGTATTGTACAAAGTACGAACTTGGTCAAAATTTTTATCTCACTACTTTTGATGGCCGAAATTTTGGAAAGGAACTTAATCTTTTTTCAAATTTATGTTTTTGTGAGGATCCGACTACTTTTTGGAAGGTTTTCTTAATAAAGCTTCTTAAACTTTAAAGTTCTAGTCTGTTATAGTTCTATTCATAATGTTTGCGCCAGTTCAAAAGGCAGAGTTGCATAAAATAATGGGTTATAGGGTGATATGTGCACCATTGTGTTATAATAAGGACCGAGTAATTTGATTAAATTTTTAAGAGTCATCTGAGTAGAAATATTTAAAATATAGTGTAAATTTTAGTGTAGTAAAGTCTACTCAGACGAAGTCCTTTAGAAATGCAAAACTAAATGATAGCATGACTGTAATGTGCATGCAAGTTTTCAATACAGTAGCTTGTGTTTTAAATTTATCTAGTTTGTAACTTACCTAATACCATGTTTATACGACGAGTTGAATCACAAGCTTCGCTCTGAATCTTGATTATGAATCTTGTCGTTTACACGACACCTTCATGCTTCGTGTGCAGCGTGCCAATTTACAGCTTTTCGCACTAGATTAAGTACTTTTTAATTCATAACAGTACGGAATTTTTTTTGCTTTTTTAAAAAAGGCACTAACGGCCCTTTTCACAATGTCCGATGAAAAATTATTTAGAACTTTAATTCCCAGTTACTCATGGTATTGCCATAATTTCTACCAAATTCATCTGCTAAGTAACCGAAAGATGGTGAAACGTAAAATAATAACAGTCACACATTGGAACATTTTGTGAGTTGGCGGTCAAAATTCTATAACTTTTGACTGCGTTGAAATTTTTTAATGAAACTTTTTTGTTGGGTAGAAGACATCTTAAGCTTCAATTTAATGTATTAACTCTAAAATCGAGCTTTATTAAAAAATGATTAAAAAACTACTTTTATGAATATAGGTATCATCGGTAACGTTAACTGAACTAAAAAATTACATACTTAATTAAGCCGTCCACCCGGCTTAGTTTTATTTTGACCTTTATCCCTCTTCTCCAATGGACCCTTATAATACGGGTTTTAAGCTCATAATTGTTTAAAATGTATTAATATTGATATAATATTTAGCAAAACTAATTTTATTTTAGTCGTTGATATCCCTGTGAAATTTTAGGGCAATCGGTCCACATTTGCTCATAAGGCCCTTGTAAGCCAAATTTCATAAAATAGCCTTGGTGATCATAATTCACTAACAAATGTAAGGTCGACAGCTTTACATGTTATTATTTTAAACGTGAATCCATAACAGATATGTAAGAGATCCATATCTGAAAAAAGGTTTTACCAAAAATTCTAAGAAAATCTTTTTATTCCAAATAAAATAAAATTTCTTTTATAAATTTTCAATATTTATTGTCCTTTTTCTCTATAAAAATTATGTTTATTTGCATAGAATACATTTTTCATTTAACTGTCTTAGTTAAAATTTCATCTAATTATGTCTCCTGTTTATATTCAAGGAGCTGCTAGGCACCTTTGTCCAATTCCATGGGGGTGGAATTCCATTTTTATTGACTGTTGGATATATACACAGAACTAATTTTTCATTTCAAACACAAAATTCTCTGAATCAAATATTATTTTTTTCAATTTAGGTCCTACAAAGAAATTTGTAAATTCAAATGCCAAATTTTGTAATAATTTGTTTGGAAAAAAAACTTGATTTTTTCAATCAACAAATTGTCTGATTCAACAAAAATTTTTAATGAAAATAAAAAGCAAATAAAACAAATAACTGTTCTGTACAGTGTGCAATTTCTATATTGGAACAGAAATCTTCTCTTAACAATTTTGTTACAAATGTTACTCTATATTAATTGTATGAACTAGAATTTTTCACTCCATACTGTTTTGTGTTTTGCTTAAAACAAAATTGAAACAACTTTTTACTGGAGGAGTAAAAAATATTTACTGAACTTAAATTTTATTTCAAACAAACCTTTGTTTGCAAATTTTTTGGGAAGAATTTTTTCTGTGTATGGATCAGAATTGCACAGTAAAATACTAAAGAGGCCTTCCTTGGTACTATATCTAGATATTTTTCTTGTGTTGTACTCGCGAAAATATCTATAATCTTTGTTCCTTTTTTCTTGCGCTTCTTCAGAAAGATCTCCAATCGGAAGCATATTGTGTTGAATAATGTTTTCCAAATGATATAGTATTTTATGGACTGTCGATGGCATATTCCTCCAATCATATTTTTCGTTGTATAGTTTCGCTGTTTCATTAGCATACTGACCAAATTTTCTTGTATTTACCTTTTTATTGCATGATATTACTTGCATTATGATTTTGTAGCATGTTATTTATTCAAAATCTTCTCCTGTAATAGCAGCAGCAGTTTCCGGATGAGAAAACAATTTTCTTACTGTGTTGCCATCACTTGGTTGGCTTTCAAATACAAGTTCGCTTGTAACCCATTGTTTGTTGCAGTTAAACATTTTTTCCTTATTTCTATAACATTAATTATACCGATTATTTAATTGGGTTAAAAAACTATTATTATTTTAATGGTCGCACAACTCAAAATAAGGGTCTTTTAAAATGTGAAATATAACTTGGTTTTTGTTTTTTTGTTCAAAATACAGACATACGGACATGCTTGTACTGACAACTTACTTCAATTCTCTTTTGTTATTTCATTCTCATATTCAAAACTCATTGACAACTTGAACACAAACTGTCTATATGAGCAGCATAAAGTACTCATTTTGGTTAATTAAACAAAATAATAAAAATAAATACATACAGTGTATGTATTATTTATATTACACACGAAGTACGTGTAGAATTGTATGCACTTAGTAAAATTCTAAAATTCGTATTCGAATTCTCGAATATTCGTCCGTTGTTAGATATATTCGTAGTCGCCAAATTCAGACGAAACGAATATTTCAATTCAAATTTTTTGTAATTTTTTTTGGAATTGCCGGGAACTCAAAAGCAAATTCTATTTGTTATTACTTTCTACCTAAGAAAGACTTTTCAGCCGAAAATATTTATTGGCAAATGTTATGTTTAATGTTACAAATTATATCCCTTATTCATAATAAGTTTCATTTTCTAAATCTAACAACGTTTGGCTTCTCCATTAGCAGAAGAGTGGACAAAGGTTGGTAAATATGTCAATTTGTTTAAACTTTTTCTCGAATATTTCCTAAACTGTAAGCGAAAACCCATAAATGTTGCACACTTTTTTTAGCTTTTGGGTAGAAAAAAAATGAGCTTGGCATCGATTTTAATTTTTCATTTACTAAAAGTATACCCATTTTGGTGCTTTGTGACTCCGCCCCTTTTAAGGATATATAGCCTAAATTCCAGACTTGAGCTCTGTAACAAATGCTGCATAAAATTTCATAAAAATCGGACAGCTAGTTTAAAAACTGCAGAATTATTTTAAATTAAAAAAAAAATCCCCACTATATATCGGGTACTTTAGGCCCCGCCAGAAGGCAGCGTCGGATCGAGCTAAAAAATTAATACCGCATTTATGGCAGCAAACCTCATATTTTAGACAGCGCACATATGTATGTAGTATATCAATTAAAGAAAAAAATCTTTAATGTGCATACATAAAAAAGCACTCTTCAAAACTTTAAATCTCCGCATTACCTTGTGTATCTGGAACAACCAATATACTAACTTTCGCGATTTCATATAAATAAGTTATTTATTTAAAAAGTTATTATTTAAAATAACAGTCTTTGTAAGGGCTTTGCTCTTTTGACCAATTTAGAACATTTATGTGTCTAGAGATACGTTTTTCGTTCCTAAAGGTATTAAGCAGCTCATGAAGTTCGTTAGTATTTCGCACTGGTGATGATTATGATATTATTGCACTTTCCGGTTGGCATAAGAATGTGTAAAGGCGAAAAAAACGTGTTTATATAAGAAAGTTAATTGAAATATATTTTTAAAATTTTATTTTTGGTGGGAATCGGTATACCGGTACATACCGGTATAGACCTAAACAGTATTC
Organism: Tachina fera; assembly: GCA_905220375.1. NCBI lineage: Eukaryota > Metazoa > Arthropoda > Insecta > Diptera > Tachinidae > Tachina > Tachina fera. The sequence goes on from LR999963.1 coordinate 128,223,387, forward strand.
CTGATACCGGTATTTTCTAACCGAAATGTGTTTCGGTATCGGTATCGATACCGGTATCTAATTATAGCGGTATTTGAATCGGTATCGGTATTTTTACGATACCGTTTGCCAACCTTGCTATTAAGCAACCCGCCAGTTAGCTAATTTTCTGCTTAAAATAAAGTAATTTAGATTGTAAAATTGGCCGTAAATTGGTGCTATTTACCTTTGATTTTAGGGCATTTTACAAATCCACTAAATATTAATTTATGATAGTCCGGTGGGTTTATACAAAACACCAAGTAGGCATTTTCCACTTTTCTGTGCCCTTTTAGATACGCAAAGTTTTCTTTGCAGAATGTTAATTTAGCTAGGTGAAATACAGAGAACAACTTTCTCTTTCACAGTAAGAAGAAATTGCTATTACTAAAAAAACTATTCATTGTACAAGGAACCTTATATACGTATGAAATTAAAGCCAAATTGCCAAATACTTTTAAAGTTAAAATAAAGTTTGTTTATTCAGCGTTAAGAATATTTTTCAAAAAATTTATGATCAGAAAATGAGCGCATATTCCATCATTTTAATAGCAGAAGCGAGTCTTAAGCGACTCATCTATGATCAAAATTCTCGCAAAATGCTGGCTGGGAATACATAAATAAAAGAAATAATAATACTAAAGTTTAACTAAACACAAACGAAATCCCTTTAACTAAGCTAATTCAATTTATTGAACTCTCTTCCTTAAAATATTATGGCTTTCATGCAATAGCAAATAAGGAAAAAACCCTGAAGGAAACGTGGGGTTAAGTGTCCCCAAGTCGCCACTTTTGTCGACTATTTTGGTGACATTGACAAAAGAGCGTCTATTAATATTGTTCTTAATGCGTAGAAAACCTTTTTTCATACATATACACACAACTATGCTTCTTCTTGATTTATTGGTTTGTTGAAAACAAAAATAAAAAATTAAGAAATCAAATTAAAAGGTGAATTTAAATGTATTGAACAATAATTTATAAAAAAACTTAAAAAGAATTTGCAAAAAAAGATATAAAATAACCATCCATATTGTAAAAATAGAAAATGTTAAAATTAAATTAAAATTTTAACCGAAAGTGCCAATTATGGAAATTGTTTTACCCTGTGGAAGATTTTGTGCCATCAGTTTAAGATGTGTCATACTTGCAGATTCATTCGTAAGTGTTTGATTTTACTAATTCAGAGAAACATTTTTTATTAACATATGTTTATTTTTTTTAATAGAGATGGCAAACAAAGTCCCCAGTTGCTGGTGATATGCTGAGCAAATAAATGAATTTATCCCGGTTATTGCATGTTTTTTAATTATAAGTTCCATTTTTTAAATATTTGATTAATAAAATACCAAATACTAGAATAACTAAAATGTGCTAGTGACTATCTGTTTCCAATTTCTTCATATGGTCCCTAAAGAACTATGTAATAAGAAGTTTCAATGTCCGTAGTTGCTTTTTAATGACATGCACATGTTAAATGTCTATAGCAAAAAGCATTGAGTGGGGTATAATTAGTCAGTAGTACTGGCGATAAAGTCAATAGTGAATCAGTACTGATTCCTGCAGGGAAATGTTATATCAAGAGAAATACTACAAACACACAATCAATCTCATGTTTTGTTTCTTGTTGACTTGTAAGCTAATAAGTGCGTGTGTAATATGTGTGCATATAGTAGTAGCAACTTTAAACGCTTATAGCTCCCAAAATACTAAACCGATTTCAATAAAATATAGATTCTGCACATCTGTACTGAAACAACTTTAAAACCATATAAATCTTTTTAAAATCGGTGCAGTAGTACCAGCGTAAAAGGGATTACAAAAAACATGTTTGCCTATTAATTATATATGTAGATATCCACATCCATACATAAATAGTTTTTGTTAGTTGAGTGACTCGTACATATATATTTATACGCATATAAATATGTATATATATGTACATAAATACATGTAAATAGGTATATAATTAAGTGTACTCTGAACTCTGCAATTTGAAACAAAAGAAAATTCTTTAGCCTTGTCTGCTAATTACACGCAGAATTCACTTTATTTCGATTCGAGTTAAAATGTAACCCTAGTAACAAATTGAGGGACTAGACATCGACCAAAATCTTAAAACATTTCCACATAAATTTTAATCAAGTGTTTTGATATTTTTTTTTTTTAATACATGTATTTATTTATTGTATCTTCAAATATGAACTAACAATAAGTATTCAAATCTTAAATCTAAAATATAATTATTAGGACCGACATAAGTAGTGATAATCAAAAAAGAAGAAGAAAAAAAGTATTTTCAAGAAATCCCATCTGGAATATTGAGTAATAGAGCCCTTGTGTCCAGTAAAGTTCAAAATATTACGAGCAAGCGGATTAGGATGTGACTCGAGTTTTGTTAAATATTTGCCTGCGTATTTTGCAATTTCTTCAATCACTAGTGGCATATTTAAATCACGATGTATATTAGAATTTTTGATGTACCATGGAGCCGATGTTATTAACCGTAAAATTTTATTTTGCATTCGTTGTATTCTCTCTACATTGAAAGCTGAAGCAGTGCCCCATAACTGAATACCGCAACACCATATTGGCTTCAAAAGCGACTTCTATAATAAAAGTTTACAGTCCAGGCTAAGTGTTGAATTTCTGCCAATCAACCATTGTATTTGAGATAACTTAAGTTTCATCTGAGTTAGCTTAAAGTCAATATGATGTTTCCGTGTAAGCCTTCGATCAAGTTATTTCACTTGGGAATGTTGAGGAATATTTTGATTATTGATTCGAATTGGGGAACAAGTATCTCTTCTTAGAGTAAACGTTTTATGGACACACTTTTGTTCATTTACCTTAATTCTGCATAAGTTCAACCACATTTCCAATTGTGTAATATGTTCTTGTAGATATCGGGAAGCCTCGTGAAGGTTTTCATGCATACTTAGGCAGGCTGTATCATCGGCAAACGTAGATGTATGGATATTGCTGCTCAAAGGCATATCACAAGTATAGATCAAATACAAAACTGACCCCAGTATGCTCCCCTGTGGCACACCGGATGATATAGATTCAGGCACACTCAAGAATTCTCCTTCCACAACCGTGAACTTACGGGTAGTAATGTAACTTTCTAATAAATTTACTAAATTTATTGGTAGATATGATTTTAATTTTAAAATTAGGCCTTCATGCCACACTTTATCAAATGCCTGAGAAACGTCAATTAACAGGGCAGAACAATACTTCTTTTCCTCAAATGTTTTTCTTATAAATTGAACCAATCTATGAGTTTGTTCAATGGTGCTATGCTGACTTCTAAAACCAAATTGATGGTCTGGGATGCACCCACTATCAGTTAAAATTGGGGACAATTTTGTCATGAGCAGCTTTTCGAAGAGTTTTGACATAGTTGACAGCACACTTATTGGCCTATATGATTCAGCTTTAGTAAAATCTTTGCCCGGCTTTGGAATCATTTTTATTTTTGCAAACTTCTAGAGTTGTGGATAATACTCCAGTCGTTATACGGCATTAGAAATAAATAGCAATATTCTTATTGCAATATGCGGCAAGTTCATCAGCATCTTGTTACTAATTCCATTAATACCTGGAGCTTTCTTTGGCTTGAGTTCAGCAATTACTTTATGTACATCACGCATCTTAAACTTTAAGGCTCGATGGGGTAGAGCAACTACACTCGGCAAATCAGCAACACCAGTACATGTATTTGGGGTAAATACGGATTTTAAATGCTCAGCAAATATTTTAAATTTTTCCGTATCCCTTCTTGCCCATCCTCCGGTAGATGTGCGCAGAGGTGGCTTAAACTCAACGGGTGTTTTAAGCTTTCTAGCAGCGCGCCACAAAGAGTAATTAGATGTTGGTGTGACATCAAGGCCTTTCAAATAATTTTTAAGAGATGCAGTTTTTTCAGATGCAAGCAACTCTTGAAGTCGTTTAGAACATTATTTAAGTCTGAGTATATGTTGGGGTGATCTGTGCTGTTGCCATTCTCTTCTAGCTCTTCTTTTTCAACAACGAGATGTTCAATATCCCTGGAATAAATTTTATTAAACCCAGACTGCGGATGGGAGGTAGTGGCATGTTCAGCAGCCTGTTTAATAATTTCGTTAAGATTGGATGTTATTTGTTTATTAATAATTATCACGTGTAATTTGGCTTAAAAAGCGTTACGATCTTTAGCCCGTTCAAATCATAAATATAGAAACAAATTAAGTTCGAAAAATAATAATTAAAATTAACTAATAATTTATGTAATTAATGCGTACTTTTCCAGCTGGGTACATACGTAACATACGCACTTGTATATATTAGTGACCTGCCGTCTTGAAGCAGTCTTGAAATGTATATACGTCATGTTTTTTAAATGTATTCTCGTGGCATGTATTATACTAAGCCAATAATAAATGCTGTCGTACCATAAACGAAGTACGATGGATGTATTGGTGTACGTGTATATGACTGTTAACAAGCGATTTCGCCAAGATGTCTTGTTTATAACAAACAATGAAAATAAGTACTGTTTATACATGTATGCTTGTTATTTTGCATATTGTACGTTTGGGTGTGTGTGTGCGTAATATTTAGCTGGTAAGCTATTATGTTTGTGTTTAAGGGAGGTTTTTTAAAGCAAGCGCACACAACTCATATAAATGCATTTGTGCGTTTGCATGTGCGCAGAAAAATATGAGAGCATACATAAATTATGTGGGTATGTATGTATGTACATGCATGACGTTTGTATACATGACAATGAGAAAAAAGTACAAGCACCACACATTTTTCAGTCACGAACTATTTTCTTATTTACTCTTAAGGCCGGGGCACAATGAATCCGTCATACGTTAAACATCGCCTTTTTCAACTGACAGCTAAGTTGAAGTACATGGTTTCCTATGAGCTCTGTTAGATTCAGTACGTGTCCTTCAACGCAAAGTACAAAATTTGTTCAACTTTTAACATTTTGCGTACTTTGAGTAGTTTGACAGATATTGGTTGGTTTTTTTGGTATATATTTTGGTATGTGTTTGTGTTTTGTGGTAGTAAAAATAAAGTTAAGCAAAAGTATAAACGAAATAAATAAAAAAGTTGAATTTAATAAATAAAATGGAGAATAAACCTCTAACAAATGCTTGCGCACATAAAGAACTCATTGCGCCAACCTTCTCCGTCGCTGCGCTAATGTCAGTTGAAAAAGGCGAAAATTAAGGTATGACGAATTCATTGTGCCTCGGCCTTTAAACCTGCAATAAGTTAAACAAATGTATTGCCGGCAACGTTGTTTGACGTTTGCTTCAGAAGATTTCCCTGTAGTAAAGCATTTGAAACTTCCCTCATGTCTTAAAAGTTCTTATAAGACGTCTTGTGCAGGTCTTTAGTATACATACATATACATAAGCATACATACTTACATATATTCGACTCATTGAGGTAGTTTACACGAGAACAATTTTTAAGCCGCACAATTTTTGTTCTTTTATAAATTACACGAAACTAATTAATCTGGCATAAAATGTATACGTATACACAGATTTATCTGTGTTATATGTAGTTTCTACAAGTGAGGCAGACGACTCGTCTAGAAAATTTGTATGAAAATCACTCAAAAATATGAGTGCTTTCCATATAAATTTTATACTCAAGTTGTCCGTCTAGGTTGTAGAAACAGGGGGTTAGTGTTTTATTTATTAATTTGAAGTCTGGTTCTCATTATAAGCGTATCGGAACATACTTGCAGGAAAAATTGTAATAAATGAGCAATTGTTTATTATTGGCAATATTTACTAAAAAATTAAAATGAAAAAATTGCTTTCATTATCTTTTATGAATTAATGCGAAAATGTATTCATATTTCTAAATAGTTACATTATCCAGAAGTACATGTTGTAACTTTTTTTAAAAGAATTAAATAAAATCTCGTTCATTTTATTTTCATGCAGCCTTTTTTAGGCTTTAAAAAGGTTTTTTAAAAAGTCTATAAAGCTTTAATAATTTTTATAAATAAGACTGATATAATTTATTTAACACGAAAAAACAATAAATTCACTTATTAGTTTAAAAGTTTGTTGACGTGACCAACCCCCTTCTTCTTTTAAATTTATTTTTCCACGACGATGGCCAACTAAAGACTAAATACGCTCTGTAAAATAAAAAACACCGAACCTGTGGTTTCGCAAGTGTGTATGTATTGGTTTTGTACTGTTAATGAGGGGTTGAAGCAGGTTGAAAAATAATGCCAACCAAAATAACAACTCTCTTCACCGAATTTGCCAACAAACTGGCATGTTGTGCCAGAATAATTAATCCCGTGTAAACTACCTCATTCAAAAACTTTTTTAAGGAATCCCTATACTTATTTTTCCTTTTTATACTATTTATAATATAAGGTCTGTCTGCGTACTTTTCCAGTAGCAAATACTCAGTAACAGCGTTGTCAAGTTGGTGCGTTTCGCACCATTTTGGGTGCTTTTTGAAATTTTTTGTGCGAAAAATTCCTTAGTGGTGCGCTTTTTTTAAATTTTGGTGAATTTTTTAATTTTTGGTGGCACCAACGCAAATTAAACACGATAGTGGGTTAAAACTGGTAAATTTTTGTTGTGAAACTTTTACTAACTTCCTGATAGTGTTAATTACCATATTGATAGTAATGATGTTTAAAAAACATCACAATTTGAAATGAAATCTTTTTTATGACCCTATGATAACAATAATGATGAAAATATTAGTTTTATTAATTTGGAATAATAAATTTTTGATCTCTTTTTTAAAAGTTTTAAGCAGAATTTATAAAAATAATGTACAAAAATCTATAATTTTTTACAAATTAATGTGTGTGCCCTTAATTACTTGTATAAGTCATATATTTCTTTGGTCGAGATATTCAGTATATTACATATGAACAAGTCCAAAAATATTTGTTATTTTTCCGAGAGTTCAATTAATCTAAAAAAAAATTTCTCATTTACAAAAATATAATACCCCTTATTTGGAATGGCGTCGTCGCCGTCACAGCAAGGCGACATTAAATATTGCCACTTGTATACTCTTTATCGGCTCTTATTGACAATAGTAGTAGTGAACTGGCGGTTCGGCGACAATTAAACTTGCAAAATTGTGAGTGAAATTGTTAAATTGTGACTGAAATTGCTGAAATTGTTAAATTCTTGGAAATTTGTGTGTTCGGCGGCGCTTTGATGTTTTTTTGTTTTGATGTTTTTGTTTGACCGTGGGAATTTTTCTTTGGAATATTTTGTGTGAATGTATTAAGGTGACTCATAGTTTTGAGGTTTTTATGTATGTATATGCCGAAGGAAAATCATGGATATGATTTTTCCAAATGCCGATGGGAAAACCATGGAAATGAGTTGTTCTTATGCCGACAGGAAAACGTGAAAGTTATTTTTTCTAATGCTAATATAGGTGTTGGTAGACTGTGATTTGGGTGGATGGGTGTTTGTAGGTGTTGTAATATGTAACCGTAGGAGTTTGTGGATGTATCCGTCTGCGGGAATTTAAGCGAGGCTTTGTTAAGAGGGGGGCCGGGGTGTAGTTGAGGTAGATCGATTATATATATGTGAGAATTTAATCCTGATCGTGATTTGAGGTGGGTTGGGGTGTTGTGGAGGTAGATGGATCGCCTGTATGTGTGTGTGTATGTGTGTGTATTTCTGTAGGAATTGGAATATACATATTTCTGTAGGAGATTAAGGGTGATCGCGACTTATAAGGGGCGATGTATTCTAGTAATATGTAACCGGTGGAATCTGTTTGTTTGTATGTATGTAGGAGTTTAATGCTGACTATGATTTGGGTCGGTAGGGTTGTTGACGTAATATGTAGTCATAGGGATTTGTAGGTGTGTCTGTCTGTAGGAGTTTAAGGCTGGTCGTGATTTGAGGTGGGTGAGGATTTTGTTGAGGTAGATTGATTGTGTGTATGTATGTATGGGTGTGAGAATTTAAGATGATTGTGATTTATTAGAGGCGATATGTTCTTGTTATATGTAGGCGTGGGAATCTATATGTATATATGTCTGTGGGAGTTTAAAGGCTTCATTAGTCTTTACTTTCTGTTGCTGTTCTGTGCGTTCTTTTCCGTATAAAATATTTTGCAATTACTTTTTCTGTGAAAAAAATCAGCTGGCAACCTATAGAATTGATTACACTTGTACAAAAAGTATCACAACACACTAATACACACACACTTTTGGCAGTCACTTAACGTTGAATTCTATTTTCTACAGATCAGTCCGCAACATAACAGAACGAAAAAGGAAAAACAAACGACCCATACAGATTTTCAACTAAACAGAAACAAAACAGCTGATTCAGAACAGAACAGCACGTACAAACTAATTCTGCCTTAAGACTATCCATAATTCAGGTAGGTGAGAGTGTTCTGTTGTTGAGATTAATTTTATATATTTTATATGTTGTGACGACAATTCTTAGGCTGGGGTAGAGCTCAGCGATGTCCAGGATTCGTCCACAAAAATTTATTGATTTTTGCTGAGATTCCTCCTTATATACGCAAATTTCTGCTAACAATCAGTTGTCATAAAACGTAACTTACTAAATAATGGTTGTATAAAAATGTCAATTTAGCTATTTTAATACTTAAATTCACATATAGATGGCGACTCCATCTATAACAAAGCGTTAATTTTAAAATGATTTTTAACATTGAAAGAACAAATAATAGTAAAAAGGTATCAATTCATGGGAGATATAATTCAATATAAGTAATTAAAATTCATATGAGATATAATTCAATATAAATAATTATAATCCAATATAAGCGAGTACACAAAATTATTTTCATAAAGGAATATACAGATGTTGGACGGTGAAAACGAGGGTACTGACTTTCGTCGTTACAGTCCCCCCTTTCTTCGGGTGAGGAACTATTGAGTTGCCTGGGTTTCGATTTTGACATCGCCGTTGCGGCGGATCTGGACTCGGTATGTTGTCCCATTCAAGCACTGTTGGAATTAGTGGCGTTTGCGTGCTGACCCGACTTGTTTTATTTAAGGTTGGTTGTGGCTTGGCTGTACTCATCCGAAAGCAGGTCGCCTTAGGTTTAGCAGTAGCACTGTTGTGCCTGCCTCGCTTACTGGTGGTTGGTATTTCGTCATCGATGAATATCATTCTTCTCTATTTTTGTTGCTCTGTGTCCATTGCTTTGCGAAACTTTTTGCAAGATTCTTCAAATCGTTGTTGATACGCCATCTAGTCTTAAAAAGGTTGTTAGTTCTGCGGAAAGAGTAAAAGACATAATTATTATAAGTCAGTCATGGCTGTAATAGGGTTTAAGTTCGTTTAAATGTGCTGTCCTTATTTCTTTTGTCCGAGTACATTGTATTTTAACTATGACTGGTGACGTAAATGAATTTATCATATATGGTCCCCCATATTTCGGGGCTAATTTGGCGGCGTAGCTGTCCACTGCTTTAGAGAGTGGATGCTGTTTCAAGAGTACGAGGTCACCCAAACTGGGTTTCCACTGCCGTCGCCTTAAATTATAGTGACGTTTTTGATTGACGGACGCTGTATTTAGATTTTGTTTTACGATCTGAAAAATTTCTTGAATATCCGCCGCACGATCTTCAGGGGTAACTATTCGGGCACCTGTGCCGGCGGTTACGTCATCATAAAGAGTTTTTGGAAGTCTTGGCTCCCGCCCCTGGGTGATGAGTGCGGGCGAATACCCAGTTGATTCCGCTACACTGGTGTTTACTGCCAGCATGATTTCTGGGAGGAATTCATCTCAGCGATTGTGTTGTTGACCTGAAAATTGAGCAATAATAGTCTTGATGGTTCGATTCGCGCGCTCGGTTGGATTCTCTTGCGGCGTATATGGGGCTGTCAACTGCTGGTAGACGCCTATATCCTTTAAGTAGCGTTGGACCAGTCGAGAGGTGAACTGGGTACCGTTGTCCGTAATGAAAACTATTGGCACCCCGTAACGGCAAAGTATGCGTTCTCGGAATGCTTTCACGACTCCTTCTGCGGTGGCCTTTCTCATAGGAATTAATTCGATCCACTTGGAAACTTTATCGATTATTACTAGTAGCATCGTATTGCCGTGTTTCGACCTGGGTAATGGTCCAACGAAGTTAGCGCATATCGTTGCCCAAGGTTCCTCGGTAAGGTGGGTGAGCATTTCTCCCGCGGGTTTTTGTTAACTGCTTTTAAATTGTTGACAGGATTGACAACTGCGCACATATTTACTGATGTCCCGAAACATTCCGGGCCAATAATACCTGGTAGCGATGCGGTTTATTGTTTTTCGAATGCCAAGGTGGCCGGCTGTGACGTTGTCATGATTCTCCTGGAGTACTCGAATTCTTTGGGGTGTTGATACACACAGTTTCCATGGGATGTCATCTTCGTCATTGATTTGCCGCTCAAAGTGGCGATATAGTTGCTCATTTATAATGCGATAATCGGTATACTTCTGGGGGTTGTCGATTACTATCTGTTTCATCTTTTGTAACCAGGCACAATCATGTGGTGTGTTGTTCTCGCAACTGGCGAAATTCACACTGTCTAGCGGTTGCCGTGATAATGCGTCTGCTACAACGTTGTTCCTGCCTTGTCGATATTGTATCGTAAAATTAAATTGTTGTAGCTCTAATGCCCAGCGGGCTAATCTTCCCGTGGGACTTTCTATCGAGTTTAACCATTTCAGGGCTAAATGGTCTGTCAGCACAATGAAAGGGTACCCTTCCAGATACGCCCGCATCTTCCTGATTCCCCAGACAATGGCCAGACACTCCTTTTCTGTGGCAGAGTAATTTTTTTCTGCCTGATTTAGGTGGCGGCTAGCATACGCGATGACTCGTTCTGCCCCCTCGCATTCTTGCGTCAATACTGCGCCCAACCCGAAGTTACTGGCGTCAGTCTGCAAAGTGAATGTCTTGGAGAAGTCAGGACATGCCAAGACCGGTGCCTCTGTTAGCTTGGTCTTGAGAGTCTCGAATGCTTGTTGCTGCTCTACTCCCCACTTCCAATGTTTACCCTTCTTGAGTAATTGGGTTAAAGGTTGCGATATTGTGGCGAAATCAGGCACGAATCGGCGATACCACGAAGCGATGCCTAAAAACTGTCGCACTTCTCGCACACTCTGGGGTGGTTGTAATGTCGTAATGGCGGCGATTTTTTCTGGGTCAGTATTTATTCCCGACTCGTTTATCACGTGCCCCAAGTATTTTGTTTCGTTTGTACAAAATTTGCATTTCTCGACATTTATCTTCAAATTGGCTGCCCTCAGCCGTTTAAAAACTTCTCCAAGGTTTTTTAGGTGCCCTTCTAGAGTTCTCTCGATCACGATAATGTCGTCCAGGTATGCGAAAGCGTGTGGTTCCATATCTGGGCCAATTACCTGATCTAATGCTCTTTGGAAGGTTGCTGGGGCTGAATGTAGTCCAAATGGCATCACTTTCCATTGGAATAAACCGCGCCCAGGCACGGCAAAGGCAGTGTACTGCTTGCTGCTATCGTCCATGGGAATTTGCCAGTATCCGTTTTTTAAATCTAAGCTACTTATAAATTTGGCCTCACGTAATCTAGACAATATAGTATCAATTCGTGGTAAAGGATATGCATCGGTTACTGACCTGAGATTCAATTGTCTGAAGTCCATGCAAGTCCTCCACGTCCCGTTTTTTTTTTACCAGAGTGATTGGAAAACAGTACGGGCTACGGGAGGGCTCGATACAACCCTGGGCTATCAGCTTGTTTACTTCGGCGTCTATTATCGCTTGCATGGCCGGATTTCGGGGGGCATACCTGATTTTTATAGGGCGGTCGGCGGTGACGATGATCTTATGTGTGGTGATTGTGGATAACCCGTGGAGCTCTTGGAACTTGGGTAACTCCTTCTCCAGGAACTTGTTGATGGCCTCTTGTTCTCTAGCTGCCGTAGCCGCAGTAGCCCCTGTCTGATAGTGTTCGTTGCTGGCTCCACTGTTTTCCCAATTATTGCGTGGGTCGTCATGGTCGTGGAGTATTTGTCGAGCGGGGTTGGTACCTACCAGTTTTACGGCCCCACACGAATTATCTGTGGGTGTACAGTTTAAAGTTATCCCAGCCAACGTGATAGTGGTGTTAAATTGTCGCAAAAACTCTAGGCCTAGAATAAGGTCTTCGCTTGCTGTCTCCATCACCAGAAATTTGGAATGATGACACACATCCCCTAAAACGGTCTTAAAAATTACAGCTTTCGTTACGTTTATCGTGGAGCCATCTGCTAGGATTACTTCACTATCTTCCGTGATGTATGTCGGATTCGATTGTATTTTGTTGGCCAAGCTTTCTCGCATAAAATTACGGGTGGCACCCGTATCAATGGTGGCGTTTACCAATGTGCCGGCAATTAGTACCGAGGCTGTAAGACGGTTTTCCTCTGCCACTAGACCCGTTTGGTTCGTTGGTGGTGTAACTATATTTCCACTATTTGACGCATGTGGTAGTGGCAGTGTCTTTAGTGGGTCGCGCCGCTTGTTAATTTTTTTTCGTGTCGTCTCACTTATGGACGACGGTTGTTTATGGACTACAGACTGTGTCCGGTTATTCGCTTTACTTTTAGCCTTCTCCTTAACAGTGGTGTTAGTGATAAGGTTCATATGAGGTTGGGCACTGTGTAAATGGATTTTTCTTATGGGGTTTTTCGCTAAGTTGTTTGGAGATTCGACGTTGACACCAGTTTTGCTGGGTACTAGCTCCTCCCCGCTGATTCTCCGCTCTGGTCGCTGTATCAGAATTTGTGATGCCCTCCAGATCTTCGGCCAGGCGAATTAACTCGGTAAGGGTAGTAAAATCTCTTCTCTTTATGTACCATTGATATTCGGTACGAGCGTTAGTAAAAATACGTTGAAGCTGCTGGTCGCTTGTTAATTTGGAATGTCGCATCAAATTCTGCAAGGCCAAAACGTAGGTCTTGAATTTTTCTCGGGGTTGCTGTCTCCTGGCACGTATGTCGTCCTCGAGTTGCTCAAAGTATCTGGAGGGAAGAAAAAATTCTAAGAATCTTGTTTTAAAGGTATTCCATACCTGCCAGTGCTCGTTATTGCTGCGATACCACACGAGAGCCTGGTGTTGTAGAAGTTCCGGCATTATTATTGGTAGTTGGTCTAGTGATACCGCGTATATTTCTGCCAATTCTTCCACTCGCTCGATAAACGCTAGTGGATCACTACAGCCATCATACCCTATGCCCCATTTCCTCACGTTGTCTATTAGCGCGAACCTTGACTCGGTCTGGTTTCGTGTTGGTGTCGATACAGCTACTGGTGTGTAACCTGCTACACTTTCTCCAACATTTTCATGCGGTGCTGACTTAGAAACCGCCCCCTTTTGTGTAGGCTCGGCCAGCATATTCGACGCTTCATACCTCCCTTGTAGTTCTAATAGTCGGTTGATAACCTCTTCGTTCTGGGTGGACCCTACAAATTTAGCAAAACGCTTTCGCAGTTCTTCCACGTTGCCGTTCGTTTCTAATGCGAACTCACTTAAAGCACTTAGTAGCTCATCACGTTTGAGTGAATATGCCCAACTGGTTTTCAACATTTTGCCTTGTGTAATTTAATTTAATTTATTCTGTTTAATAGTTTTTATTCTATTTTATTTAATTGTGTTTTTTTTTTATTTTTTATTTTTGTTTATTTTGTAATTTTCGCGTATTACTTGAAATATATAAAAATACCTTTTCTCGTTTGTATCACCGCAATATTTGTATTCATATCTACCACGGTTTTTAAATACGGTAGTCGATTTTAATTTTATTTCACGTTAATTTTTATAATTCTACTATCATACCACGACATAATTATTCGCAGTGTTTGCTGTAATTTTAATTTATTAAATAAAAAAAATTTTTTTTTCTTTTCACGTCTCTACCCGTTTCTGTTTTTAGTTTACTAATGTTCCCTTTTTTTTCATAGTTTTTAATTATTCCTCCAATTGGTTTTGATCGCGTAAAAAAAATCCTTTTTTGTTCTTAGCGATCTTGTTTTTTTTTTTACCTTAATGCGCTACTTTTGTCGCAAATTATTTTTCACTTTCTTTTCCTTTAGTTTCTTAAAATTGATTTGATTATCGTTTATTTATTCCTCGTTAAAAATTTTGATAACTTAATTTTTACATATTTTTAGTTGATTACTTCTATATTTTATTTGATAAATTTTTAACTATATTTAGTTTTTTTAATTGTACAAATAAAAAAAACAACGGCGTTAAATTTTTTTTTTTTTAGTTAATTTTTACTCTCAGGGTCCCTGCTCGGGCGCCATTGTGACGACAATTCTTAGGCTGGGGTAGAGCTCAGCGATGTCCAGGATTCGTCCACAAAAATTTATTGATTTTTGGGACCGTGAGAGAGAGAGAAAAAAACACACGAAGTCGATTAAAAAAAATATTTCTTTATTACAATTTTCGTAAAATAAAATGGCCGTCTAAATGACAACTTAAACGCTCAGACGGAGCGGTATGCGTATGCTCGTAGAGAGCGCAGTCACTATGCACGCAGCTGCAGACGGGATGTGTAACTCCACACAATCAACAGGCTGCGCGTGTGAGAACGCGCGAAACAAATGCTTGGAAGGAGCGAAAGAACGTATGCTCGTGCAGAGCGCAGTCACTGTACACGCAGATGCAGGCGGGATGTGTAACACCACACAACCTACAGGCTGCGCGCGTGAGAACGCGAGAAACAAATGCTCAGAAGGAGCGAAAGAACGTATGCTCGTGCAGAGCGCAGTCACTGTACAGGCAGATGCAGGCGGGATGTGTAACACCACACAACCTACAGGCTGCGCGCGTGAGAAAAGCTCAGAAGGAGCAGTGTGCCTGTTGCTAGACCGAAATCCAAGGAGATCGACCACACAATAGTATACACTAGTTGTGTTATTATAAGTCTTTCCAGTAGATGTGTTTAAAGGCAAGTACAATGTTGATGGATGTGTAGCACCTGCGTTCAACTTTGTGTTCTTACCTTGCTGACAGCTAGCAGCAGACTCCCAATTCATGCGGAGATTCCTCCTTATATACGCAAATTTCTGCTAACAATCAGTTGTCATAAAACGTAACTTACTAAATAATGGTTGTATAAAAATGTCAATTTAGCTATTTTAATACTTAAATTCACATATAGATGGCGACTCCATCTATAACAAAGCGTTAATTTTAAAATGATTTTTAAACATTGAAAAAACAAATAATAGTAAAAAGGTATCAATTCATGGGAGATATAATTCAATATAAGTAATTAAAATTCATGTGAGATATAATTCAATATAAATAATTATAATCCAATATAAGCGAGTACACAAAATTATTTTCATAAAGGAATATACAGATGTTGGACGGTGAAAACGAGGGTACTGACTTTCGTCGTTACAATGTATGTATGTATGTATGTATGACCATAGGAATTTGTGAATGTATATCTGTGAGGATTTCAGGCTGGTCTTGATTTGTGAGGGCGGAGTGTTGTTAAAATTTTCTTGGATTTTTCTTAGATGAATTCTGCTGTGTCTGTGTGCGTGTGTATATGAGTTTCTCGCGCTGGTATTTATATGTAGATAGAAATAAATTGTTTTCAATATCGACATTTGGTACTATAAAATACTATCATATATCTGAACTTCCCTAATCCTAGTATGGTTTTATACTTACGATTGCTGTATATTTTCTCATGCTTAAATTTGTCTGCCTTTGAGAAATTTGTTTATATTACAGATTTCGTTTATTTAACTACATCAACCTTCTTTAACTGGACGACTTTTCTACACACAGAAAAAATAAACCAACTTACGTCTATTTTCACAATGTATGGTTATGAGTTAAATTGAACTTTAACTGACAGTTCTTCATATAAAACTTGCAGTTAAAGTTCCTGTTATCTTTTAACCATACATTGTGAAAAGGTACGTTAAAATCAGCAAAAACCATGTTGAATTAATAAGAAACATTAGCGAAGGTTTAGTCATATTGAAATTTCTTATTTCAATATTGAAAAATATTAATTTACAGTATTCATTTATTAAACTCACTAGTTTTGAGGTATCTCAACATACATTTTCTATTATATAGAAAATTATTGAATTAATGTGACGCATTCTTATTTTAAAGCAGCATAACTTCCTTGAGTGTAGGTCATGCGAATTTATGCTTAATATATTTTCATGATGTTGATATGTAAAAGTGATTGTTAAGATCTAATAAATACTTGAGTATTGATAAGAAATTTTATATGTATACATACATATCTACAAATTGATTTTATGTTTGCATGTATGTATGTATGTACATACAAATATGTAAGTGTATATCTCAATCATACATATTTTTTTCATCATGTCATGTCTTTTGTTGTTTTTGTTGTTGTTGTTGTTGCTGCTGATTATGTTGCTGTGTATAGATGTGAAATATCTTCAGCTTTTTTATTTGAAATTAAAAAAACGTTGTTTTAATTTTCATTTGCATTTGCTTAAAAGTTTGTGAGGATTTTCTATTTTAACTAAAGCTGAATTCCTGAAGATACATACTCTAAAGTAATAGTAACTAATAATAGAAATATTTCCTATATTTAATTTAAATTTGCTTAAAGTTGATGCAGCCTATATAGTCAACGTTAGAAATTTTTGGAGGGTGTACATTGCAAAACCTTTTAAAAATGTATAAACATTTTAAATGAAACTGATTCAACACCTCCAGCTTTGGTGATGACAGTTTTTCTTTTTTTTTTGTTTGCCAGTTTGCTTGGTTTAACTTTTTTTATACCCTTTACCAAAAAATGGTAAAAGGGTATATATAGGTTTGTCATTCCGTTTGTAATTTCTACAATATTAATAAGCGACACATAAAGTATATATATTCTGGATCCTTATGCATAGGGAAGACGAACAAGCGATGTCCGTCTGTCCGTCTGTCCGTCTGTCTGTACGTGAAATCGGTTTTCCCAAGCTCCCAGAAGAGCTAGCGACTTCGTTCTTGGACTGGTGTATCAGAAATTTTCCGAAAAATTTTGCTATTGAAATTCAGCATAATCGAGCAGACGGTTTCAGAGCTGGAAAACTCAAACTCAATTTACCCATAGAAAATAACTACCGAAAACAAGTTTTTATTACTTTTTTATTAAATTAACTTATTTTATACTTCGGTATGAATAAAATTGGTATTTATAATTAAAAAAAAATTTTAAAAACTTAACAGATTAAAAAACGTTTCCAGGGTTGGAAAACTTTAACTTTTTTCCTAATAATTAAACATATTTCATGTTTTAGGAAGAAGGATATTTTCTCAGGAACGGTAAGAGCTATGGGTCTGAAATTTGGACAGTGTATGTAGAACTTTGGTCGCTACAACAAATATATAAAAGCTAAAAATTAAAGGGTGTTCCAAAATGAGTAACGAAAACTTTTAAAATCCCATGTAATATACATACAATTGTATGTATGTGTCTACATATGTATATTGACACTTGAAATTTGTAAAATTAGTGTATTTTTATATAGGCTACAACAATTAACAATAAAATTAAAAAAATTTAAATTAAAGGGTGGCCCATCAGTTAATGAAATTTTGACTATGTAATTTTGACAAATTGCTATATCTTGGAAACTGTAAGAGTTAAACTCTTGAAATTTTCAAAAACGGTCAAACTAAAAAATCCGAAAATTATAAAATCGCCAAAAATTTAAAAAAATCGCCAGAACAAAAAAAATCGCCAAAATGAAAAAAAAAACGCTAAAATTAAAAAAAAAGCCAAAAACCGAAAAAAAATCGCCGAAACAAAAATAAATGATTATGTGAACAAAAATCGCCAAAAATTAAAAAAAAATCGCCTAAATGAAAAAGAATCGCAAAAATCAAAAAAAATCGCCAAAACGAAAATAAATCGCTAAAATTAAAAAAACGCCATAAACCGAAATAAAATCGCCAAATCAAAAAAAAATTTCCTATATGAAAAAAATCGCCAAAAATTAAAAAAAATAGCTTAAATAAAAAAAAATCGCCAAAACGAAAAAAAATCGCCAAAATTAAAAAAACGCCAAAAACCGAAAAAAAATCGCCGAGAAAAAAGTGTCAAAACAAAAAAAATCCCACAATGACAAAAATCCGCAAAAATCGCCAAAAAAAAAAAACATTTTTATATGAACAAAAATCGTCAAAAATTAAAAAAATCGCCTAAATGAAAAAAAATCGCCAAAACGAAAAAAAATCGCCAAAATTAAAAAACGCCAAAAACCGAAAAAAATCGCCAAAACGAGAAAAAAACTGTCAAAACTAAAAAAATTAAATATATAAAAAATAAAAAAATCGCCTAAATGAAAAAATCGTCAAAATCAAAAAAATCGCCAGCACGAAAAAAATCGCCAAAATTAAAAAAAAGCCAAAGACCGAAAAAAATCGCCAAAACCAAAAAAAAAATTGCCTATATGAAACGAATCGCCAAAATTTAAAAAGCACCAAATTAAACATAATGCCAAAAAATTAAAAATTGCACTAGAAAAAAAGTATGAATTTTTTCACGAAATGAATATGCAGCTACATATCTCTGTGCTTATGTTTGTATCTCTATACTACATAAACGCACTTTGGTAAAGGGTATATAAGATTCGGCACAGCCGAATATAGCACTCTGACTTGTTATTTTATTTTTTTGATAAACATTTAAAATCAAAGGGGAGTTTTATAATGAAATTTTTATTTTCATAATTGATGAAAACAAACACTACTTTCTTTCAAATGAAATCATTTGAACTACTTTTGAAACCTTAGTCCTCTATAAAATTTAGGTTTATTTTCCATATTGCTTAATTTATAAGACTTTAAAAATTTGTTCTTCGGGTGATTATATATTCTATTATACGATTATGAATAAGAATGCAGTAAGCTGATGTCTTTGCTTACTGTTTCAAATTAAAATTTTATTCAATTGGTCCCCTATTGAATAAAAGGAGCCTTTTTCTTAAACTCTGATGCAGTTAGAAGCGCTGGAGATTCTTTCATACATATAAGTAACAGCTTTTTTGCAATTTTAGATACATATAAAATAGAATTGAATAACATTTGTTTTTGATTTTTATGTTAAGAAGTATAGATATGAATGTACTTTACTAAAACTAATTTTATTCTTGAATAGCGATCAACAGAAAACAAAGTCGTTTTCTAAGAATTTAATCCTACTCTTTTGACGGTTTCTGTAGCATAGAGGAACCGCGTGTACTAAACGAATTAATTAGTTATGAATAATACGATATATATTTATTTTATGAAGGCTGATCGTCTTTAGCTTTTATTTGATATTCTAGAATATACGATTTTTTCTCATTTTATTAAAGTTCAGCTTATTGTATTCATATTTTTGATATCTTTAATTTAATTGTGATTGTGTGTCTGTTAGCAGACTCTACGTATAAGTTAGTCAGTCACTCTTTATTTTTATTTATTTTTCCTTCTAATGTGTCACTAATTTTTGATTTTACTACTTCAAATAGAGAACATTTACATATGTATATAATTTTTAAAAGCATACATATAAATAAATATATGTATGTATGTAAAAATTATTTCATATACAAGGAAATACATGTTTAATAATCAACTATTCTAGAAAATCGGTCACAAAGAACTCAGTTACCTCCACCAGAGAGCAATTCACCATAAGTATTTGCATAAAGTGTCAGAAACATTGGAATATCTATGTTTGGGAGAATATTACCTCAAGTGTTTCAACATAAGGTTTACTGGTTGATCCCTTGAAGTAATTCTTGCTAACGTAGGCTTGATTGTATCGCATGCAGATGTAATGATTTTTCCCTTTAAAAAGGTCCTCATCACCATCAATCATACCCTCTACAACACATTTATGAGTTGCATTGATCCAGATACAATTGCTGTCTGCGAATTCATTATTAAAAAAGAGCTTTTCATCATCATCATCTAACAGATTTATTCATATATTTTGCTAGCAAGCATGCTAGCTTCTATCGATAGTGAAGCAAGAGCCGGAGATGTAGTGGTGTTTCAATTAAAAATGTACACTATTAGAATTTACGAATTAACTCTTTGGAATTTTGTACACAGTAGATACAGATGTACATTTGTATTTCATTTCCAAAAATTGCATGACGTGAGGAATTTTTTTTAATTATACATGCTTCTATGATCAGAATTCTCGCAAAATGCTGGCTGGGAATACATAAATAAAAGAAATAATAATACTAAAGTTTAACTAAACACAAACGAAATCCCTTTAACTAAGCTAATTCAATTTATTGAACTCTCTTCCTTAAAATATTATGGCTTTCATGCAATAGCAAATAAGGAAAAAACCCTGAAGGAAACGTGGGGTTAAGTGTTCCCAAGTCGCCACTTTTGTCGACTATTTTGGTGACATTGTCAACAGAGCGTCTATTAATATTGTTCTTAATGCGTAGAAAACCTTTTTTCATACATATACACACAACTATGCTTCTTCTTGATTTATTGGTTTGTTGAAAACAAAAATAAAAAATTAAGAAATCAAATTAAAAGGTGAATTTAAATGTATTGAACAATAATTTATAAAAAAACTTAAAAAGAATTTGCAAAAAAAGATATAAAATAACCATCCATATTGTAAAAATAGAAAATGTTAAAATTAAATTAAAATTTTAACCGAAAGTGCCAATTATGGAAATTGTTTTACCCTGTGGAAGATTTTGTGCCATCAGTTTAAGATGTGTCATACTTGCAGATTCATTCGTAAGTGTTTGATTTTACTAATTCAGCGAAACATTTTTTATTAACATATGTTTATTTTTTTTAATAGAGATGGCAAACAAAGTCCCAAGTTGCTGGTGATATGCTGAGCAAATAAATGAATTTATCCCGGTTATTGCATGTTTTTTAATTATAAGTTCCATTTTTTATATATTTGATTAATAAAATACCAAATACTAGAATAACTAAAATGTGCTAGTGACTATCTGTTTCCAATGTCTTCATATGGTCCCTAAAGAACTATCTAATCAGAAGTTTCAATGTCCGTAGTTGCTTTTCAATGACATGCACATGTTAAATATCTATAGCAAAAAGCATTGAGTGGGGTATAATTAGTCAGTAGTACTGGCGATAAAGTCAATAGTGAATCAGTACTGATTCCTGCAGGGAAATGTTATATCAAGAGAAATACTACAAACACACAATCAATCTCATGTTTTGTTTCTTGTTGACTTGTAAGCTAATAAGTGCGTGTGTAATATGTGTGCATATAGTAGTAGCAACTTTAAACGCTTATAGCTCCCAAAATACTAAACCGATTTCAATAAAATATAGATTCTGCACATCTGTACTGAAACAACTTTAAAACCATATTAATCTTTTTAAAATCGGTGCAGTAGTACCAGCGTAAAAGGGATTACAAAAAACATGTTTGCCTATTAATTATATATGTAGATATCCACATCCATACATAAATAGTTTTTGTTAGTTGAGTGACTCGTACATATATATTTATACGCATATAAATATGTATATATATGTACATAAATACATGTAAATAGGTATATAATTAAGTGTACTCTGAACTCTGCAATTTGAAACAAAAGAAAATTCTTTAGCCTTGTCTGCTAATTACACGCAGAATTCACTTTATTTCGATTCGAGTTAAAATGTAACCCTAGTAACAAATTGAGGGACTAGACATCGACCAAAATCTTAAAACATTTCCACATAAATTTTAATCAAGTGTTTTGATATTTTTTTTTTTTTTAATACATGTATTTATTTATTGTATCTTCAAATATGAACTAACAATAAGTATTCAAATCTTAAATCTAAAATATAATTATTAGGACCGACATAAGTAGTGATAATCAAAAAAGAAGAAGAAAAAAAGTATTTTCAAGAAATCCCATCTGGAATATTGAGTAATAGAGCCCTTGTGTCCAGTAAAGTTCAAAATATTACGAGCAAGCGGATTAGGATGTGACTCGAGTTTTGTTAAATATTTGCCTGCGTATTTTGCAATTTCTTCAATCACTAGTGGCATATTTAAATCACGATGTATATTAGAATTTTTGATGTACCATGGAGCCGATGTTATTAACCGTAAAATTTTATTTTGCATTCGTTGTATTCTCTCTACATTGAAAGCTGAAGCAGTGCCCCATAACTGAATACCGCAACACCATATTGGCTTCAAAAGCGACTTCTATAATAAAAGTTTACAGTCCAGGCTAAGTGTTGAATTTCTGCCAATCAACCATTGTATTTGAGATAACTTAAGTTTCATCTGAGTTAGCTTAAAGTCAATATGATGTTTCTGTGTAAGCCTTCGATCAAGTTATTTCACTTGGGAATGTTGAGGAATATTTTGATTATTGATTCGAATTGGGGAACAAGTATCTCTTCTTAGAGTAAACGTTTTATGGACACACTTTTGTTCATTTACCTTAATTCTGCATAAGTTCAACCACATTTCCAATTGTGTAATATGTTCTTGTAGATATCGGGAAGCCTCGTGAAGGTTTTCATGCATACTAAGGCAGGCTGTATCATCGGCAAACGTAGATGTATGGATATTGCTGCTCAAAGGCATATCACAAGTATAGATCAAATACAAAACTGACCCCAGTATGCTCCCCTGTGGCACACCGGATGATATAGATTCAGGCACACTCAAGAATTCTCCTTCCACAACCGTGAACTTACGGGTAGTAATGTAACTTTCTAATAAATTTACTAAATTTATTGGTAGATATGATTTTAATTTTAAAATTAGGCCTTCATGCCACACTTTATCAAATGCCTGAGAAACGTCAATTAACAGGGCAGAACAATACTTCTTTTCCTCAAATGTTTTTCTTATAAATTGAACCAATCTATGAGTTTGTTCAATGGTGCTATGCTGACTTCTAAAACCAAATTGATGGTCTGGGATGCACCCACTATCAGTTAAAATTGGGGACAATTTTGTCATGAGCAGCTTTTCGAAGAGTTTTGACATAGTTGACAGCACACTTATTGGCCTATATGATTCAGCTTTAGTAAAATCTTTGCCCGGCTTTGGAATCATTTTTATTTTTGCAAACTTCTAGAGTTGTGGATAATACTGCAGTCATTATATGGCATTAGAAATAAATAGCAAGATTCTTATTGCAATATGCGGCAAGTTCATCAGCATCTTGTTACTAATTCCATTAATACCTGGAGCTTTCTTTGGCTTGAGTTCAGCAATTACTTTATGTACATCACGCATCTTAAACTTTAAGGCTCGATGGGGTAGAGCAACTACACTCGGCAAATCAGCAACACCAGTACATGTATTTGGGGTAAATACGGATTTTAAATGCTCAGCAAATATTTTAAATTTTTCCGTATCCCTTCTTGCCCATCCTCCGGTAGATGTGCGCAGAGGTGGCTTAAACTCAACGGGTGTTTTAAGCTTTCTAGCAGCGCGCCACAAAGAGTAATTAGATGTTGGTGTGACATCAAGGCCTTTCAAATAATTTTTAAGAGATGCAGTTTTTTCAGATGCAAGCAACTCTTGAAGTCGTTTAGAACATTATTTAAGTCTGAGTATATGTTGGGGTGATCTGTGCTGTTGCCATTCTCTTCTAGCTCTTCTTTTTCAACAACGAGATGTTCAATATCCCTGGAATAAATTTTATTAAACCCAGACTGCGGATGGGAGGTAGTGGCATGTTCAGCAGCCTGTTTAATAATTTCGTTAAGATTGGCAATGTTAGTTTCAATGTCATTGGGTGTTCTTAACGCAATATTTTCCGTGCAATGACTACTAAGATATTTTTTGAATACCAGCCAATTAACACGATTGGTCATCTTCATATATGGGTGAGGTAAGTTACTTCTTAGTGGGTTACAAATTGTAACGATAGTGGGGGAGTGATCGGAGGAGAGATCTAGAGAAGTTTCAATATTAATTAAATCCCTAGAAATATTTTTCATTACAAGTGTTTTGATATTTCCTCTATACGGAATGATTTAAATTAGGTAGTTACATACATATATAAAAGAGTACAAGTAAAATTTGAATTAAAATCTTTATCCAGTAAATAAAATTACTTTGTTGCTGAAATGTAAGTTTTAAGGATTATATAATCTCTATTCCTAAATTAGTAAATCAAATAGCCCATTACAATTGTCTAATTTGTTGTTGTCCTTAACTTAAATTATTTTCCTACTCATATTCTACTTATAACTAATAGCCTGTTTGTAGAAAGCGACAAAGGCGACTCACGACAAGCCAATTTGTGGAAGAATACGTAATGAAAAGCGTTTGTATAACCCGACTCGACTTTGTCGTGTAGCTTACGTTAACTCGCCCATATGTCAAATATGTTAGTTAATTTGCTTATTTTTGTTCTACTTAAGGCAAACTTTTTTGGTTTGCTACTATTAAGTATATTATTGAATTTTTGCCACAGGCCCATGGCTATTAATTTTAGTTAATTTTAATTATTATTTTTCGAACTTAGTTTGTTTCTATATTTATGATTTTAACGGGCTAAAGTTCGTAACGCTTTTTAAGCCAAATTACATGTGATAATTATTAATGAACAAATATCATCCAAGCTATAATAGTAAGGAGTAAGTCTGTTGTAAATTAGAGATGGTAAATTGGGGCTTTCATTACAAAACACGTTTCAGCAAAATTGAAACACGATGAATCAAAACAATTCACGTGTTCCATTTGCAAGAAAGTTTCGTATATAAGGCAGAAATTTACATCAACTGACACCACACACAGTGGACCAACACAGAAGAACGCTGATGATGAAGGTTTACTGGCCTTCAAAAACGGCTAGCTGTTCCGTTCAACTATATGTTGTCAGAATATTTACAACTAGCTTGGATGTTATTTGTTCATTAATAATTATCACGTGTAATTTGGCTTAAAAAGCGTTACGAACTTTAGCCCGTTCAAATCATAAATATAGAAACAAATTAAGTTCGAAAAATAATAATTAAAATTAACTAATAATTTATGTAATTAATGCCTACTTTTCCAGCTGGGTACATACGTAACATACGCACTTGTATATATTAGTGACCTGCCGTCTTGAAGCAGTCTTGAAATGTATATACGTCATGTTTTTTAAATGTATTCTCGTGGCATGTATTATACTAAGCCAATAATAAATGCTGTCGTACCATAAACGAAGTACGATGGATGTATTGGTGTACGTGTATATGACTGTTAACAAGCGATTTCGCCAAGATGTCTTGTTTATAACAAACAATGAAAATAAGTACTGTTTATACATGTATGCTTGTTATTTTGCATATTGTACGTTTGGGTGTGTGTGTGCGTAATATTTAGCTGGTAAGCTATTATGTTTGTGTTTAAGGGAGGTTTTTTAAAGCAAGCGCACACAACTCATATAAATGCATTTGTGCGTTTGCATGTGCGCAGAAAAATATGAGAGCATACATAAATTATGTGGGTATGTATGTATGTACATGCATGACGTTTGTATACATGACAATGAGAAAAAAGTACAAGCACCACACATTTTTCAGTCACGAACTATTTTCTTATTTACTCTTAAGGCCGGGGCACAATGAATCCGTCATACGTTAAACATCGCCTTTTTCAACTGACAGCTAAGTTGAAGTACATGGTTTCCTATGAGCTCTGTTAGATTCAGTACGTGTCCTTCAACGCAAAGTACAAAATTTGTTCAACTTTTAACATTTTGCGTACTTTGAGTAGTTTGACAGATATTGGTTGGTTTTTTTGGTATATATTTTGGTATGTGTTTGTGTTTTGTGGTAGTAAAAATAAAGTTAAGCAAAAGCATAAACGAAATAAATAAAAAAGTTGAATTTAATAAATAAAATGGAGAATAAACCTCTAACAAATGCTTGCGCACATAAAGAACTCATTGCGCCAACCTTCTCCGTCGCTGCGCTAATGTCAGTTGAAAAAGGCGAAAATTAAGGTATGACGAATTCATTGTGCCTCGGCCTTTAAACCTGCAATAAGTTAAACAAATGTATTGCCGGCAACGTTGTTTGACGTTTGCTTCAGAAGATTTCCCTGTAGTAAAGCATTTGAAACTTCCCTCATGTCTTAAAAGTTCTTATAAGACGTCTTGTGCAGGTCTTTAGTATACATACATATACATAAGCATACATACTTACATATATTCGACTCATTGAGGTAGTTTACACGAGAACAATTTTTAAGCCGCACAATTTTTGTTCTTTTATAAATTACACGAAACTAATTAATCTGGCATAAAATGTATACGTATACACAGATTTATCTGTGTTATATGTAGTTTCTACAAGTGAGGCAGACGACTCGTCTAGAAAATTTGTATGAAAATCACTCAAAAATATGAGTGCTTTCCATATAAATTTTATACTCAAGTTGTCCGTCTAGGTTGTAGAAACAGGGGGTTAGTGTTTTATTTATTAATTTGAAGTCTGGTCTCATTATAAGCGTATCGGAACATACTTGCAGGAAAAATTGTAATAAATGAGCAATTGTTTATTATTGGCAATATTTACTAAAAAATTAAAATGAAAAAATTGCTTTCATTATCTTTTATGAATTAATGCGAAAATGTATTCATATTTCTAAATAGTTACATTATCCAGAAGTACATGTTGTAACTTTTTTTAAAAGAATTAAATAAAATCTCGTTCATTTTATTTTCATGCAGCCTTTTTTAGGCTTTAAAAAGGTTTTTTAAAAAGTCTATAAAGCTTTAATAATTTTTATAAATAAGACTGATATAATTTAACACGAAAAAACAATAAATTCACTTATTAGTTTAAAAGTTTGTTGACGTGACCAACCCCCTTCTTCTTTTAAATTTATTTTTCCACGACGATGGCCAACTAAAGACTAAATACGCTCTGTAAAATAAAAAACACCGAACCTGTGGTTTCGCAAGTGTGTATGTATTGGTTTTGTACTGTTAATGAGGGGTTGAAGCAGGTTGAAAAATAATGCCAACCAAAATAACAACTCTCTTCACCGAATTTGCCAACAAACTGGCATGTTGTGCCAGAATAATTAATCCCGTGTAAACTACCTCATTCAAAAACTTTTTTAAGGAATCCCTATACTTATTTTTCCTTTTTATACTATTTATAATATAAGGTCTGTCTGCGTACTTTTCCAGTAGCAAATACTCAGTAACAGCGTTGTCAAGTTGGTGCGTTTTGCACCATTTTGGGTGATTTTTGAAATTTTTTGTGCGAAAAATTCCTTAGTGGTGCGCTTTTTTTAAATTTTGGTGAATTTTTTAATTTTTGGTGGCACCAACGCAAATTAAACACGATAGTGGGTTAAAACTGGTAAATTTTTGTTGTGAAACTTTTACTAACTTCCTGATAGTGTTAATTACCATATTGATAGTAATGATGTTTACAAAACATCACAATTTGAAATGAAATCTTTTTTATGACCCTATGATAACAATAATGATGAAAATATTAGTTTTATTAATTTGGAATAATAAATTTTTGATCTCTTTTTTAAAAGTTTTAAGCAGAATTTATAAAAATAATGTACAAAAATCTATAATTTTTTACAAATTAATGTGTGTGCCCTTAATTACTTGTATAAGTCATATATTTCTTTGGTCGAGATATTCAGTATATTACATATGAACAAGTCCAAAAATATTTGTTATTTTTCCGAGAGTTCAATTAATCTAAAAAAAAATTTCTCATTTACAAAAATATAATACCCCTTATTTGGAATGGCGTCGTCGCCGTCACAGCAAGGCGACATTAAATATTGCCACTTGTATACTCTTTATCGGCTCTTATTGACAATAGTAGTAGTGAACTGGCGGTTCGGCGACAATTAAACTTGCAAAATTGTGAGTGAAATTGTTAAATTGTGACTGAAATTGCTGAAATTGTTAAATTCTTGGAAATTTGTGTGTTCGGCGGCGCTTTGATGTTTTTTTGTTTTGATGTTTTTGTTTGACCGTGGGAATTTTTCTTTGGAATATTTTGTGTGAATGTATTAAGGTGACTCATAGTTTTGAGGTTTTTATGTATGTATATGCCGAAGGAAAATCATGGATATGATTTTTCCAAATGCCGATGGGAAAACCATGGAAATGAGTTGTTCTTATGCCGACAGGAAAACGTGAAAGTTATTTTTTCTAATGCTAATATAGGTGTTGGTAGACTGTGATTTGGGTGGATGGGTGTTTGTAGGTGTTGTAATATGTAACCGTAGGAGTTTGTGGATGTATCCGTCTGCGGGAATTTAAGCGAGGCTTTGTTAAGAGGGGGGCCGGGGTGTAGTTGAGGTAGATCGATTATATATATGTGAGAATTTAATCCTGATCGTGATTTGAGGTGGGTTGGGGTGTTGTGGAGGTAGATGGATCGCCTGTATGTGTGTTTGTGTATGTGTGTGTGTATTTCTGCAGGAATTGGAATATATATATTTCTGTAGGAGATTAAGGGTGATCGCGACTTATAAGGGGCGATGTATTCTAGTAATATGTAACCGGTGGAATCTGTTTGTTTGTATGTATGTAGGAGTTTAATGCTGACTATGATTTGGGTCGGTAGGGTTGTTGACGTAATATGTAGTCATAGGGATTTGTAGGTGTGTCTGTCTGTAGGAGTTTAAGGCTGGTCGTGATTTGAGGTGGGTGAGGATTTTGTTGAGGTAGATTGATTGTGTGTATGTATGTATGGGTGTGAGAATTTAAGATGATTGTGATTTATTAGAGGCGATATGTTCTTGTTATATGTAGGCGTGGGAATCTATATGTATATATGTCTGTGGGAGTTTAAAGGCTTCATTAGTCTTTACTTTCTGTTGCTGTTCTGTGCGTTCTTTTCCGTATAAAATATTTTGCAATTACTTTTTCTGTGAAAAAAATCAGCTGGCAACCTATAGAATTGATTACACTTGTACAAAAAGTATCACAACACACTAATACACACACACTTTTGGCAGTCACTTAACGTTGAATTCTATTTTCTACAGATCAGTCCGCAACATAACAGAACGAAAAAGGAAAAACTAACGACCCATACAGATTTTCAACTAAACAGAAACAAAACAGCTGATTCAGAACAGAACAGCACGTACAGACTAATTCTGCCTTAAGACTATCCATAATTCAGGTAGGTGAGAGTGTTCTGTTGTTGAGATTAATTTTATATATTGTACAGGGTGGCCCAGAAAGACCGAAGTGGTGTAAATTCCTTATAACTTTTTATTTAAGACATATTTTTTTAATTTTTTGTTTTTTAAATACAGTAAATTTATAGGGAATATTTTTAGATTAGTTGTTAAAAATGATATCCCGCAAGTGGAGGCCATTTTCTGCTTCGCACAAATGATCTCTTTTCAACACATTTTCCATGACCTTTCGCAAAACTTCCGGTGTTATGTTGTTAATTTCGTCTGGAATATTGGTTTTTAATTCCTCAATAGTCCTAGGCTTATTAACATAAACTTTCCCTTTTAAATAACTCCAAAGGAAACAGTCTGGAGCGGTTAAATCCGAGGAACGAGGAGGCCAATTAAAATTGCTTCTACGCGAATTTATTCTTTCCCCAAAGATGTCGCGTAAAATAGCCATTGTGGCCCTCGGAGTGTGCGCTGTGGCTCCATCCTGTTGGAACCATATTTGCGGATGGTATTCCACGGCTGGCCTTACAAAATTTTCCAATATGGCCCGATATCGATCACCATTGATGGAAATGGCGACATCTCTTTCATTTTCCAAAAAATATGGACCAATGATCCTTTCTGAAGAAACACCGCACCAAACAGTACACTTAACTGGGTGTAATTGTCGTTGATGAAGTACTCTCGGGTTTTCCTTAGCCCATATCCTAAAGTTTTGCTTGTTAACAAACCCATTTAATTGGAAATGGGCTTCGTCACTCATAAATAAGTTATGAATAATGGAAATGGAAAGAGCACATTTGTGCGAAGCAGAAAATGGCCACCACTTGCGGGATACAATTTTTAATAACTAATCTAAAAATATTCCCTATAAATTTACTGTATTTAAAAAACAAAAAATTAAAAAAATATGTCTTAAATAAAAAGTTATAAGGAATTCACACCACTTCGGTCTTTCTGGGCCACCCTGTATATGTATGTATGACCATAGGAATTTGTGAATGTATATCTGTGAGGATTTCAGGCTGGTCTTGATTTGTGAGGGCGGAGTGTTGTTAAAATTTTCTTGGATTTTTCTTAGATGAATTCTGCTGTGTCTGTGTGCGTGTGTATATGAGTTTCTCGCGCTGGTATTTATATGTAGATAGAAATAAATTGTTTTCAATATCGACATTTGGTACTATAAAATACTATCATATATCTGAACTTCCCTAATCCTAGTATGGTTTTATACTTACGATTGCTGTATATTTTCTCATGCTTAAATTTGTCTGCCTTTGAGAAATTTGTTTATATTACAGATTTCGTTTATTTAACTACATCAACCTTCTTTAACTGGACGACTTTTCTACACACAGAAAAAATAAACCAACTTACGTCTATTTTCACAATGTATGGTTATGAGTTAAATTGAACTTTAACTGACAGTTCTTCATATAAAACTTGCAGTTAAAGTTCCTGTTATCTTTTAACCATACATTGTGAAAAGGTACGTTAAAATCAGCAAAAACCATGTTGAATTAATAAGAAACATTAGCGAAGGTTTAGTCATATTGAAATTTCTTATTTCAATATTGAAAAATATTAATTTACAGTATTCATTTATTAAACTCACTAGTTTTGAGGTATCTCAACATACATTTTCTATTATATAGAAAATTATTGAATTAATGTGACGCATTCTTATTTTAAAGCAGCATAACTTCCTTGAGTGTAGGTCATGCGAATTTATGCTTAATATATTTTCATGATGTTGATATGTAAAAGTGATTTTAAGATCTAATAAATACTTGAGTATTGATAAGAAATTTTATATGTATACATATGTACATATCTACATATTGATTTTATGTTTGCATGTATGTATGTATGTACATACAAATATGTAAGTGTATATCTCAATCATACATATTTTTTTCATCATGTCATGTCTTTTGTTGTTTTTGTTGTTGTTGTTGTTGCTGCTGATTATGTTGCTGTGTATAGATGTGAAATATCTTCAGCTTTTTTATTTGAAATTAAAAAAACGTTGTTTTAATTTTCATTTGCATTTGCTTAAAAGTTTGTGAGGATTTTCTATTTTAACTAAAGCTGAATTCCTGAAGATACATACTCTAAAGTAATAGTAACTAATAATAGAAATATTTCCTATATTTAATTTAAATTTGCTTAAAGTTGATGCAGCCTATATAGTCAACGTTAGAAATTTTTGGAGGGTGTACATTGCAAAACCTTTTAAAAATGTATAAACATTTTAAATGAAACTGATTCAACACCTCCAGCTTTGGTGATGACAGTTTTTCTTTTTTTTCTGTTTGCCAGTTTGCTTGGTTTAACTTTTTTTATTTTATTTTTTTGATAAACATTTAAAATCAAAGGGGAGTTTTATAATGAAATTTTTATTTTCATAATTGATGAAAACAAACACTACTTTCTTTCAAATGAAATCATTTGAACTACTTTTGAAACCTTAGTCCTCTATAAAATTTAGGTTTATTTTCCATATTGCTTAATTTATAAGACTTTAAAAATTTGTTCTTCGGGTGATTATATATTCTATTATACGATTATGAATAAGAATGCAGTAAGCTGATGTCTTTGCTTACTGTTTCAAATTAAAATTTTATTCAATTGGTCCCCTATTGAATAAAAGGAGCCTTTTTCTTAAACTCTGATGCAGTTAGAAGCGCTGGAGATTCTTTCATACATATAAGTAACAGCTTTTTTGCAATTTTAGATACATATAAAATAGAATTGAATAACATTTGTTTTTGATTTTTATGTTAAGAAGTATAGATATGAATGTACTTTACTAAAACTAATTTTATTCTTGAATAGCGATCAACAGAAAACAAAGTCGTTTTCTAAGAATTTAATCCTACTCTTTTGACGGTTTCTGTAGCATAGAGGAACCGCGTGTACTAAACGAATTAATTCGTTATGAATAATACGATATATATTTATTTTATGAAGGCTGATCGTCTTTAGCTTTTATTTGATATTCTAGAATATACGATTTTTTCTCATTTTATTAAAGTTCAGCTTATTGTATTCATATTTTTGATATCTTTAATTTAATTGTGATTGTGTGTCTGTTAGCAGACTCTACGTATAAGTTAGTCAGTCACTCTTTATTTTTATTTATTTTTCCTTCTAATGTGTCACTAATTTTTGATTTTACTACTTCAAATAGAGAACATTTACATATGTATATAATTTTTAAAAGCATACATATAAATAAATATATGTATGTATGTAAAAATTATTTCATATACAAGGAAATACATGTTTAATAATCAACTATTCTAGAAAATCGGTCACAAAGAACTCAGTTACCTCCACCAGAGAGCAATTCACCATAAGTATTTGCATAAAGTGTCAGAAACATTGGAATATCTATGTTTGGGAGAATATTACCTCAAGTGTTTCAACATAAGGTTTACTGGTTGATCCCTTGAAGTAATTCTTGCTAACGTAGGCTTGATTGTATCGCATGCAGATGTAATGATTTTTCCCTTAAAAAAGGTCCTCATCACCATCAATCATACCCTCTACAACACATTTATGAGTTGCATTGATCCAGATACAATTGCTGTCTGCGAATTCATTATTAAAAAAGAGCTTTTCATCATCATCATCTAACAGATTTATTCATATATTTTGCTAGCAAGCATGCTAGCTTCTATCGATAGTGAAGCAAGAGCCGGAGATGTAGCGGCGTTTCAATTAAAAATGTACACTATTAGAATTTACGAATTCACTCTTTGGAACTTTGGACACCGTAGATACAGATGTACATATGTATTTCATTTCCAAAAATTGCATGACGTGAGGAATTTTTTTTTAATTATACATGCTTTAATTTTTTCGGTAAATTTATTAGATACTCATACAGATACAGATATAAAGTAATATCTGTTTACATTGCATTTTATAATATATG
This sequence comes from Tachina fera, assembly GCA_905220375.1. Classification (NCBI taxonomy): domain Eukaryota; kingdom Metazoa; phylum Arthropoda; class Insecta; order Diptera; family Tachinidae; genus Tachina; species Tachina fera. The sequence goes on from LR999963.1 coordinate 128,256,502, forward strand.
CATGCTTCAGCATGATTCTTGTTGAAGTCCATATTTATTCACTAAATTTGTTTAATATTCATTTATACACATCTACATTCTTAAAGAATGGATACGAAAGTCCAATTTCTTTAGTTTATTTGTGAAGTGAAGATCTTTTATAATAGGCCCATTTTCATATATTGATTTTTTTTTGCTTAGAGCTTTCAAAATGGAAAATGTACATCTTTTACTATAAAAACTGATAATATGATGTGTTGCTGAATATAACACTGTGTTTTACTTCATTTTGAATGCTTAAGTTTTCTCAATATTTCATACTTACCAACAAGTTTAGAGAATTACAATACATTAAAGTAATTATCTTTCCTGAGACCTATCATTCTTAATCAATTATTCAAAAACAAGACAAACTAGATTTTTCCTTTGTAATTTTATTTTTATATAATTTTATATAGAAACATTTTATCATCTTCAAATTACTGTATAGTGTATTTAGCAGTTTTCTCTTGAACTTTTCTATTTTATACGCTAAGTAAGTCTTTATATATCAATCCACTTATAAGAACCATTAATGATAAATTCTTTTCACATAATTTCTTTTAATAATCTATTAAATCATTGTACTATTGATGTCATATTGAGTAATGTTAAATCCTATATTTGTGAATGAATTTTCAAAAGTGTTTATTAAAAAATTCTTTACCATCATCTGCTTTTAAATTTTTTGGTATTCGTACCAGTTCAAAAATATTTTCCATTACCTTGGTTTTTTAGAGTGAAGCCTTTATTTTCAACGATACTGACCATATAAAATTTAAGAACGTGACAATTACAGCCTACAACAATCAATAATTTATATTTTCTGTAGTATAGTCTCCAATTTCATCTAAATCCGCTTTCATTATATTTCTACAATACACAATAAATTTTAGAGATTGCTTATAGAGTTGGTTTACTAAATTTCATTGACATTGAGTTGTTTTCCAGATTTTTTGGAGTATTGTGGCCTACTTGATGGCCTTTCAAATGTCGTAGGTAACATTAACGAAAAAATTTAGTAGACCCTTAACGAAAAAAATCGTTAAATATACTGTCTTTTTATTCAAATCTAAACAAAATTTATTAATACAAACAAATTTTCTTCAAAACAAATAATAGATTTTTGTTAAAAATGTAGTAAAATACAATATGTTGGCTTGAATAAAAATTGAATAAAACTCTTTTAAATAAACTAAATTTTAGTTAAAACAGTGGTAAAATAGTAGAACCGCATAGTAATCAAAACTACACCTAAAATAGTTAAATTAACGTCTTTAAAGGAAGTAAATTAGAATAATGTATCGTTTATTTTAATAAATTTTGTTAATTTAACTCCCAAAAAAGTGTTGTTTTGAATATTAATCTGTTAAAATTTCGTTAAAAAAAGAAGACTTAATGAACTAAAACGTTGTAGATTTGAACAAATTTCGTAAAATTCAACTAATTTAATATATTAGAAATGAATAAAAAAATTTTAAATAACTAAAAATACGTAAAATTGAAAAATTGGCTGTAGAATTGAAGACATTTCGTTAAGTTTTACAATTTTATTCCATTTACATTAAATAAATACGCATACAAATGAAGAAATTTCTTCATTTCGTAAAAAAAACTGTTAAGCTTGTCTGGCGAATACTTTATTTCATACTGTGGTTCCATATACATAAGTAGTATCATTATAAAAAAATATTGTTGTAAATTAATTTTTAAAAGTTTAAAAAAGTGGATTATAAAAGAGACAAAATAGTATAAACACATTTAATATGTTAAATGATCCAAATATTGACCAAATTTCCAGTACAACTGATAATAATATTTTACAAGTTTATCGAAAAACTATTTTCCTGCAAATGCTGCTAATTTCAATATAGAATCAAAAATTACCGGCTCCACGAACTGTCCCATGCTTCTGAGGTACTAAGCAAATGGACACATTACACAAAGCTATTTGGTTTCAAGTTGGTACGTATTTGATTAATAATAAAATCAAATTTTTAAGAAATGTATTGCACTTTTGTAGGTAGATATAGATATATATATATATATATATATATATATATATATGTATGCATATATCCAAAACCAGAGTGCTTTCGTGAAAATTTTGAAACGTTGCGCTTAAAAATTCACTCCGTGTTTGAAGAGAATAGCAAATCTAGCAAACTTGGACTTGCATATTAACAAAACATATAATTAGTTATTACCCTTATTTATACTTATATATTTAAGTACGTACATAATTATTATTAATGAATATCAATACATACTTGCATTTTGTGTAATAAATGTCTACTTTTGTAATTTGTATGGTTTTTATTTTAATTACAATATAACTTTATTAAATTTTGTATCGTTAATAGCATTATCTTTCACTAAGACAATTTTATATACATAATTTGTAAACAGTAAACAAACACGCAACTGCTTACACGATTTGTAAAGTAGTTTACCGCTTACAATTTATATAAAAATTTCTTAAATGGTGGAAGAAAATGTTCCTACAGGGACTAAGTAATTGAATAAAATAGAGTAGTTAAAGTAAATAACAATTCTTCATTATGAATAAACAAATTATTCATACAGACTAAATGCATTACTTCATTTGAAAAAATTTTCTTCACAGTAAATAAAATAATATTCAAATTAACTACATTAATTAGTTATTACAAATAAGAATTTTTACTCAATATGATTAAAATTTAGTAATATTTACCACCCAGTAAATAACGAAACAATAAGAGTCAAAATGAAGAAATTTCTTCCATTTAACTATTTACGAAAATTATTTTCTTTAAAGAAAAAAATCGGTAGACTTGAATAACGAATTTGTTAGCTGTATAATAACCTACATTTCTTTAATTCTACACCCTATTTTGCAGTATTTAGGTAAATTTTTGGTTCAGTGTATTTATACTAACATCTAGTTAATTTTTCAATCTATTCATTATCAATTCAATTCAATATGTCTTTCAAAACATGATTTCATTTTTAGAATGTCTTTATCAATTTTATAACTCTCTTCTATGCCTAATTTATTTCACGTTGTAGTACATAAATTTGCATTTAAACATTATTAATGCCCTAAGTCATATTATTAAATTGTCATTTAGTTTGTCGATTTCAGTTTCTAGAAACAATTTTCTGATAACATCGTTCTCTGTCAGTGAACGATGATGACTCTGTATGTATACATTAGTAGTAATTAAAATCTTTTTATAGATTTCGAGTTCAAATTTATCATAATATTTTGCTATTTTATGAAACATTAGAGAAAATACTCCTGGTGTTAGAGCCCATATTTGGCCACCAACTTGTATTTTATCTTCATTCAGTTTGAGGTTGCTATCACCAAATTTCCATTCACTATTTAAATCTTTATATGGACCATAGTTTGTATCTAATTTATTTCATCCTTCCAAGACTGATACGTCACTATAAGTGTCTTCGGAATTGGAAGTCTGTGCACAGAAAAAAGTGTTCACCAATTAATATTTTCAGTTAAGAATTTAATTGCATTAATTAAATTTTTAATTGTATTAATTAATTTGAGTGGAAAAACTTAATTGATATTATCAAATTGTTTATAGGTGAAAATTTAATTAATTTTTTAATTGATACTACAAATACTTTAATTAATATTAAAAAGTCATTCATATTACTTTTTTGTGTGTGAGTACAAATCATCATCATCATCGGTATCATCATTCACAGTATTAACATCATTTTTAATAAGATGGTATCATCAAATATTGTTCCTTCTGCTAGTTTCCTTGGTGTACTTGTCTCTATCTTGACTGATGGTTTTAAACTGGTATTATTTTCAACTTCTGTCTTGATTTTACTTTCTTTTTCATGGACATACTTTTAATTTTTTAGAACTATTTATGAATTCTTTGAGAGGTTCTGTTATAGGTTTAAATGTTAAATGTCTCTTAGTTGTTCACGTGTATCTATTTCACCAGTTTTTATACTACGAAGCTTTTTCTTCAATACATTTCTTGTCAACACCAACTGCTGTAAAACTTTATCATCCTTGTTTGATAATAGTAAATAACAGGTATCAGCTATCAGCTTATCAGGAGCTGGTCTGGTTTTTAGATCAGCTTTTCAGCACCTGGTCTAGTTTTTAGATCAGCTTTTCTAGACCTGGTCTGGTTTTCAGATCAGCTTTTTAGGACCTGGTCTGGTTTTCAGATCAGCTTTTCAGGAGCTGGTCTGGTTTTTAGATGCGCTTATCACGAGCTGATCTGACTTTCAGATCAGGTTATCAGATACCAGATCAGGCTATCAGGTAGCTGATCTGTAAAATAGATCAGACTATCAGGAGCTATTCAGATTTGTAAATCAAGCTATATGGTTCAGATTGAGTTATCAGTATACAAGTGGCTGACCATTTATAACATTAAGATGCATGAAGCTTAGGGTCAGATGAAATACGAAAAGGTAAACTTTTATTTATTTTTTTTATGCATGTTTTTTATTTATTGTATCTTCATATATGAACTAACAATAAGTATTCAAATCTTAAATCTAACATATAATTAATAGGCCCGACCAATGCCAGACATAACTAAGTGATAGCTGTAAATGATACATAAGTGGTGATAAGCAAAAAAAATTTTTTTTTCAAGCAACTTCATTCAAAGTGTTTAGTATTAGAGCCCTTGTATCTCTCTTTTTTAAGCGGATGTGTCCAGCAAAGTTCAAAATGTTACGAGCAACCGGATTAGGATGTGACACGAGTTTAGTTAGATATTTGCCTGCGTATTTTGCAATTTCTTCAGTCACTAGTGGCATATTTAAATCACGATGTATATTTGAATTCTTAATGTACCATGGAGCAGATGTTATTTACCTTAAAATTTTGTTTTGTCTTCGTTGAATTCTCTCTACATTGAAAGCAGAAGCAGTGCCCCATAACTGGATACCGTAACACCATATTGGCTTTAAAAGCGACTTGTATATTAAAAGTTTGCAGTCTAGGCTGAGTGTTGAATTTCTGCCAATCAGCCAATGTACCTGAGTTAATTTTAGTTTCATTTGAGTTAACTTATAGTCAATGTGATGTTTCCATGTAAGCCGTCGATCGAGGTGTATACGAAGATATTTCACATGTGAATATTGGGGAACAACTTGATTATTAATCCGAATGGGGGAACAAGTATCTCTTCGTAAGGTAAATGTTATATGGACCCACTTTTGTTCATTTACCTTAATTCTCCATAAGTTTAACCATAGTTCCATCTGGCTAATGTGTTCCTGGAGTTTTCGGGATGCCTCATCAGGGTTTTCGTGCATACTAAGGCAGGCGGTATCGTCGGCAAATGTAGAAGTGTGGATACTACTGCGCACAGGCATATCACAAGTATAAATCAAATATAAAAATGGCCCCAGTATACTTCCCTGTGGCACACCGGATGAGATAGTTTCAGGCATACTCATAAATAGTCCTTCCACAACTGTAAATTTTCGTGCAACAATGTAACTTTCCAAAAGATTTAGAATGTTTATTGGTAAGTATGTCTTCAATTTCAAAATCAGGCCTTCATGCCACACTTTATCAAATGCCTGAGAAACATCAATAAACACGGCAGAACAATACTTCTTTTCCTCAAATGTTTTTCTGATAAATTGAACCAATCTATGCGTTTGCTCAATGGTGCTATGCTGGCTTCTAAAACCAAATTGATGGTCCGGGATGCACCCATTATCAGTTAAAATTGAAGACAATTTTGTCATGAGTAGCTTTTCAAAAAGCTTTGACATTGTTGACAGTAAACTTATTGGCCTATATGACTCAGCCTTGGAAAGATCTTTACCTGGCTTTGGAATTATTTTAATCTTGGCAAGCTTCCAGCAGTCTGGATAATACTCCAGTCGTAAAATGGCATTAAAAATGAATAACAGGATTCTAATTGCAGTACGAGGTAACTTAATCAGCATCTGGTTACTAATTCCATCCATACCGGGAGCTTTTTTCGGGTTGAGTTCGGCAATTAGTTTTTGTACATCACACATCGTAAATTTTAAGGGTCGAGGGGGTAGAGCAACTACACTCGGCAAATCAGCAACACCGGTACATGTATTTGGTGTAAATACGGATTTTAAATGCTCAGCAAATATGTTACCTTTTTCAGTATCGCTTCTGGCCCAACCTCCGGTAGATGTGCGCAGAGGTGGTTTAAACTCAACGGGTGTTTTAAAATTTTTAGCAGGGCGCCACAAAGAGTAATTAGATGCTGGTGTGACATCAAGGCCTTCCAGATAATTTTTGAAAGATGCAGTTTTTTCAGATTCAAGCAACTCTTGGAGTCGTTTAGTGCACTCTTTAAATCTGATTTTGTGTTGAGGTGATCTGTGCTGTTGCCATTCCCTTCTAGCTCTTCTTTTTTCACGTACGAATGTTCAACATCTGTAGAATAAATTTTATTGAACCCAGTATGCTTATGGGAGGTAGTGGCATGTTCAGAAGCTTCTTTAATATTCTCGTTAAGATTTGCAATGTTAGATTCAATATCATTGGGTGTTCTTAGCGTAATATTTTCCGTGCAATGACTACTAAGTTTTTTTTTTGAATCCCAGCCAATTAACACGATTTATTATCTTGATATATGGGTGTGGTAAAGCGCTTCTCAGTGGGCTACACATTGTAACGATCGTGGGAGAGTCATCGGACGAGAGATCTAGGGAAGCTTCAACGTGAATTAATTCCCTAGAAATACTTTTTATGACGCCAAAATCTATAACATCCGGAATTTTTCGTACGTCAGTAGGCCAGTAAGTAGGCTCCCCACTCGAAATAACATCCAAGCCCATTTTTGAAATTGTGTTGAACAACGCCCTACCTCTAGGCGTAATAAGACGCGAACCCCCGAACGTATGCTTAGCATTGTAGTCGCCAGCTGCCACGAAACAAGGTCCAAGAGATTTGTAGAAGTTCTCGTACTGGTCCTCAGTGATTGAAAATCTGGGAGGGGAGTAAATTGAAGATATCACGAAATTTGTACAAAAATGTTCAATGCAGATATTTGTTGCTTGTAGATGTTCTTCACAAATGTTGTCAAGAAAATAGTGCTTGAGTCTTGACCTTATTAGAATTGCTGATCCACCGCATGCTCTCCCTCTAGGATCATTTGTATCATATAAAGTGTAGCCATTCATTTTAAAGAGGCTTCTAGAAGTCAAATGAGTCTCAGAGACCAACATTATATCAATATTTTTTTCCGTAAGGAAGTGCTCAAGTTCATTTTTATGTTGGCGAATGCCGTTTGCGTTCCAGAAACATATTTTTAACGTGTTCATGGCTTGTTAATTAATGCTTGAAGCAGAGTATTCTGCATTCTCAGCATTTCTTGCATCATGGTAGTCATATTTGTTGTAAAGTTGTTTATAGTTAGCACCAGATTCTCAATAGTAGCTTCAAGGCGACTAAAGTTAAAGCTTGAATTTGCATTCGTTGAATTATTTGGCGGTGAAACATTTGGTGTGGGAATAGAACTAGCCTTAGCAGCATCGGCATACGATACACGTGAATTAACTGGATGGCTCACTGGAGCAAAAGTGGCGGAGTACGCCTTTAATGGTTAAACTGGAGCTAATTTAGGTTTTTGCACTATAGCCTGCTTGACGAAAGAGTACACAGGACATCCCCTGTAGTTAGCGGTGTGATACCCTCCACAATTGCTGCATTTTTTCCGCTTGATCTTTTGGTTTGGTACAACTTGCAGTACCGTGCAATTCACCGTAGATAATACACACTGTAGGTAAATTGCAATAAGCTTTTGTATGGCCATATTCTTGGCAATTATGACAATTCACGGGACCTGCACGCTTATGTGGCTCTTCAACTGTGATTTTTCTGTATAAAAGGTATTTAAGGCTATAAATAGGATGAGTCTCGTTTTTTTTCAACTGTATATCATTTGGCTCCAGTTCAACACGAAATAGGGGTTGGGGTACTTTTTCTTTGTTAAATATGTTTGATACATTCTTTACCTTAAATCCCTGGAGGACAAGTGCATCTTTTATTTCTTCAGGGAGAACATAAGAATCTATTCCCTTCAATACGATCTGCAGGCCTTTAGCGCTCTTAATTTGGTATGTGTAGAAGCTTGTATTATATGTTTCAAATTCAGAAACCATTTTGCGGAAATCCTTTTCATCATAAATTTGAATTTTCGTTTCATCGATGTTGCCACGTTTTATTGGGACAATGTGGAATTTATTTTCACCCATGACCGAAATTAATTTTTTAATAAGGGCATTTGAATTTTTCTCTCTCAAGTAGATTGGTGGCGGCTTGGATGTTTTATTCGAGGATACATCGGGTTTGTCGTTCTCATCTTGCAAAATTTTAAAATAGTTTTGGCGATTAGTTGAGGATGCGCTGTTATCTCTAGACATCTTTGGAGCGGATGAAATTTTTGAAGAATTCGGGCTTCGCCCACGCTTTACCACGGTTATATATCTGTCCATACCGACTTGCACCTTGGGTTTTGAAATACTGTTATCTGTAGTGATAACTTTGTTAAGTGACGAATACGAGCCTGAAGGGGATGATATTACTGGCTTATATGAGGAAGTACTAGGCAATTGCAATGTTAATGAATCACTACTATTTGGCATTGGACAAAGCGAAGTTGATCGCTGACGAAAAATTGGCTTTGCCGTTAAAAAAACACTTTCATTAGATTTATTATTTTTATTTTTTTCATTAAGACCTTCAGAACTCACAGTAAAATAGGCGTTTCTGCCGTTAGAACTCACTTCATAATTTTTTGTATTTGAGGCACTCATATAGAGTATTCCTCAAGGGCACTTTTTGTGTTTTTTTGCTTACGGTTTTTTTTGTTTTTGTAATTTATTATTGTTTTTGTCTGTTTTTGAGGTACTCGTATAGAGTATTCCTCAATGTCACTGTTTATATATTTTTAGTTTGCGTTTTTTTTTTGTATTTCCACTATGTAAAAAATATTATCAAAGCAATAAAGCTTATTTATTAAAGTCAGTATGTACCTATTACGAATAATATGTACTACGAATAATTTTTTGTATAATTTTTTGTTTGTTTGGTATGTAAGAAAAAATTCCGCTAATCGACTGTTTGCTATGAAGGTACCACGAGAACTGTCAGGTAAACTTTTATGTAGTAAAATTGTTTTCTATAACGATCATCGTTTAATCAATATCTTTGCTTATAATCAAAAATCCAAATTTATCCTTTCAACATGCTTTATATTTTTCTCACCTTAACTAAACATTAGAAATACATTATGACGGATTCGTATCAAATGTTTAAGGATTCTGCTATAAGTTTTACATAAGTAGAATGATTCAAGATTATCTCACCCTTTACAAAAATATGCTTCTCACACGCAACATGATTAAATATCATATTAGAATTACTTTTGCCTTTTTTAGGAGAAATAACAGATTCACTATCTATAAATGTGTAATATCCCATTATTTTAATTGATAAAATTAATTCCTACAGGTATTCATATTTAAGTTGATATATAGACTTTAAGTATAAATATGTAGGACTTTGTTTTGACTATGAGTAGGAGCCATTATTCTCTTATTATAGAAGAAAAAAAATAATATAGCTATACGATTTTAGAAAATATTTTCTGATATCGTATAGCTATATTATTTTATTTCTTCTATAATAAGAAATAATATTTATGAAGTACATTTCATAAATATTGGCTCATTCCCATAGTCAAAACAACCTAAAAATAGATTGGTACGAAATATTGATGAATCATCAAAATTTCATATCAAGCTACATATATTTATGTTGTTTTACTAACCGCATTTTGTAACTAAGTATATTTTATATATATTATCTTTTATTGTTTCTATAATAAGAGATAATATTTATGAAATTAATTTAGTTACCAAATGTGGTTAGTAAAACAAAGTATAATTTAAGAGTTTAAAACCATAATTTTTATGGTAATACTGGTTTTAAACACTTAAAGCATACTTTGTTTTGACTATGAGTATGCACCAATATTTATGAAATAGATTTCATAAATATTGACCCATACTCATGGTCAAAACAACATAAATATAAATAGCTTGATATAAAATTTTGATGAATCATCGAACGTTAGTTCAACAATAAACCCTAGTTCCCGTCTACGAAATTCTTTTCATGCAAGAATAGTTGGTCTGTCAAATTGTGAAAAAAATGATGTTATGATTGGCTTTGTACCTTGTGGACTAAAATTTGAAAATATCTACATATTTATACTCAAAGTCTCTATATCAACATTTTGTTTAAAGAACATTTATAACCTTGTTTTATTGCAATATGTAACCCAAATTACAATAAAATCGCTTGATTTAAACCCATTGGATTTTTCTTTAATTCTAAGCTTTTTATACGGCGTGGCTACGTCCTAGGCTATAATTTTCAGGTTTTCAGATTTTTTTAGCTAGTTCCTAATCTATAGCAAATTTTAATTATGTTTTCTAATGGGCGTGATACCGCCCACTTTTTTAATCTCAAGATTTTCTTTGGCCAGTAGTTATCTTTCTTGTCGAGTTTCGTTGGAAAGGGATAGTAATAAATTTATAAATATGTAGTATATTCAAATGTATATAAAATAGTAGGCTTAAAATGTATGGGCGTGTTAACGCCCACCTTTCCAATGCAAATTTATGACCTTGCATTATTGCAATATGTATGCCAAATTTCAATAAAATCGCTTTAGTTAAAGGCCTTACATTTGTATTTTAAATTCTGAACCTTGGTAAAATTTTTGAATTTTCAGATGTTTCTAGTAATTTTCTAATTTTAAACTACTCGTTTATCAAATTTCAGCTCAATAGCGCAAATTTTAATTTCTTATTATTATGAGCACGTTTCCGCCCACTTTTTTTAATCCAAAATTTTTTTGGGAAGTGTTTATTTTTCCTGTTTAGTTTCGTTGGAAACGGATAATAGTAGTTGCATAAATAGTATTTACATTTAAATGTGTTGGCCGGATGTACATGAAATAGGAGGTTTAAATTGTATGGGCGTGTTAACGCCCACTTTTTTTAACAAACATTTTTAGCCTTGTATTATTGTAACATGTATGCCAAATTTCAATAAAATTGATTAATTTAAACGCTTAAGATATGTGTTTGTAATTCTGAGATTTATAGGCGTAGCCCAGGACCCCTAGTAAAAAATTTCGGGTTTTCAGATTTTTCTTGGTGATAGCTTACATAGTTCTACTTATGTACCAAATTTCAGCTCACTAGCACAACGTTTAATTTTTATAGGCGTAGCCCCTCTCTTCTGGTTAAAATATTCGGGTTTTCAGATTTTTTTAGTTCATCTCTCACCTAGATCTACTTGTGTACCAAATTTCATATCTGTAGCTATAGCGGAAGTACTTCATAATATTGATGAGCGGTTAGTGAGTCAGTCTTAAAATATGCACTTTTTGCACCTCCATATCTCCGGAACCTATCATTGTAAAACTTTCAACTTCGCATATGAGATTAGTTAATTAATAATTAATTTATTCTAATTATGGTTTAAATTTTATAATTTTACGATTGCGGGGAACAAAGTTATGAGGGGGTAAAAAAAGCTTGAATGGCTTCCTGTAAATATACACACTGCGTGTATTGGCCGAAACTTGGCTTGGCGCACAACCGTGCGCCCAGATAACACTCGACTTTCGGTATTTTCGTAATTCAAGTGAACTATGGGATCTGCTGGTTTTGAAAATGTTATACTACTGGGACACTAAATTGGTCATAAGGTAAATTCAATAAAATTTATTTTAAAGAAATTTTACTTTATTTCAAAAAGAAATCATAGTTTTTTAATAATAAATTTTTTATATGCGGGTTTCGAGATTTATAATTAAAGGAGTTCACCATTCATCAGATCATTGATGCTTGTTTAAGCCTGGTTAGTAATAATGTTCTTGTTCGTGGAAATATTTTCTATAATATTGATATGAAATATATTTTAAAACTATCGTTAACAAGGGGTTAAATTTAATTAATGTCAATCTAATAAAAAATCAAAATATTAATATTTTTTAAAATAAACGCTATGCATGTGAATTATATGTATTGGGCCATAAAAATTGGCATCCCTTTCTAGATTTATCGGAAAAAGTGAGTTTTTGTTGATTTTTTACAATAAATTATTATTGTCATGTGTTGTTGTGTATATGATAGCTATAATTATAAATTAATACAAAAAAGCTTTTATTTGAAATCCAGAATAGCTTTTGTTATTTTTTGTCTATCACAAAAATTTTTTACTATCACAAAAATTTTGTTATAACAGGTTCGAGAATAGCACTGTAAAACTTAAGGCCCAACTATAATAGGAATAAGCGAATTTAAGCAACTGTGCGGTTACATATAAAACGTATGTTACAAACTTTAATGTACTTATGGAACTTTTCGTCAAGTTTCGTCAAATGTAATTTGCTTAAGTTAAGTGCCAAACTGAACGCACATTCCGTACGGAAAACACTGTTTATGCATTTTTTAAACTCAAGCAAACATCATCAGAAAATATTCATTGGTTTTGTATATTTTTTATTTTTTCTTATTTTAAACTCAGAAAATAAAGCAAAACTTCTATTTTCATTCTTTGTTTTACAATACACATATACACGCATACACATGAGTTTATTTATGTATGTTCATTGTTGTACTTTTTAGTAGGCAAAACAAGTAATAAAGTGGTCGATATAATTACATGTGAATTTTTAATAGATTAGGACATTCCAACAAGTTAATTTGATTGAATTGCATTCATTTAGTAGTTATAAGAAGAAACAAAATTACTAAACAAATTTTATCAATACATATATGTGCAACTGTGGCTAAAGAATACTTAAGTGCATGTAAGTACATTGTGGACACCTAAAAGTCACATCTGAATTGCTTAAGTATTTGACAGACTTCGTTCAATTCTGGCATTAGCTTAAGCCAGCATATTCATATTATAGTTGAGCCTTTATTAAACACGTAGACCCCACAACAGGCTAAAAGTCTACACGACTACAAGTGCCGCTGGCAACAACAACTGGTAGCCAGCTACTTAATTATTTTGAAAACGGCAGCAGCACCATAACAACATGATATTAAGGTATAAATATATATTTCGTGGTATTGGTTTCAAATATTTTTTTAAAATAAAATCATAAAAACAAATAAATTTTTTTATTTTTTTGTAAATTTTACTATTTACAGGTTTAGTAATTTATTTAATACATTTTGTAATTTTTCGCTGAGTTGCAATTTTTTGCATTTTTACCAAACTTTTTTCTTTTTAACGGCTATGGCGATTTTTGATAAATTTTAAGGCATGCTTCTGAGTTTGCGATATCTTGTGAATTTTTGAAAACTGTTCTGCAGTTTTTTCTAACAGTATTAAAATTTGTTAATTCCGCCGTTTTCGCAATTTTAAAAATTTTTTTTTAAAGTTTGCGATAAAAGTGAATTTTTGCATGTTTTTATCTTTCTGAAAGTTTTTCCGATTTTTAAACAACATGAGACTTTTTTACAATCCCGCTGTTAATATTTTTTTTGCAAATGTTCATAATTTTCGCGATTTTTGCCGAATTGTTTGCATTCTTTAAAGTTTTAATGATTTTTAATCAATATTATGGATTGTTTAAAATTTAAAAAAATTTTTAAAATTTTGCAAGTTCTCGCGGTTATTTGCAAAGTTCGCATTAAAGCGCGGTTTTGCATGTTTTTTAAAGCTTTCTAACAGTTTTGCAAATTATCAAGGTTTTCGTTTTATAAAACTATAATTACTTTTGTAATTAACATTAATAGCCTGTTTTTGTAACGTAACTTTTTGTATATTGCACGCCAAATAACGAATGAATTGAAATTTTGGTTTTTGTTTATTTTATTTTGAGTATAACGAATAAGCTTTAAGCTTTTCTTTTTAAATTTGGTTCACGTACGTACTACACAAACAAAATCAACTTTCAAAATAAACAATCAGAAAACATTTAACGGGTCGGTAAAGTGTTTGAATTTTTGTAAATAAAAGTAAAATAAGGGACGTTTTTAACAAAAGATGTAAGTATTTACATATTCCTAAAGAAAAAAGAAGCGTTCAATTCGACTATGCAACAAAAAAAATTAACCACTAAAATAAGATGTTTTCTTAGCTAATTCAGGGTCGCTGAACACGAATATGGCAATCATTTATTTTTCTTAAGAAGCGTTTTCGCGATATTCGAGGAAAAAAGTGTTTTTTTGCAGCTTACAAAGATATTCCCAAAAATCTTGAGAACTGTTGATTAAAATTTACCAGCTTTAGCAAACATATGTTTTTCTTTAAATAGCCAGTATTTTGATTGTGTTGATCGAATAAAAATGAGATACCGATATACTGAGATACGGGCCTTTAGATTTAAAAAAAACTTGAAGTTCTTATGATTTTTTTTTAATTCGATATTTTAAGTTGCGTCCTTAAGCCAAAAAAAAGTTATAAAATTTATTTTAGACATATATCTTAAACAAAATGTTGTAGCTCATTTATTAAGCGCAAAATTATTATTATCGGGCAAAAAATTAAAAACTTACGACACATTTACTTAATGTATCCGACTTTGAATTTTCGGATGTTTTCATTAAAAATTTAATTTTTTTTATCTAAATTCAGTAACTCAATGAATTTTTAGCCGATCAACACACTATACATATGGAGTGATAAAAGAAAGACATATCTTCCCAGCAGTGTACAATTTACGTAATTTGGATAAACAGTTCTCAAGATTTTTGGAAATAACTTTCCAATCTGCAAAATTAACTCGTTTTTCGCGAATATCTCGAAAACGCTTCCCAAGAAAAATTAATAAGGGCCATATTCGTTGTCAATTTAGTTAAAAAACATTTATTTTTAGGAGTTGATTTTCTTGTGGCATCCAGCAGTAGTCACCTATCATGGATGTTTTCACTAAAAATGTCGTAAGTGTTTAATTTTTTGTCCTCTGATAACAATTTAACGCTTAATAAGTTGGCTAAAAGATTTTATTTAAGATGCAAGTTTAAGATAAATTTTAGAATTTTTTTTTTGGCTTAAGGGTGCAACTTAAAATACTGAATGTAAAAAAAACTTTTTTTAATCTAAACGGCCGTAACTCAATGAATTTTTATCCGTTCATTACTTCTACATCTTCGCAGTAAAGTCAATCATAATACAGGTAACTAACATCAACACAAAACTCACCAGTTCAGAGGTCAACCAAAGAGTCAAAACGAAGCAAAGAAAACGAAAAAATCAAATAAAGCTTTTAAAATCTTAGGTAGAACAAAATGACGCACTTGTAGATGAAATGAAGGCATATACAATAAATCTTGGTTCGATTACAAAGGCGTTATATCATTCGCTATTAATAACTTCAAACGCAACATATCCAATCATTGTTTTTTTCAGCAAACACGTATTTTTTTGTATATTTAAAAATAAATTTTTTTTAAACTCTTAAATTTTATTTATTTTTAAGTCAGATTGATAGGGTTGCTTTTTCTAAAGAAACTTTTAATTTTCTATGAAAAAACCTCTAAGAATTACAACTAAAAAAGTAATGGAAACATTGTTCTTAGACGTTTAATTACGATGAAAAAGAGCTTTTATTTCCAAACGAAAAAAGAAAATGAACTCAATTCCCAGTTCGATCGTTTGGCTAATAATCGCTTGCCTTCTAACGTAAGGCAGTTCGATGAACAGGCTGTAAGACTTTTTAAGTTTCTCTTTTATGTTGCAATTAAAAATTTTTCTATGCACCAATTTGATTTACATATTTTGCTAAGTTGTCAACACTGTTTTTGATTTGTAGCCATAAAACATAGAAATAATTTAATTTGACTACAACGGCGAATGCATCACGGACAGGAACCTTGAGCCTGTTGTCTACTTGACGTCAACATAATCCTTCTCACTTGTGTATTCTTTCCTTAACCCTACGTCTACACCTGATATATATTTATCAAGACAAAAGTCAACTTCCATATGGAAAAAAGAGCTAACATAAAAAAATATAAAGTTTGACTTTTGTTATGAAAAATACATCAGGTGTAGACGTAGGGTAACATTTTGTAGTCGAAAGCTTGCTGTGTTGAATGTATTTAATGTTTTAAACTTAAAACTCGTTACAGCTGCGAAGACGGTTTGGCCTATGTAAATATATATTTTTGTGGTATTACCATCTTCATTTAAGAGTATGATTGCACCAGTACTCAAAAATATATTTAATAACAGAAATGTTGCAAACATCCACGATTAATTTTTATCCTGATACATGCAAATCAAACTCGTTAACTGCTAATACTATTTTAAAATAATCTGTAAAATTATAGGAAAACCCATAAAACGTAAATGTTGTATTAAGATAAAATATAAGAAAAAGTGATGTTAGAGCTCAAAATTAAAAGTTTCCAAATCCTTCCCCACGAAATGCTGTCCCCAAATTAGAGACAAAATCCCCATTTCGGGAACAAATCCTCTAATCTGGTGGCACTAATCAGGAGTACCAATGCAATATGAGTACCCAAGTTATAATTACAATCCCGTCACAGCAGATAATCAAATGCAGCAGTATACCAATTTGATGCAATGGCAATCTCTTACTTGTCATCACCAAGAGCAGCACCAACAACAACAACACGCTCATCAACAAGGTTTGGATATCCTTGGAGGGTCTTTTATAAATATGGATATAAGTTTACCGGAAAAGAAAAGAAGCTCTGCCATCTCCAATGAGTACTTAACATGCTAGGATAGAAGAAGTAGAAAAAAATGTAAGATGTTTCAAGATATCGAAAGACTTCAAAAATCATATCGCCACATATGCAATTCTAAATAAAAAGATCAATTTCTCTTGGAAGAGTTTATTAAGGAAAATAAAAATGTTTTTATGGAGAGACTGGAAATGAATATAACAAAGCATACAATAAATAAATTGCATGTGAGTATTGTGGCGAAGTACATCAAAATTGTTGAAAAAGATTTGGAGTTGTGCATAATATCACAAAATTTATATATTATAGCCAAAATGAGTTTAGTAACGAAGGCAGATAAGGCAAATTGAGGAGATTTCAACCAACATGTCCGAATTTTAAGATTGGACCTTGTCAGGCATAGTCCGAGCAGAAATTAACATCAACAAATCGTCGCTCGTCAAAAGATCAAGTTGGATACGCATACCTCAAAAATTAGTAAGAGAATTAGCTTGCATCAATATACAAACCGATGATGAATACTGCTTCATGTGGTGGCTGATAGTTGCCATAGTTATTGCCAAATACAATCAAGAACGTTGTGGTACTTATAATATTTAGGATATTGCTGCAGGCATGATTTCTACGCGAAATGGTGTAACGCTAAGTTTTAAAAGTTTAAGCTAACTTAATGCTTTTAGAAAATGGTGAAAGTCATCACTACATATTGATAAAGAACATATCAAAGTAAGTTAAAAAATTATACAACACTTTAATTTAAGAATACATATACCTGTTTATATATTGTGACATTTTTACATTTTATTAAACGTGTGAGTTCTTTTGATTGCTCAAAAATAAAAATAAATAAAATTTTTCCTAATGAACTTGCTTTTATTCTTGACTAAGAAAATTACAACTTGTCTTTTCTTATTTACTTCTTAACGTTATTATCCACCCCACGAGGTATTTTCCTTTCAACGATGCTGACCACTAATTTCTAATTAGCACTGACTCAAGCTCACACAGGGCTGCTCTTTTTGTTTAATACAAAATCAGATCTAGAATGTTCGCTAATAGATGGCGTAGTAACATTCATGCATGTATGTACTTAGTAAAACCAACTGGAAGAAACTATTATCGCATATTGATGTGGGTTTTTAGGCGTATATGTTGATTGGTAGCCAGATGATTAAACCGTCTTCTAGCACAATCGGAAAAATGTTGCCGTTTCTAGATGTTTGTCGGTGATTCGATTGGCCGTTAATTTTTGAATTTTCAAAGTAACGACTTGTGTGTTGGCAATGCGGTGTGCTACTGGTAGTACAGGGTGGTTACCATAAGTGCTCGAACTTTTTATTTGTATACGTGTACCTCTCTAGCTATGTAAACAATTATTCCTTCATTTTTTACCTTGGGCTATTCTGTTTTTGTATTCTGTAGACGACATTCTTTAACCTTTTTGCCACCGTATATGGTCCCTCCCAGTGAGTCTTTAGGTTGGGAGACTATCCTATTTTCCGCTTTGGGTTGAAAAGAAGAACCAATTGACCCTCATTTAAGCCTTTAGAATTTGCAGCACGGTCGTATCTAATTTTCATCTTACTACTGACCATTTTAATTCGGTTACGTACAAATTTATGTAGCTCATTTAAATTTTCTTGCCTTTGGAAAGGGTCAGTATGTGCTTCATTTGTTTCTGTAGGCTTGACGCCAAACTCTAAATGTCCAGGCAACTTTAACTCAGCTCCAAAGATAACTTTTGCAGGTGTTTGCGATGTTGTGTCATGCACAGCTGACCTGTGTGCTAATAGAAATTTTTATTTTATATGGCAGACTCAAAATTTCTTTCTTGATCAGACTGCAATTCAATAGGAACTCCATAACGACATACCCAGTTGCTTACAAAAGCGTCCAAAACAGTTCTGGCTTCCTGGTTTTGTATGGCACAAACTTCTGGCCATTTGCTGAAATAGTCCATAACTACAAGAATATAACGATTCCCAGCGTTGCAGACTGGAAAAAGTCCTGCTACATCCATTGCTATCCTCTCAAAGGGTGCTCCCGAGTTGTATTTTTGCAGTAGAAACCGACCTCGTTTTGCTGGACCTTTAGTCTTCATGCACTGTGTGACTTTTGTTATCTTTTCTGCTACCGCTCGTTGACATCAATCCAATAAAAACGCTATTTTAACTTGTCAAGCGTTTTTGTTACGCCTAGGTGACCGCCTCGCTCCTTTTGGATGTTGGGAAACCGATCAGATTGAAAACCGTCTTACCATCTACACTTTCCCAGACATGATACAAACAACCATTTATCAACTTCAGGCTGTTCCACTCGGCCCAATACTATTTTACCAGTGGACTTTCAACTGATATCTCATTACGTGTGGGTCTTCTATCCTCCTCTTTAGGCGCTATAATTTTTCCCAGTGCAGGATCTGCCCTTTGCGCCTCTGACCAGTCTTTTTCCGTACCAATTGTTGTAAGCCTGACATCAATGACACATTCTCTTGCCTCTACTTTTGAACAATGCATGCATTCTAAGCTACTGGGCCGCCGTGACAGAGCATCAACATTATTATGCTTTGCACCCTTTCTGTGCTCAATGTTGAAATCGTAGCTTTGAAGACGTACAATCCAGCGTGCCAGCTGCCCTTCAGGAATTTTAAACTGCAGTAGCCACTTGAGCACAGAATGGTCAGTTCTTAATGTAAACTGTTGGCCATACAAGTATTTGTGAAAATGTTTAATGCACTCCAATAAGACTAGAAGCTCCCATCGTGTCACACAGTAGTTCCTCTCGGCCTTTGAAAGTATTCGGCTATAATAACCCACTACATTTTTTGTTCCAGTAATCACCTCTGATAGCACACCTCCTATTCCATATGCACTTGCATGGCTATCTAGCACAAATTTTTCCCCAGCAACTGGATATACCAAAACTGGTGATGTGCAAAGTAATTCTTTTAGTGTCTGGGAAGCCTTCTCTTGCGATTCACCCCGATCGTATGGTTGCGACTTTTTTGTTAGCTCATGCAAGCTTGCAGCTACGCTGGCAAAATTTGGCAAAAAGCTTCTGTAGTATATATAATCTACTATACATATAGTAGTTTGCTTGGACGAGGCCAGTCTACCAAATCTACCGTAATTTTATAGCCCAGATACTTCACCTTTTTTTTAATAGTGCACACTTTTTGATGCTGAGTTTGAGTCCAGCCGATGATGTGCGCTGAAAGACTTAATTCAGATTTCTTAGGTGTTCATCAAAAGTATTCCCCATTACAATTATGTCATCATGATACACTAAGCATGTTTTCCAGTGCAGAGCCCAAATGGCATAACATTTAACTGCCACAGACCAACGCATGCGCTGAAAGCAGTTTTCTCCTTGAAAAATTAAGTACCCCTATGGGAACCTTTCTTCCATTGCAAGTTTTTACGAGGGCTTTTGCGGTTAATAGATCAGTCTTAATTTCTGCTGGTTCTACTACCCACAACCGATTGTCCTCACAATCTCCCTCCATTCGTGCCCATATTATTGATTCAGACCGTAATGGTAATGTCTGATTTTCAATAGCAAGCAGTTGCTTGAAGTGCATCTGATTGTCATATCCAACATCAATCGGTATTTCAACATTACGCCAAATCATCACTTGTTGCCCCATATGCAAGTTGATTCCGTGGTTTATCATAAAACCGGCTCCAATGATAACCTCGTCCACAATATCGGCAACAATAAATACGTGTTTCACACGGCCATAGTCACCTTCGCCTCAGTCTTACCATATACAGTGGCAGTCTCCCCAGTAGATGTACGCAGTCGTATATTACTTATAGTAATATACATTATACATATTATACATATTTCCCCTTCACTACATCGGGCCTGATTATTAACTGTGACGCTCCTGTGTCTATGGTAAGGATGTGTCTTTCACCGTTGATGTATCCACATGCAGTCAGGTTGCTATTTATCTGATGCATCACTGATATGGAGATTGTGGGGCCGTCGTTTGTGGAAGCTAGCTCTTGCCCCTTAGTGCTAGCTCGTTTTAGTTTAACGGGGACTCTTGTGTTGTTTGTTGGTACACCTGTTTACTGTTCCTTGATGGCGAGACAGATCTGGATCTCTTTCTTGGCGCCTAGCAGTTGCGCTGGTAATGACCAACTTTGCCGCAGTTATAGCACTTATTATTGACTTTGTGCTGTTTCTCCGCCAATACTTGTCCCACGCACTTCCATGTTCCACACCTTGCACACATGTGGGTTCAGAATCACCCTAGCAGTCTCCTGAGCTAGAGCAAATGAAACCATTTCTACGAAGGTTGCCTTTTGCGTAGCACACGCTGCAAGTTTGATATCAGGGTCGCGGATGCCATTAACAAACGCCACTGTTTTGAAATGATCCAGGTATGGATAGTTTTTGCCTGGATACGTCAGCTGCACCAACCGCTCGATTTCCATCGCGAAATCTTGTAGAGACTCATTGGACTTTTGTCCTCTACATTGTAATTCCATGCGGTGTAGGTCACGCATGTGTTCACCACCATATTTGCGCTGCAGTGCCGCCATTATATCATCAAAACTGTTTCTGCAGCCTACTGGTACAGTTTCGAGTACTTCTGCAGCCGCACCTTTTAAGGCCAACACTAGCTCTATGGCCTTTTATTCACAGTCCCATCCATTTCTGTTAGCCACTGTTTCGAGCTGAAATTTGAAGATGTTCAATGGTGCGCTTCCATCGAAACAAGGTGTCTTTATTCTGCTGGAAACCTCTGGAAAAAATCGCACTGGTTCGCCTTGGCGCTGGAGATCGGCGATTTTTGCTTCCAGTTCGTGCAATTTCTCGTCTACATCTTTTACTTGTATTTCGACGCCACCAATTTCTAAGCTATGCACTTTTTTTATATCTCCGCTATTTTTTCGTCAAACTTGATGACTCGTTCTTCTATGCCATCTACTCTTCTATAAATGGCCTCAAAAATTTCTTGAAGTTTCTCGTTCATGGCCTTCATTTCAGCTTTCAAAACTCTAGAAGACTCCTGAAACCTCTCATCCATCAGGACTAGAAGTTTCTTACTAGAGAAGGTTCTTTCATCTCATATTTGTCTTCAAATTCGTACGTTCCTATGACAACGCCACGACGCTTGAATTCATCTACTAGCCTCTTTTGAACTTCTGCCTTATTACCTGTTGTCGGCAGGTCACACTTATTCAATTCCTTTTTGAGTTGCTCCACTTTTAAGTCTTCGAACTTCATTGTAGATTTTATTTCCTTGTATTACAAACTAATTATTTTCTAATTAATTTATTATTTTTATTTTAACTTTGCAATCCCACTTCTGACACCAAATGTTACGTTTAAATTTTGTTAAACGTGTGAGTTCTTTTGATTGCTCATAGTTTAAAATAAATATCAACACGATTTTTATTATTTCCTACTGAACTTGCTTTTATTCTTGACTAAGAAAATTACAACTTGTCTTTTCTTATTTACTTCTTAACGTTATTATCCACCGCATGAGGTATTTTACTTTCAAGGATGTTGACTCCACTAATTTCTAATTAGCACTGACCCAATCTCACACAGGACAACTCTTTTTTTACTACAAAACCGGATCTGGAATGTTCGCTAATAGATGGCGTAGTAACATTCATGAATGTATGTACTTAGTAAAACCAACTGAAAGAAACTATTATCGCACAACGATGTGGGTTTTTAGGCGTATATATTTATTGGTAGCCAGATGATTAAACCGTCTTCTAGCACAATCGGAAAAATTTATGTTGCCGTTTCTAGATGTTTTTAAGTGATTCGATTGGCCGTTAATTTTTGAATTTTCAAAGTAACGACTTGTATGTTGGCAATGCGTTGTGCTACTGGTAGTGCAGGGTGGTTACCATAATTGCTCGCACTTTTTATTTGTATACGTGTACGTCTGGAGCTATGTACACAGTTATTGTTGTTGCTATAGTACTTGCACGTGAATATGTGTGTACGTTTAGTGCTTTAGTTAAATACTTCCAGATAGTTCTTTGCATTAACCCTGTAGGAATATGTTTACGTAACAATATTTTGTAGAATATCTACATTTTACTTATAATCTTTTATATTATTATTCACAGACTTTTACGAACGTCATGACTAATCATAAGGCAGAGTGCGGCAAAATTGTGATAAGTATGCCTTCATGCCCGGATGCAATTCTGAGCTTTAAGGGACATCAAAGAAAATGGATGTCCCCTTTGTGGTTTACGTGGACTTTAAGTGTATCTTAGAAGACATTAGTGATAATATAAATAGTAAGTAGCACACTCCTTGTGCATTAAGCATTATATTAATAATAATATAATAATAATAATAATAATTTAGATGAGTTAAAAGTATATACAGGGAAAGATGCTATCTCTCAATAAGGAGCTTTATATATCACTCTCCCAATTTAAGGAAATGAGTGATGGTCATAAGCTTGAAATAAGATTTCTTGATACAATAGTAACAATACGCTTTATAGCTGGGTGTTTGGAATCACTAAGCTCTAAACACATAGACGACAGCATACATCAAGCAGCAATATGTCAAAAATAAAATCCATGTGTTTAAATGAAAAAGATTACTTTGACGGCAGTACGATTGCACAACAGCATTTGCCTCTGCTGCTTTTGACGGGCAGCAATAAACAAATATAGTGTTGCCATTATATATATAAATTGAAAAAATAAGAACAAGAACTTTTTTTAATATTAAACATAAAAGAACAGTATAAAAATAGAATAAAATATGTGTTTTTATAGTTCTTTGTTATATTATTACTTTTTGTGATCAGTAACTTTAATTTTATTCATTATAAATTTTATATGCAGCATCCCTGAAAGTTGAATTGCTTATGTTGCTGCTGTCTTCAAAATAATTATGAAACTGACTTCAGAGCAGCATTTCAAGCCATTAAATCTGCTGTCGTCTAAAGGCCTAACTATAAAGTGCTTATGCTAATGTAAAAAATCAACGAAAAACCGCCAGTCAAATTCTTGAAAAACTCATTGATAGATTTTCGATGGCTATATTGTACTTTTTCAACTTAAGCACTTAATACAAATAGTTGCAAGCATTTGTAGTTTTTTTTAACAAAGTGGTACATAGTATTTAAAGTTTATAAAAATACTAAAATAAACAAGTAAATATTTACATATGTATGCATGTGTGTATCGTGCCTCTCAATTGCAATCATATTACATTTTCAACTTTATAAATATGCACACAATATTTACATTAATTTATTTAAAAAGATGTTTCAACATCCATCACAAGTTTTTCTTCTTTTAAACAACTTAAAATATATAACAGCTGCCTCCTTAAGCATAGTACGATTAGATTCGTTGTTTACGTGAGCAAATAACACTTGACGAAACTTTATAACGACGTTTTCTGCCGGGTTCACTCAGCCTGAAAATGCCAAAGTCGTTTACAAGAAATAACACGTCTTTTGTCTTTAATAATTCTTACTATTTATTTAAAATTACATCTGTTTTCTCTGTAGTCTCTCGACTTCCCGGATTAACTCTTGACTTGGCTTCTTGCGAGTTATCTTCTCTGAATCGGTAGTCAATTTTCTCTCACTGTTGATATCCCATGTATTGCCTTATCGGGATGGTTGAAAAACTTTGGGGATATTTTTACTTATCTTTCTGAACGGCTATAGTGTTGTTTTGCGACTAGGCTATCGCTAACAACGTTTTAATAATACCTATTTTTCGGTGCTTTACTGTATTGAGTCGCGACTAGAAAATCTCTAACAATATTTATTAATACTATTTATCGGGGTTCTACTATATTGTGTCGCGACTAGGAAACCGCTAACAATATTTATTTATAATTACTTATCGGTGTTCTACTGTATTGTGTCGCGACTACGAAATCGCTAACAATATATATTAATAACTACTTATTGGTGTTCTACTGTATTTTGTCGCGACTAGAAAATCGCTAACAATATTTATTAATACTATACTGGCTTACTGATCATTGTTTGCAAAATCTTCGGCCTTTTATACTCTTTTTGTTATTGTTGTAATATTTGCAAATATTTTTGTATGCTTATGTTTGTTGTTTATTGTCCCTTATTTATTCTATTCAATTGTGATTGTTGTTGTATACATGTTTTACTTTAATGCAGCGATCGCCACACATATACATTCACATTTATGTTTGTTTTGGTGCTTCGTTTTTGAGCATAATAGCTTTTGCTCTTCTTATAGCAGGGCTGCCAAGATATATTTTTAATATATTTGTAAAACTCCAATTCGAGTCAATTTCTCGTATTCAAAAAGAGATCAATGAAAATTGGATGTATTTTAAATAATATATAATAGCTTAGTTTCAGATATGATTATTCTAGCTCTAAAAAGGAAAACACCTTGAAATTAAACTAATTTAAAAAGAATCCATTGTTAGCTATTTAAATGCTACTACACAACCAGCTCATATGAATAGTTTGAGATTAGAGTGGTAACCCTAATTGTAGTAACAATCAGTGCTGCCACAACCAAAAAATTTTTACAACCAAAATTCGCTTTAAAAGTTACCAAATGAGAAAAAATATAACCAAAATATGTAGTATTTTTATTATCCTAGCAAAAAAAGACACTCCAAAAAAGTCATGAAAATGTAGAGTTTGCGATCTGGAACTAGTGAAAATTTCGATCAGATCTAATGATTTTTACATACATAGGGTTGTCTTTGCAAGAAGTTCTCTTTTTCGATGCCTGTGCCCCATTTCTGTAACTTATGAGAAGTTCTCGCATCGAGAAAAATTAAATAATTATATTGGTCGTCCTATATGAGATAGGGCTACTCACATAAAAATTTATATAGACTTACAAAAAGTATGAAAAAATACAGTTTTTTTCTTACTCACCCTGTGTTTCACAGGATGATAACAATTTGTTCGACTCGAAAAGTTCTCACATTCCTTACAGAAACGAGGCACTGAAATGGAAACGATATTAAGAAAAATTCCCTTATTTTGTGTTCTATGATAATATTTTTATCTATTTATCTATTTTATCTCTATCGTTTCTTTTTATACGAATTTAAGCCCGAAACATTGATTTCATGTAAATTTAAGCAAATAACTTTTAAATTTTAGACTAAAATTAGTTCATAAATTTCTTTAAAAAAATAATTTTTTTTAATTCTGGTGACTATTTTCTAACACTATGGAGGAGCTACAAGGTTTCATATGACTAAAATAAGCTTCTGCGTGGTTTTTTGCTCACTCCCAACAAATCAAAATTATCAATTTTTTGGAAGCAATGAAAATGTATTTCCACTAGAATGACTTCCATTTTTTTAACTGGGATTTAAAATGCATACATATTTAAATTGTAACGCATGGGATTTGAATACAGTTAATAATAATAACAACAAAACAAATATAACTCTTTTGCCTACATATATATGTATGTAATAAGTTAACGCTTGTGCATGTATGTATATAAAAAGTAACAGTTTTTTTAAATATAAAGTAAACAAAACTTGCAGTTCACAGTATTATAGTTTGAATGTGTGTGATGTTAAATTTTAAAATTTATAACCCTTGACACAAACCTTGTGCACGCTAACAGAGCTCTGTTAAGCTATAAAAATTTTACTAATGCCTTTCCAAAGGACTTTTCCATTAAATGATGCAACCGAGACGGGAAAAATTAATGCAAACTTATAGATAAAGTATTCCTCTATTAAAGCCCATGAATCTATTTCTGAAAAATATGAATTTGAACCAAATATCGTCAAGTTTACTACTTGGAATTTTCTGAGGGTTACGCACTTTTCTTGGGAAGGAGGCGATGCCGGCGGACAAAAGTGGTCACCTATTATGCACCACATAGCACTCTAAAACCGTGCATACCCAGAATTACTGGAAGTTCGAGTTTTCAGGAGATTTTCGAAAAACTTTAAATTTGTCCAACTAATTCAGATTTTCCAAGATGTAACCATTTTTCATTGGAAGGAGGCGATACGGGCTGATAAGCAAACTCACCTCCTATGGATCACATAGTGCTCTGTAGTACAGAGTTACGACTATTTACTTAAATTAAAAGTTGTTGACAGTGTTGTAAACGAAAAGTATTGTAAATAAGTGAGTAGCAATCAAGGCGAATTCATAACAGGTGGCTGCACTAGCGATTTTAGTCACAGCTGTTTTATTTTCAGTTGCCTTAGTAGCAATACTAAAAATTTAAGAACATAAAAGCTTAAAAAGTATAACATAAAAAATATGTACATGTGTATCATTATTTTGGCAAAAAAATAATCAAAATGAGAAAAATATTCATATCTCCACATTAAAGAAAAAAATAACCACTTTTGGTTAGAAATAACCAAAAACGGCAGCCCTGGTAACAATTAACTACACATTACAAAGAAATACAAATTATCTCTTACTGCTCTCTTCATTATTGTGAGAGCACTCGCAAGCTGCGCAGTTTTAAAGATCGCTGCTTTAATGCAATTACATGTTTGTATGTATGTTTTGTTATTGACCGTTAAGGCAGAATTAAACGACTGTAAATGTAGAACTGTAAATGTGTCAGCTGATCGAACCTTTTGCATGAAAGGCTATGCAAATGCTTACCTTACTGAAATGTCACGTAAATGTAACGTCTGAACCTGCAGAAAATTCAATTTCATGACAAGGTTACGTGACATTTGTAGACAGTGATGGTATTGAATGGGCATTATAACCTTGCACAGATAGAACTGTTTGCACCAGTTTTGCGTGTTTTTGATTCTGGTATGAACAAATATGTTATTTAGCGTTTTGTTACTAGTTGTTAATGTTGATTTTTTAGGCAATTATTGTATGGTTGTTCAAAGAGCAAATAAGAACAACACATTTGTTTGTATTTGTTTTTCTAAAACAAATAAGATACATAAAACTGCTTCAACCATAAGTACATTATGGTGTGTTGAGAAAAAATTTACGTGGCTGACGAATGCATGAATAAAAGTAAAATTTCACATACATACATACAAGTGCAAGTATACAAATGTAGTATGCTTGTACTTGTATACTTGTTTGTATAGCCAAAACAAATATACCATGGTATGTACCATATAATTGTAGAGTGAGCGACAGAACTAGTATAAGAGTTATTGTGTGTGCGTGCTTTTCCAAATTACAATACAACTAAAAACAAATAACAATTGCTTATTGTATTGCTGCTGATGAACTGTTTGTATCTGTTTTAGGTCAAAAATACTAGTTGTAACACAAATATATGAAAAAACCACTGTTAAAATATATACATGATAAGCAGATGTTCATAGGGACGTTCGTAAAGTTTTTGTGGCGCCGACAAGGCACTAGAGCTGCTCGATGTTAATCGATGCATCGTAAACATCGATGTTTTGGTTGAGATACATCGAATAAATATCGATGTATCGTATCATACGATGTTAATCGATACAGCGATGTTTTTATGCGATGTATCGAAAAGCTGAATTTTAAGTTTTAAGCATCCCACATGTTTTGTATATGTTGAAGTTTGCCACTCATTTAATGTAGTGATGATAACGTTTTTAAACAAAAACCATCCAAGAATAACTTCCAAAACGTTTTTTAAAGCCTAAAATTGTTTTAAAATCGCTTGATGTAACAACACCGTACTAAAGATACTTTTTGTCAATTTATATAGCGTCATCGAAGCTGTTGCAGCGTTATTTTACAGCAAAATTCAAAAACATATTTTATGTGTGAAAAAAATTTAAAAATTTTCTTGGTATTGTAGGGTAGCAGTCAGCAATGTAAGTTCTGTTTCCATGTTTTATGTTAAAAGCAATAATATATTTGGCTTAAAATTACTGTTACAGTTTGTAATATGGCCCCTTCGACGTCAAGCTTAGTTTGGAAATACTTTGAAAAAAAATGGCGATGGATCTGCAAGGTGTAAGCTTTGCGAAAAAAGTATAAGGACTGCCGGTAATACCTCTAATTTGATGGGTCATATCAAACATATTCACAAGGCAACATTTTTGGAAATTACCAAGTTAAAAAATTCTGAAAAACAAAAATTACTAAATAGAAGTTTTGTGCGAGTGGTACGAGAAAATTCAGCAGTTGCTTCAGACTCGTGTGCGCTATCTACGAATGGTTCATGTAATGTACATTCTGGTACTGAATCATGTATTGAGGTAAATGAAGATACTGCTACTGAATTAGTACCTTTTAATCGTCAGAAGTCAATACAAAAATGTTTCGAAGATATTGCCTCGTACTCCGGTGGTGACAAGGCAAGAAAAATTAACAACGCTATCGTGTATATGATTTGTAAAGATAACCACGCATTCTCACTGGTAGAGAATGAAGGTTTTAGACACCTAGTGAAAGTTATATCACCGCACTTTAAAGTTCCAAGTAGAACTACTGTGACTCGTTGGGTTGATAACAAATATGACGCTTTATCAGGAACATTGAAAACTATATTACCCACAGTAGAAAATATTACTTTGACAACTGACATATGGTCTGATTTGCAAATGCGAAGTTTTTTGGGTGTCACAGCCCATTTTGGTATTGCAGCTGAATTTCAGTCGATAACGTTGGGAGTATACCACCTTGATGAAAGGCACACTTCTGAATATATATCAACAGTTCTCATCAAGGTATGCAATGAATAGGGATTTCCAACAGATAAAATAACCGCAGTAGTAACAGACAACGCAGTCAATATGACAAAAGCTGTAGAATTAGGTTTTGGAAAAAAGAAACACATACCGTGCTTTGCACACACTCTAAATTTAGTTGCGCAAAAAGTACTAAATGTCTCCGAGTTGCAGGCATTGCAAGCGACGAATTAAGAAAAACAACAAAAGCTAATGCAAAACTTATTCAAGATGTACCTACTCGATGGAACAGTACGTTCTATATGATCGAAAGGTTTCTAGAACTTCGAAATGCTGTGAGTGAAATTTTACTTCGACACAAAACTGCGCCGCCAATGTTGACTGGCATGGAATTGGCCACATCCTCAAAACTACTTAACATTTTACGACCTTTTGAGGCAGCCACAAAAGAAATATCCGGTGAGACACATTGCAATAGCAGTAAAGTTATCCCGCTAGTTCACTGTATGGTATCAAAATTAAAAGCTATTGTAATTTAAGAACCCTTGTTAAAAGAAGTGCATAAAGTTGGTCTTATTGAAATAAACAAGCTAATGGGTGCTATCGAACAAGTTTCACTTATGGCTATCGCCACATTGTTGGATCCACGGTTCAAAAAAATGCATTTTGAAGATCCCCTTGCATGTTCGAAAGCCGTTGGAAAAATCAAAGATATGTTAGAAAAAGATAAAGCAGACGAAAAATCTGGGGATTGCGACTCCGACATTTCAGACAAAACGATGGACGATTTTAGTCTTTGGAGTGATCACCACAAATTAGTCGAAAGAAATTGGAAAACAAATAAGACTGAAGGAAACTTTTCTGATGAACTCTCCGTTTACTTGCGAAGTCCAGTAAGTCGGTTTAATGAAAACCCCTTAAAAGTGTGGGCCGACTACAAAATTCAGTTCCCCAGGTTGTACAATATAGCATACAAATATTTAACAATGGTTGCCAGTTCCGTGCCATCTGAAAGACTTTTCTCAAAGGCTTCATTAGTGTTGTCGCTGAAAAGAAGCAGATTGCAAGCAGAGAGGGTAAACAAAATATTGTTCTTACAAAGCTTAAATAAAAAATATTGGGATATTTAATAAAAACAACTTTCTTATTTGATTTTGTTTGTTGTTGGTCGTTTCTGCTTAAGAAAGTCATCAGTAGACTACAAGCATTATTGAAATATGTTTTAAATACATATTGACATACTCGTATCTTGAATAAACAAAAAAAAAATAATATAATTTTCTTAATCTGTGTAAAATTTTAAATTCGACTTTTATTTATATAATAAATTTTTTTAGTTCCAATTAATCAATAGATGCATCGCAAACATCGATGTTTTTTTGAATCGATACATCGAATAACATCAATGTGAATTAATGACGAATCGAATGAGAAAAAACATCGATGTTTTTTTTACGCAAACGGCTCTACAAGGCACACATTCGTATTGTGTGTAATTTTGATTTTGTATTATTTACTCACATACATATGGATGTATGTATGTAAAATTTTACTTTTATTCATTCATTCGTCAGCCACGTAAATTTTTTCTCAACACACCATAATGTACTTATGGTAGAAGCAGTTTTATGTATCTTATTTGTTTTAGAAAAACAAATACAAACAAATGTGTTGTTCTCATTTGCTCTTTGACCAATCATACAATATTTGCTTAAAAAAATTAACATTAACAACTAGTAACAGAAACGCTAAATAACATATTTGATCATACCAGAACAAAAAACACGCAAAAGTGGTGCAAACAGTTCTATCTGTGCAATGTTATAATATTGTTACGTTTAAATTTTATTAAACGTGTGAGTTCTTTTGATTGCTAAAAAATAAAAATAAATAACACGATTTTCTTATTTGCAACTGAACTTCCTTTTTTTCTTGACTAAACAAATTACAACTTGTCTTTTCTTATTTACTTCTGAACGTTATTATCCACGGCACGATGTCTTTTACTTTCAACGATGTTCACTCCACTAAATTCCAATTAATACTTACTGACTTCTCACATACGGCAACTCTTTTTATACTACAAAACCGGATCTAGAATGTTGGCAAATAGATGGCGAAGAAACATGCATGCATGTATGTACTTATTATAAACCAACTGGAAGAAACTATTTTCTCACAAACGATATGGCTGTTTACCCGTGTTTGTTTATTGGTAGCCAGATGTTCAAACAGTCTTCTAGCACAATCGGGAAAATTCATGTCGCCGTTTTTAGATGTTTGTAGGTGATTAGATTGGCCGTTAGTTTTTTGAATTTTCAAAGTAACGACTTGTATGTTGGTAATGCAGTGTGCTATTTTTAGTACAGGGTGGTTACCATAAGTGCTCGTACTTTTATTTGTATACGTGTATGTCTGTAGCTTTGTACACAATTGTTGTTGCTTTAGTGCTTGCACGTTAACATGTGTGTACGTTTAGTGCTTTAGTTAAATACTTCTAGATAGTTCTTTGCATTAACCCTGTAGGAATATTTTTACGAATTAATATGTATGTATATACGTATGAATATGTTAAATATACATGTGTGCGTACAAAAAACTATTTTTTAATAATAATACGAATAAAAATGATAATATGTACGTATGATCATAACAATTATAATGTTAATAAAAATAAAAATATTTATATAATTTCAATTAGTAGTAATGTATGAATGTATTTATAAAGCTAAACTTGTAAATTAACTAAAAACCAAAGTCTTAATACCTTTGCTTGTAAATTATTTTGTTGGATGTTTTGTTGTTGCATATTTTTTACTCTTTGGTTTATTTCTTTAGTATATTTTGTTGGTCTTGAAAGTCATAAGGTTGTACCTATGTTTTTGTAAGTGTGGCTTAATACTTTTGTTTTGTAAATGAGTTAGTTCACACGGGATTAATTATGCTGGCACAACATGCTAGTTTGTAGGCAAATTCGGTGAAGAGAGTGGTTTTTTGGTTGGCATAATTTTTCAACCAGCTTTATTAGCAGCACAAAACCAATACATACACACTTGCGAGACCACAGGTTCGGTGTTTTTTAATTTACAGAGCGTATTTAGTCTTTAGTTGACCATCGTCGTGGAAACATGAATTTAAAAGAAGAAGGGAGTTGGTAACGTCAACACACTTTAAAACTAATAAGTGAATTTATTTTTTTTTTGTGTTAAATAAATTATATCAGTCTTATTTATAACAAGTAAAAGTGCTATATTCGGCTGTGCCGAATCATATATACCCTTTACCAAAGTGCGTAATAGTATAGAGATAGTAGTATGCGTGTACAGAGATAGAGCACAGAGATATGTAGGTACATATTTATTTTGTGAAAAAATTCATAATTTTTTCAATTATTAATAAGTGACCTCTCGGTATTTTTCGATTAAATATGTTTTTTTATATTAGCAATAAGTTGAATATCAATCACTTACTTTCTAAAAAAAATACAAGTTTTTAGGAGAGCAAAAAAGAAACGGTTCATCTATTTATACTTCGGTATTTGGATAAAAGCTCATGTGCAATTATTCAGGAATTTATTACATCTATATATATTAGTAGTAAGTTTAATTATGAAGCGCATTTATTGAGATACGAGTTTGTTGCATTAAGAGTAATTTTAATACTTGATACTTGATCAATAAGTTACTCGTTTGTTGCACTTATAGCTACAGAAACAAATAATGCCGTTATATCAAAACTATCCAATAAAAACAATATTTAATATCCCACTTGACAAGAGATTCGATCTAATGTTCGCTAAAGCTTTGAACTTCGAAAATAGTTTTAGTATTGTGCCCAGGGCTGCCGTTTTTGGTTATTTCTAACCAAAGTGGTTATGTTTTTCTTTAATGTGGAGATGTGAATATTTTTCTCATTTTGGTTATTTTTTTTTTGCAAAGAAAAATTATACACATGTACATATTTTTTATGTTATACTTTTAAGCTTTTATGTTCTTAAATTTTTAGTATTTCTACCAAGGCAACTGAAAATAAAACAGCTGTGACTAAAATCGCTAGCGCAGCCACCTGTTATGAATTCGCCTTGATTGATACTCACTTGTTTACCACAGAATATATTGGTACCACAGAATATGTTCTGTGTACAAGTGTTTTCATGAAAACACTGTTTCGGGCTTAAATTCGTATAAAAAGAAACGAACTGTTAACATTTTTAACTATTTCTCATTTTTTCTAGATGAAAATATTATCATAGAACACAAAAAAGAAAATTTTTCTTAATATCGCTTCCAATTCAGTGACCAGGCATCGAAAAAGAGAACTTCTTGCAATGACAACCCAATGTAAAACTCATTAGAACGGATCGAAATATTCAGTACTTCCACATACTCTACATTTTCATGACTTTATTGGTGTGTCTTTTTTTGCTGGGGTGTTATTTTATAAAAATACTAAATATTGAAATTTGGTTATATTGTAATATAATGTAAAAATTATTTATGTTTTGTTGTTTCAATCCAAGAGGACAGCGGCCGAAGCAACTGTCCCTCTTGATAATTCTTTATTGTCTGATCTTATTATAATAAAATAACTTAATTCTAACTTAAGCTAATACATTTTATTGCGGTGGGAATATGCAAACGTTGCATATTCCCACACAAAAATTCAGTGCATGTGTGTATAAAAGATTACAAAAATAACGATGGTGTCGTGTGACACATGCTGAATGCAGATGGCATGCAGCAATTTAGTAAAACACAAAAGTGTGTGAACAGATAAATAACTTGTACAGTCAAACACACAAGTGTGCGGACATAGTGACCAAAAGTAAACACACACTACACCTCCCTTTTTCGGAAAGAATGATCAATATATTTAAGTTGATCATTCTTAAGTTACAATAAAATTTTGGGATTTCTAACACTATTACAAAATTAAAAAATTTTTTTTTTTATAATTGATATATATATTTATATATATTTTTTATTTTTATATAATTGATATATATATTTATATATATTTTTTATTTTTATATAATTGATATATATATTTATATATATTTTTATTTAGGTCCTTCACCATTTAACAGAAGGAATAATCTTAGATAGATCATTCCAATTATTATTTGAATACAAAAATTATTTAAAAACCTTTTTTTTTTGTTTTTAGATCCTTAACAGAAGGAATAATCTTATTATGTATTATTATTTGAGATTGAAAAATTCAAGATAAAGAGAAAATTGCAATTATATTGGGTAGCTTACAATCACAAAGCAATCAAAGTCGTCGTAGGTTCCCTACCTTGAAAAATGAAGTAGAGAAGAAAAAAAAAACAAAACACAAAAAATGATATTCAAGAATTGATCTTCTTTATTCTGTTTCTGTGAACAGTAAAAGGTTTATCATTTGTGTCCATTAAGTCAACATTGTTGCTTTCATGAATGGCCACGACCCTATATGGTCCCCTGTACAAAGGATCCAGTTTGTGACCAGCTTCATTTTGAACCAGTACAAGGTCGTTTATCGCAATATTTGGCGAATTTGCATTCTCTCGGGAAATTAAATGCCTTTGTAACTTAGTATTATTGATGAGGTTAGCGGCTCTGCGCCAAGCTACTTGCAGTCTGAATTTAACTTCCTTTTCGTATGAGTCTACATTGTACAATGGATCTATAATATTGTCTCTGGTGCAATCCATTAAAGGAGGGATTTTCCCATAAATAAGGGCAATAATCATGTGCAGTTGACGGTGTTGTATTGTAACTATACGTGAAGTATTTCAACCATATGTCCCAGTCTGATTTATCAGATGCGATATAAGACCTCACGTATTCATTAAACGTTCTGTGAGATCTCTCCACAGTTCCTAGAGTTTCATGATGATAGGGTGTAGAGTTGACTTTCTCCACTCCCATCATTGAACAAAGCTCTTGTAGTATTTGGTTCATATATTCAGTACCCATGTCAGTTATTATTTTTTTCATGGGACCATATGTCAATACAAATCCTTCCACCATTGCTTTTGCAATACTTTTTGCTGATTTGTCCTCTGCCGGTATGGCAATTAAATATTTCGTAAGATCACACATTAAGGTTACTGCGTACACATTTTGGGATTCAGATTTTGGAAGTGGTCCTATGGTGTCAATAATGACCACATCGAATGGTTTAATAGGGGTCGGTGTTACAATAAATGGTTGTTTTATTTTTGTTGTTGCTTTATTTAAATGACATTGTTTGCAATTCTTCACATAACGGGTAATATCTCTCGTCATACCTTTCCAATAATAATAAAGCCTAATTTTCTTTATCATGCGAGTGATTCCTGGATGTCCTCCACTAATGGGGTTTTCATGACACTTTTTCATTATATCTAGTCTTTCTTGATTAGTTGTTACTTTTGTTATGTTAGGTATGAGTACAATGGTTAGCTCATAATCCTTTAAAATGCGGTTGCCTGTTTCTTTAAATGTTTCTACATTTGTTCCTAGGATTTTTAATTGATTATCATCTAGTGATAATTTAAATGTTGAAAAACCTATGTTATCAGCTATTTTTGCAAGCTTTGGAAAGAGGTGATCTAAATCGACCTTTCCATTAATAACTAAGTCATTCAGCTTATACACGAAAAGTTTTTTCTTTCCGGCAAGGATATTTAAAGTATCCTTTGTGAAATGCAACTGAGGCATTTTTAAATATTTATAGGCATTTATGGTTTCGTATACTTTTAGACTGACCAATTCTTTTTCCCGTGTCCTTTCATCCGAGTCACTGTTTCTTGTTTTTCCCTGAAGTCTTGTTGTTACCTTCAGTATATGATTTATGTTGATATTTTTAATATCTTCAAAGTCAATGCGTGACAGTGCGTCTGCCACATTATTTTCTTGGCCCCTAATATACTCTATTACAAAGTCATACTCTTCCAGATCTAACCTCATACGTGTTAGTTTTGAGGATGGGTTTTTCATTGAGAACAGATATGTCAGTGGTCTATGATCAGTTTTAATTAAAAATTTTGTACCATATAAGTATGGTCTGAAGTGTTGTATTGCCCAGTGTATTGCAGTTAACTCCTGTTCAATGGTGGATTTATTACATTCACCTTTTGTGAATGATCTAGATGCGTAGGAAATAGGCATTTGTACACCGTTTTTCTCTTGGCTAAGGACAGCTCCACAGGCGTGTTTACTAGCGTCTGTTGTAATACAGAATTGCTTTTTGAAGTCTGGGTATTGTAGCAGTCTTGGACTTAATAATTGGCTTTTGAGGTATTGAAATGATTTTTCACACTCATCGGTCCATTCAAACTGTACATTTTTCTTAGATAGTCGAGTGATATGGCGCGATGACTCAGCGAAATTCGGAATGAATCTTCTGTAGTAGTTACAAAATGCCACGAAGCGTTTTGCCTCGTCACCATTTTTAGGTGTAGGGTAGTTTTTAATTACGGAATATTTGCTGTCATCAGGCAGAATGCCTTTATCTGTGCATTTGTGGCCCAAAAATGTTACTTCACTACGAAAAAATGAGCATTTTTCAGGGTGTAGCTTTAGATTATGCTGTCTGCAAAGACTAAATACATCTTTTAAATTTCGTAACATATGTGAAGTTGAGCAACCAATTACTACTAAGTCATCCATATAAAGGAAAGCTTTAGCTGGTGATAAGCCAGAGAATGCTAAGGACATCATTCTTTGAAATGAATTCGGTGCTATTTTAAGACCATATGGTAATCTCTTGAATCTATAGGATCCTTTCTCAGTTGAAAAGGACGTAACATCTCTAGAGTCTTCTTCGAGCTCTATTTGATGAAATCCAGATACTAAATCCAAACAAGAAAAATATCTTGCCCTACCCAATTGATGCAGTATGTCATCTATTCGTGGCAATGGGAACTTATCTGCTATTAATTTTTTATTGATACCTCTGTAGTCAACCACCAATCTCCATCTTTTCTGAGCAGTACCTGGCAAAGGTTTTTTAGGTACTAAAAGTATAGGGCTATTGTAGTCAGAAACTGAAGGTTCAACTATATCATCATTGATTAGTCTTTCTACCTGTTTATTCACTTCCTCTTTTTGAGAGTGTGGTATTCTGTAATTTTTAATATATACAGGTTGTTTGTCATGCAGTTTTAGTTTTTGTTTGTAAAAATTATTTGAAGAGATTTTTTCTGTTTCTAGTGCGAACACATCTATGAACTCAGAACATAATATTTTTAGTTCTTTTTCTGCAAAGCGAGGAAAATTTTTTGACAATTTGTTAAGTTTTTCTGTTTTATTTGATGAGTTACAGCCTTTTTTTACTATTTCGTAATCACTAAGACTTTCAACCTGAACTAAAACATTATTAACAGTCACATCATTGTCCGTAGTATTAATTATTTTTACGAGAGGATGTAATTTTGAAGTAATTGTGTTGGCAATGTATACTCCATCCTGAAGTTTTTGATGTGGAATAAGTACATCGTTTTCTGACGATTCAAATTGAACTAGTCTAATCACTTCACATCTGGCTGGGATAGTTACAGTATTAATTTTTGGTGCGTTCATAAGTTGAATTGCTATATCATATGGAACATCAATTGATTTTAAAATTATGAAATCTTTATCAGTTTGGAAGTCCAAAGTACATTGATATTTTCGAATGAAATCCATTCCTATTATTCCATCTACTTGGATAGGAAAATCGTCCATTACAACATGAAATTCATGCGCTATCAGGAGATCTTCAATTTTCAAATCACTTTGTACTTTTCCCAGTGTAGTTACAGTTCCTTGTCCAATTCCATTTATATTGGTTCTTTTATTTATATTTATTGGTTCGTGTAGAACTTGGTTATGTTTAATTACTGAAATGTCTGCCCCTGTATCAACCAAAAACATTGAGGGATTATTGTTCATAGACGTTCTAATTTTTAGATAACTGTATAGACCTAGGTTTATTGTATGTATA
Source organism: Tachina fera (assembly GCA_905220375.1). Taxonomy (NCBI): domain Eukaryota; kingdom Metazoa; phylum Arthropoda; class Insecta; order Diptera; family Tachinidae; genus Tachina; species Tachina fera. The sequence goes on from LR999963.1 coordinate 128,294,812, forward strand.
GAGTATTTAGAGGCTACTATTAGTTTTCCGAAGCATTGTCGGTTACACATCGTATATTATTTGTTCCTCTACTACCGTGGTTGTTGTGAGGAGGATTATTGATCCTATTTCTGAAGCCATTATTATAGTTCCAATTGCCATTGTTTCTATTTTGAAATTGGAAATTATTGTTTGAAAATCTATACCCATTGGAGTTTCTTTCGGGGTTGCTGTTATTGCTTCTATTGATATTATTTGGTCCGCTACTTTAGTAACGTGGCCTATTGTTATTCCTATTATTAGAGTTACGACGGTCATTATGAAAAGTGAGTATAGAGTTAGGTTGTCCGTATACATCGGTACAACTACTTATAAATTTCGACATGACCTCGTTCATATTAGAAAACGTACCCGACTCCATTATTAATTTTACCCTTTCGTTACTAGCATTCTTTATAATAGCTGTAACGGCAGCATTGGTAGCATACTTTGTTGCTGTTGAGTTAGGTAAACCGTCAGATATATAAGCGGTTTCCAGTTTCTTTGTTAATTCATTAATTTCAGTGGCATAAGAATTAGCGGTCTTGCCTTGCTGTTTCAGGTTTAGGAGTTTTGCATTAATTACTTCCACCGATTCTCCTTTAACAGTGGATTTTAACTTTGAAATAATTTGGTCAATAGTAGCTTCATTTGTGATTAAGTTTCTAGCTGTACCTTTTAATTTTGTCTTTATGAGGTTTATGGCTATAGCTTCATGTGTCTCCTTTATAGAGTTTAGTAGTTCTAAGGCATCTACAAAACTCTGCAGGTTTGTTGGCCCTCCATCGAAATCCGGTAGGATTTTCGAGGCCGTACCTATAAATTCAATGTTTGTTTGTGGCATTTTTCCGTTATGATCAGTGTTGATTAAGGAAACAAATTTAATTGATTCATGAAGGGATGTAGGTATTTCTATAAGGATACCCCTTTTTTGTGTCACTGATATAAGTTTTGCACGTATGTCAAGAAGAATGATTCAGCAGCGGCTTTGTGTGCTGGAGTAAGTCTATTATAATTGACGTTAAGTAGTACGCGTATCTGTTCGAAACGATCCACAAGATTCTTAATGTGTTTATTCACCGTTTCGTTTCTTGTGTCCCTATTTTGATTTAAGCATTTATAAGATTTAAGGAACTCTTCCTTAATTAATCGAGCTTTTAATACAATTTCATCCCAATCCATAAAATTTTAACTGGGATTCAGTCTTGTGTCATTGATGATGGATAATATTGTGGTTTAATTATTTGATTATAAGCGTTTATCCTTGGCTTTATTTCTGTGTACAAGGAAACACACAACAAAAAAAAAATATATTCTTTAATTGGTTCAGAAGAGCCGTTTCTAGAAGCTAAAAAGGTAATATCATATTCGAACGCAAATTGAATCCACCTTAAAATCAGGACCTTGGTTCATTGTGATAATTTTAAATTGTGAATAACTTAAATAAAGAATTAATTTTTTGATTGGAAATTTTAATATAACGTGAGTTTATTAATTAATAATAGGCGCTGTTGGTAGCGTCCTAATAAAATCCTTTTTTCTTTCCTTTTCTTTTTTGAACTCAATTGTAGATCCTAAAACTGAGTACATACATATATGTAGAAGCATATACATAAAATCTTGCTTAGACAGCATCTAAACCTCTTGCAATGGAAACATTTCGTGCATAATTCTTTTTCAACGATCTTTTGTGTAACTGATATAGGGTTATAAGGATTTGCAATACCAGGAGAGCAATTATAATGCCTAAATATACAATGGGATACTCAACCTTTATCATTATCTCATTTATGACATTGGCATTCGGGTTTTCAATCTTTGATTCATGACCACCCATGATGAATAACTATGCAAAGGAGCCAATTTCTTGATGAAAGAGAAAAAAAAAACCAAAGTGGTCAATACATCAGTAACGTGTTTGGTTTATTTAAGGATATTATATATTCGGTACAACATATATATAATTGAAATGTAGACTGGGTTACGATTCAAGGAATGTTGACATTAGAAATATTTTTCAGTAACATCAAATACAATTTCTCAATGTAAATTCTGTGTCACGTTATCGAAGGTATGAATCTATTACCAGTGTATGAATAGATTAGTTTCACTTTGTTGCCATTAATGTGAAACAAACAAAAGGCTAAGGGTTCGGTAGATATAAATCCACCCAAGGTTGACTTTAATATAAAAAAAATTAAATAACAAAACAACTATATATTTTATATTTTGAGTTGCGTGGTTTCAGAAAGAAGAAATCAGATCCTTCTATACTCATATAGATACAAGGGAAGAAAAAAAAATTATACTCATCGAAAAATTAACTGCGACAATTCCGACCGACAAAATTTGATTACGAGTGATTATGAAATCCAATCAGAAATGTCACATTCGTATTTCATATTGCAAGTAAGAAAAATTATACTCTTATGTTAGGTAGTCACTTTCGTCATTAATCTTAAAACTTTCTCTTTTCTTTTCCTTCAATTAAGGATCAGGCATCGCTGGAGGGACTCGTAAGTATCGCAGTGATGCTGATTTTAGTATTTAATGTTAAATTAATTGAGATAAATTTTTGTATATATATTTTTTATATACCTTTTTTTTTTTAAATTTAATTTTTTATTTTTTTATTTTTTTTTTTTTAATTTTAAGAACATGTCAGTTAATTAGAATGTACTAATTTCAATTTTATTGTTCAAGTATAAAAAAATAATAATTGTAATCTGTAACATGTAATAATAATTTTATCTTTTAATAAAAACAATGTTTTACTTACATGGAAATACCCATAACGTTAACATCATCAATAATAACATAGCAGTTAACTAAAACACGAGGACAAAATATATAAATTTCTTAAAAATTGTCACCAAACATTCAATTGCTATTTAAGCATTAAATAATTGTACTGATAAAAATGAAATATTTAAGTATATGTATACATATGAAGCAATTGTTAATAACAGGAAATTGAAACATTTAAGAGCAACAATAAATTTTATGTAGATTAAGCATTTTTGTAATTAGTTTAACTATTATAAAAGAAATTTTGAATATAAATGAATTAGTTGTAAATCAATTAAATTAAATGTTTTTTTTTTTGTAAGTTCTCGACGATAATTATAACTGGATTAGTGGTTGTCCAACTGCTTGCAATGCAATAATTGCTGTTCCCAACGCAAAACGAGTTCTCTGCCAAAACCTGTGTGAACTAAAATTGTGTGGATTGTTGTCGTTGTATAGACTCAGAGCACTTGCACAACTTTCAAAGGTGCTGTTTTATTTCTTATTTTCACAGTTTGTTTAATTAATTCTTTAATAGTTTTCTTAAATTAATTCCACTTCTTTCCACTACCACATTGTTTTTTATTCAAAATTAACTGATTTGTTTAATTTTTATTCTTTGTTGATTTCTGGTTTTCTTTTTAATTGATTACACTTTATAATTTCTGTTCAATAAATCTTTACGTTGTTCTTTATTGGCGTTTTCTAGTTTTGTAGTTAAGAAATATTAAAACATTTAAATTTGTTTTCAGATCGTAATAGATTTTTAATTTGTAATAGTTTTTTATAATTTCTTTTATTTGGCAGGATCGCCATGTAATATAATGTAAAAATTATTTATGTTTTGTTGTTTCAATCCAAGAGGACAGCGGCCGAAGCAACTGTCCCTCTTGATAATTCTTTATTGTCTGATCTTATTATAATAAAATAACTTAATTCTAACTTAAGCTAATACATTTTATTGCGGTGGGAATATGCAAACGTTGCATATTCCCACACAAAAATTCAGTGCATGTTTGTATAAAAGATTACAAAAATAACGATGGTGTCGTGTGACACATGCTGAATGCAGATGGCATGCAGCAATTTAGTAAAACACAAAAGTGTGTGAACAGATAAATAACTTGTACAGTCAAACACACAAGTGTGCGGACATAGTGACCAAAAGTAAACACACACTACAATATTTTTTCTCATTTGGCAACTTTTAAAGCGAATTTTGGTTGTAAAAATTTTTTGGTTGTGGCAGCACTGATTGTGCCTCCATACCAAGTAAACTATGTAACTTTATTTATTTAATAATCTTTGATTTTGCAAAATTGTTAATTTCCTTAATTTAAACATCCCATTGGAAAGGGTATTTATAGTGGTATTATGCAAACGGTTATTCCTAAACAATTTTTTTTAATTTCTTCTGCTCAAAGGAACGATTTCAGGGAAATTAAACGGAACATGTTCTTAATTTAACTTTATAGTTAGGACTGTAATTTAGCGATAAATTATATTTCCATCTCCATTTACTAAAAATAAATTTAGTACAGTGACACTTTAGCCTATATAAAATATAATTTTGGCATTTCTTTCGTTTTGGAGGTTCTCTCGGTTTTAGGCGTTTTATTAGGTTTTTTTAGTTTTGCCATTCTTGGCGTTTTTTTAATTTGGTGCTTTTTTAGTTTTGGTGCTTATATTCGTCTTACCAATTTTTTATTTTTTGGTTTTTGGAATTTTTTTAATTGGGCGATTTTTTTCGTTTTGGCTATTTCTTAGGTTTTGACGATTTTTTATTTTCATTTAAGCGATATTTTTTTCATAAAGGCAATTTTTTTGTTTTGACGATTTTTTTCGGTTTTTGGAGTTTTTATTTCATTGTGGCAATTTTTTTCGTTTTGACACTTTTTTCTCGTTTTGTCGATTTTTTCGGCTTTTGGCGTTTTTTTAATTTCGGCGATTTTTTTCGCTTGCAGTTTTTTTTTTGATTTTGGCTATTTTTTTATTTTGGCGATTTTTTAATTTTTGGCGATTTTTTTTCATGTGGCCGGTTTTTTTTTTTGTTTTCACCATTTTTCGGTCTTTGGTGCTTTTTTTCATTGTGGCAATTTATTTAGTTTTGACACTTTTTTCTCGCTTTGGCGATTTTTCTCGGCTTCTTTTTTTATTTCGCCAATTTTTTTCGTATTGGCGATTTCTTCGATTTCTTCGATTTTCGTGATTTTTTTATTTCATTTAGGCGATTTTTTTCGGTTTTGGCGTTTTTATTTCATTTTTTTAATTTTGACACTTTTTTCTCGTTTTGGCGATTTTTTTCGGTTTTTTTGTAAATTTGGCGATTTGTTTTCGTTTTGGCGATTTTTTTAATTTTTGGAGATTTTTTTCGGTTTTTGGCGTTTTTATTTTATTGTGGCAATTTTTTTAGTTTTGACACTTTTTTCTCGTTTTGGCGATTTTTTTTCGGTTTTTCGAGTTTTTTTTAATTTTGGCGATTTTTTTTTCGTTTTCGCGATTTTTTTCGTTTTGCCGAATTTTTTTTATTTATGCGATTTTTTTTTGTTTTGGTGACGTTTTTCGTTTTTTTTTGTTTTTTTGTTTTCGTTTTGGCGATTTTTTTGATTTTGGCGATTTTTTTTCATTTAGGCGATTTTTTTTTCATATAGGCAATTTTTTTGTTTTGGGGTTTTTTCAGTTTTTGCGGTTTTTTCAATTTTGGCGATTTATTTTCGTTTTGGCGATTTTTTTGATTTTGGCAATTTTTTTTCATTTATGCGATTTTTTTAATTTTCGGCGATTTTTGTTCATATAAGCAATTTTTTTTTGTTTTGGCGATTTTTGCAGTTTTTGGCGTTATTTTCATTGTGGCAATTTTTATTAGTTTTGACACGTTTTTTGTCGTTTTGGCGAATTTTTTTCGGTTTTTGGCGTTTTTTTCGTTTTGGCGTTTTTTTTGATTTAGCGATTTTTTTTATTTAGGCGATTTTTTTTTGTTTTGGCGATTTTTGTGGTTTTTGGCGTTTTTTTCCATTGTGGCAATTTTTTTTAGTTTTAACACGTTTTTTTCGGTTTGGCGATTTTTTTCGGTTTTTGGCTTTTTTTATTTTGGCGATTTTTTTTTCATTTAGGCGATTTGTTCGTTTTGGCATTTTTTTTTTAATTTTTGGCGGCTTTATAATTTTCGGATTTTTTAGTTTTACCGTTTTTGAAAATTTCAAGAGTTTAGCTCTTACGGTTTCCAAGATATAGCAATTTGTCAAAATTACATAGTCAAAATTGCATTAACTGATGGACCACCCTTTAATTTAAATTTTTTTAATTTCAGTGTTAATTGTTGTAGCAATATAAAAATACACTAATTTTTCAAATTTCAAGTGTCAATATGCATATGTACATACATAATACAATTGTATGTATATTACATGGGATTTTAAAAGTTTTCGTCACTCATTTTGGAACACCCTTTAATTTTTAGCTTTGTTGTTGTACCGACTAAAGTTCTACATACACTGTCCTAATTTCAGACCCGTAGCTTTTACCGTTCCTGAGAAAATAGCCTTCTACCTAAAACATGAAATATGTTTAATTATTACAAAAAAAGTTAAAGTTTTCCAACCCTGGAAACGTTTTTTTTAATTTGTTAAATTTTAAATTTTTTTTTTTAATTATAAATACCAATTTTCATCATACGTATAAAATAAGTTAATTTAATAAAAAAGTAATAAAAACTTGTTTTCGGTAGTTATATGCTATGGGAAAATAGAGTTTGAGTTTTCCAGCTCTGAAATCGTCCGACCGATTTTGCTGATTTTCAATAGCAAAATTTTTTGGAAAATTTCTGATACACCAGTCCAAGAACGAAGTCTCTTGCTCTTCTGTGAGCTTGGGAAAACAGTACAGACAGACGGACAGACGGACGTCGCTTGTTCGTCTTCCCTATGCATAAGGATCCAGAATATATATACTTTATGTTTCGCTTATTAATATTGTAGAAATTACAAACGGAATGACAAACCTATATATACCCTTTTACCATTTTTTGGTAAAGGGTATAAAAATGTATTGTGTAACTTATGAATATTAAACGTACATATAAGTACACGTTAGCGATTATATAGGATACAACAAACTCGCAATTTTATTGCAAGTGTATGAGTACGGTGACCATATTTTCCAACAAAAAATTAAGGAGATTTAGAAATGTAATAAAAATTATATCAAAGCGCATTAACAAGGTGAATGCGCTAGCCAAGAGACTGATGTAAGCCATATAATTTTTTCATATGACACACATTGTTATTTATAATTGTAAACAAATTTTTTTTGATTGAAAAGAAAAACAGACAAAAATAATTATCAAAAAATAAAAACAAGAATAATCGTGAAGAAGTTAACCAAAAGTTAACGAAATATCCATATAAACATAAAAATATAAAGAAATTTTATGAAATTTACTGATCTAAAAAGCTTAAAAAAATAGTTTCATTGGTAAATATTTGGTTGTAAAAAAAGGATGTGCAATATCAGAATCATTAACATATGGATATTTATTTACATTATTTTGGTTTTGCTGTCAGATACTTTAACAAACCGTGGTCACAGACAATATTTTGCAATAGTTGCAGAACTGTTTTATATAAGTGGTCAAATGGCAAGAAGATCTATTTCGATTTTTCAATTCCAGTATTTTAAGAGTGTCAAATAGCCACCAAACCGATCGTTATATTTGTTTAACAAAAGTAGCTGGATTCAATATGAAAAATCGAAAAAAATATTACTTACGAGAATGTCCGAACAAGCCAGTTCAACGTCCACCATTATAAAATATCAGATTCACTGCTTTGACAAATAATTCGACACATTGAGCATATCTTAACTGAAAATGATCAAAATGGTTTTGCTTTTGCATAAAACAGTTCCCAGAACGAATTTCCAATGAGTTGGAAAATTTCTTTTCAAACACAGTCTTCCTGAATAATATTAAATAAAGTTATGCCTGTTTTTATGTTACATGTTTGCGTCATTTGTACAGTATGTATAGTTTTTTGCCACAAACAACATCTAGGATTTTTTTGAATTCTGACTGCTTATGATTAAGTGTGCGATATGTACTTTATTGAGTGTTGTCATGTAGTACCAGTTTTGGATGATTATAATTTCTATTGGCGCATATTCAGAAATTATCATTAAGTGTTAACTTTTTAAGTACCTATGTAAGTTATTCATAGTTGATTACTTTCAGCAGGAAAAGTTTACACTTAATTATGGGTAAAGCTGTAACTAATTGTTAACTAACTAATACATTAAAATATTGATTTAATTAACAATTTATTTGAAAAGTAAAATCAATTTGTGGATCTCTAAAATGCACAAAACAATAAATAATCTTTATTTCCTAACAATTTCCTATATAATATGCTTACTATATTATCTTAACTTATTGCATTCATTGCTAATGCGTCCAAGAAAACATCCATATAAAGCAATAAAAATATATCAGAGATGTGTTTTTGGTCAACAAAATTTTATGGAATAACTTTATTCTTACAGGCCTTTATTTCAATTGATTTATATACAGAAAATTTAATTTTTAGAATTTGTATAATTTTTTTAGGGAAATAAACCTGTTTATATTTATAAGCTTCACGAGCTTATTAATTAATTACAAAATTTATCATTCAAAATATTATCGACATTTTATGTTCTCAACATAACATGATGTAAGGTTGCATTTCATTTACCATCTGAAAGCAGTTGCTGCGCTAGTTATAAATTGTGAATATTAATATCTATGAACTATTTTCTAGTTTCTGGTTTATTAGATCCGACTTTCGTTACGATTTGTGAATATGTGCCATTGTATTGATGTTGACATTTTCGGGTCTTGAGAAAATAAAACTTATAATTTTGGAGTTTAAAGAAGAAAAAAATTGGTAATAAAAAAGGACACTTTATTTAAAGTTCAAAAGGACATCGTATTAAAAAAAGGACTGTCCTCTTAAAAAAAAGAACGAATTGTCTTCGGATGTATATAGTTGTATATATTTTTTCTAGTGATGACACTAAAATAATCGAAAGATGTTGAATGGAACAAAGTGAGATAGAAACATCTTTTGAAGATGTTGAACATTCAGCCCTATATAAATCTTATGGGAAGATTTTAATATCATAGTGTCATCACTAAAAAAAATATATAAAAACCATTTTGATCATTTTCAATTACGATATGCTCAGTGTGTCGAATTATTTGTCAAAGCAGTGAATCTGATATTTTATAATGGCAATGGATCATATGGTGGACGTTGAACTGAGTAGAGTGGTAATGGGGACAATAGTCCTGTTTTGGGAATTAAAAACCGGGAAACAGGACTATTGTTCCCATTAATACAAAAGTGATGGCAACCCTATTCCGAATGTGGGGGATTTTGGGGATTTTCATGCCGAGATTTTATGTGTGTGTGTTTGTGGTTGTGTGTGTGTGTGTACAGATTATGTTATTATTGCAAAGAAACGTTGTGCTTACAGTTCATGGATGTATGTATATGTGGGTGTTTGTATTTGTGTATGTATATATGTGTGTGTGTGTGTGCATATGTGTGTGTGTGTTTATGTATTTAATTGTGAGTCTGCTGGTGTCGGATACTTTTGTTGTAGTGGTAGACAAATATTATACCCCTGTAGGAAATGTCGATTTTGAAAAATGTATTGACTCGCTTTCGACTTGTCACTAGTACTACTATATAATTATCACCCATATAATACTTTGTGCCATAGACATTTAGCATGTGTCATTGAAACCCTATAAATAACACTGAAATAATTAAGTAGGTATTGAGTACGAAGTTCTTATGAGACATGGAGACATACCAACCAAACAGTTAGTTCCAGTAATTTGTGTGCATACAAATGCATATATGTATATAGACAAAATGCTGACAATTCCAACACAAATATACCATATTTGTTTTCTATATTTCTTTTATAATGAGGGATAGAACAAACTTATTATATCAAAATTGCCACTATAATTTTAATGTTGCTACAAAGACATTTGGTTCCCAGTCTGACTGTAGGGTAGTGACAAGAAATTTGTGTGTATGTAGTAATCGTGATTTGATTGATTTTGGTTTGCTGTTGTGATTTCTCGTTGCTATGCGTATGTATGGTTATTATATGTATGTATTAATTTTTATTTTTTATTTGTATCTCTGGGGAAATAATCTAATAGGTGCAGAGAGTGGCAACTCTGTTGTAAATGACAGTGGATAGGGAATGTATTTGGTAATGTATGCTTATGTTGTTGGATTTGAAGAATATCATTGCTTGTGGGAATTATATCATCACTTTTTCATACATATTTACAAATGAATGTAAATATGTTTTCAAGGCTATTGACGTTGCTATTCTTATGGAGATAGAAAATATTGTGTTGACATAGGCTTTATATGTGCAAGGGAATTTCAGATGTTAAATGCTTTGAATCCAGTCAGGTTGATACGAAGAGCTTTTGACTAGGGGTAATGTTATTTTTTTCTTTTCAAAACATTTTACTTTAATGAAACAATTATATAAAATAGCTTTTAGAGCAATATATCAAAAACTGCTCGTACCTTTGTATTACAAACTGATGCTAGCGATTTTTTTTTCTGGTTGTTGCTGTGTATATGAATTTCATCATATATCGTAATACCAAAATAGAATTGTGGAAATGTATATGTGTGTGTGAGTATGTACATATATATGTGTGTGTGCGTGTGTGTGTATGAATTCCATCATATGTCGTAGTAAATTAGATTTGATGACTACTACGCGATTCACATATAAAGTATATAAGTAGAATAAATAATATAGACTGTCATCAGTCTGCTCTGATATCTCAACAAGTGACAACCTAGTTTCCCACCCAAAATTTCTAAAGTGTTTGAAATCAAAAAAAAAAAACTATAAAAGTGCTCGAACTAACTACTGTTTGTTAAACAAGTTTATACTGTATAAAAAATAATTAAATAAATTTTTTATAAGTGAAATAATTGAATTAATAAACAAATAAATAATTAAATAAAATGAATACTACAAGTTGTACCATCTGCAATAAAGTCTTTATGACTCAAACAAAACTAAATCAGCATATGGAAATGCACTCGTATGCTAACCAATCAAAGGCTGCCCTTGGAATCAGTAAGCTAAATCTTCAAAACAAATATTGTGAGGATTGCGATGAGATGATCCCATCAAATAGTTATATGGCTCATGTCAGAACCACAAAAACAGTTGTCACCAAGAACGGATTGATGATTTTCTCACTCAAAGGGTAAGCAACTTCAATGGAAGGATCGAGACATATATCCTCCTCAACAAAAATGTGGCTATCTTGTTTCCGGAGGAGTTTCTGAAATCTGCCAAAAGCTCCATAGTACAACAACTCAATGAATGTAGTAGGATACATACTACATTTAAATTTAATATGGAGCTCACATGTGATTATATGAAGATGGTGAATGATGAGATGAATGTTTCCCAACTCGTACATATTTCGAAAATGATGTAAGTGACTTTGTCTGATGACATAGAGGACATGTACAAGAAACAGACGGAGGAGCTAAGAGCCAAAATGGAAGAATTTCAAGAGAGGGATAGCGGGTGGACTTTGACTTCAATAAATTTCCTTGAAGTTAATATAAACAAGGCATCCATAACAAGAGGAACGAGCTTTATCCCTCTCCCAAAAAATATTGCAATGAAACGTGCATGCATAAATGTTGAGAATAATGACATTTATTGCTTTAAATGGTCTCTCATTGCTCTGAATGTAAATAGTGGTCTGAGTCCTAAACAACGGAAAAACTGTAGAAATGACCATATTACAATCATTTCTGATGAGAATATAGAAGCAATTGTATTATATTTTGAAGGCCTCGAGTTTCCACTCCCATTGAAGCAGATAAAACAATTCGAGAATCAAAATGATATGAGCATAAATGTATTTGGTCACAATGGAACATCGCTAATAGGACCATACTACATAACAAAAGAAGAAAAACACATTCATATTAATCTCTTATTGTTCCAGTCCAATGAGAACTTCCACTATGTGCTCATCAAAGATATATCAAAGTAAGTTTCATTAGTGCATCTATGCAAAATGTGTTCGCTATTTAAAAAGTTACTTCTTATTGTTATATTAATTTACATATTATTTTATTTTCCTCTTTTCCTTCGACTCCTTCGTTCCAACATGACGTCACACAGATGTAAGATTAATATCTGTAACACCTGCCTTTATCATACACATGATGCTTATGTGTACAGTCAACATAAACATTTTTGTGGTAAAAAAGTCATCAGGATGCCCGAAGATGGATGTATTATTAAGTACAAAAACTACTACAAACAGCTAGATGTACCATTTGTCATCTACGCAGACTTCGAGTCTATTTTAGAAAAACTCCACGATCCTGTAAGTATAAGCACTACAAATGTAGAGAAACATCATGCGTGTGCATTCGGCTATTTTATTACTTGTAGTTTTAAGAAGGAAAATAACTTATATAGACATTATTTTGGTGAAGATTCGGCAAATGTATTTATCAAAAAAAATAGTTGAAGATTCTACAGACATCTATTTAAATTATTTACTAAAAGTTAAGAAAATGTTCATGACCCCAATAGAAATAGCTCAATATAATAATGCAAAAAATTGTCATATATGTAAGAAAATATTAAATAACGATAAAGTTAGAGATCATTGTCATCTTAAGGGCAATTATCGTGGGGCGGCTCATAGCGAATGAAATTTAAATTATAAAACACCTCATTTTATTCCGGTTATTTTCCATAATCTTTCTGCATATGATATGCACCTATTTTTCAAAGAACTTTCTACTATAAAAAATGCCACAATAAAAGTGATTCCCCAGAACACAGAACGTTATATATCTCCTTCAATTTTTATCAGATTATATGAAAAACATGGATTCGAAATAAGATTTATAGACTCGTTTAGATTTATGGCTTCGAGTTTAGATACGTTAGCAAAAAATCTTGATAGCAATGATTTTAATACTATCCGATCATGTTTCGTTGATTAAGCTCATTTCAACCTGATTAGAAAAAAGGGTGTATTTCCGTACTCTTACATGGATTCCATGACTAAGTTTAAGGAAATTAAACTCCCTAGTAGAGAAGAGTTCTTCAATATTCTAACGAATGAAGAATGTGATGTTGTCGAGTATGAACATGCTCAAAAAATATGGAGATTATAACTGTAAAACCCTCCTTGACTATACTGAACTCTACTTAAAGACAGATGTTCTTCTTCTAACTGATGTGTTTGAAAATTTTAGGAAAATTTGTAGAGGTATATACGATTTGGACCCCTGTCATTATTATACAGCACCAGGCTTATCCTGGGATGCAATGTTAAAACCACAGAAGTTTCACTGGAAGAGTTCACTGATTCCGAAATGTATATGTTTATGCAAAACGGAATTAGAGGTGGACAAGTTCAATGCTCGCAAAGATATTCGAAAGCGAATAATAAATATTTGGAAGATTTTTATGCATCAAAACCATCAGAATTTCTTGTCTACTTAGACGCAAATAACCTTTACGGTTGGGCGATGTCGGAATATCTTCCTTACGGTGAATTTGAGTGGGTATGTGATACTGATTTTGATGTTATGAAAATTTCTGATAATGCAGAGCATGGGTACATTTTGGAAGTGGATATATATTATCCCAAAATAAGCCAAAATAAAAAAATTAGTTGCAGACTTACACGCAAAAACAAATTACACCATGCACTATAGAGTTTTAAAACAAGCCATTTCAAATGGCCTCATCTTAAAACAAATCTATAGAATACTCAGATTTAAGCAATCCCCTTAGCTTAAAAAATATATTGACTTAAATACATTACATAGGACAAATGCTAAAAATAATTTTGAAAAAGATTTCTTCAAACTTTTGAACAACGCTGTTTATGGGAAGACAATGGAAAACATTGAAAAACGTAGGGATATTAGAATTGCTTCATCTTGGGAAACAACAAACAGGAATCATTTAGGTCTCAGAGCATTAATTTCGAAACCAAATTTTATGCAGTTGACAAAATTTTCTGATGATATGTATGCGGTAGAGTTAGAAATAATGGAACCACTATATGATAAACCCATATATGTTGGCTTTACAGTACTGGAGTTATCCAAGTGGAGAATGTATGACTTCCATTCTGGCTTCATGAAGCCTAAATTTGGAGAGAACATTTCTCTCAACTATATGGATACTGACTCGTTTATTTATTCAATTAAAACCAATGATTTTTACGATGACATCCGTAATGATATTATTTTGAATTTTGATACGTCAGAATATCCCATAGATAATCAATTTCGTTTGCCGCTACTCAATAAGAAGGTTTTAGGTATGATGAAAGATGAAAACAGTGGGGATATAATGACAGATTTTGTTGGTTTAAGAGCAAAAATGTATTCTCTGTCGACTCTTCGCTCGGAAGCTGTTAAAAAATCTAAAGGGGTCAAATTAAAAAGTTGTCCATTAATGATTACAAAAGTTGCTTATTTGAATCCAAAATTATCTCAGATGAAATGTTTTTGTTTAGGTCTAAAACACATCAACTATATACTCAAAAACTAAATAAAATAGCTCTTAGCTTTTCTGATGATAAAAGAAATATAATGAAAGATAAAATAAAAACGCGTGCATGGGGGCATTACATAGACCGAAATAATGAAACAATGGATGTCGAATAGAATGCTTCCTACTAAATTGCATGTAAGATGACAACAAGAATTTAATTTTGCACTAATTATACTTATTTAATTATTTATTAATTTATTTATTGCTTACTTATTTGTATATTAATTTATTTATGTATTTATTTCTGTGTTTATTTAATAATTTATTTATTGGTTATATATATATTTGTTTATGAATGTATCTATTAATTTTAGTATTCTATTCACACAAAAGCATGTTAAAATTGAATGGTCTTAAAATTTTATCTTTTTACCTATACCTAAATTATTTGCAAATAAGAATCAAATATTAGATTACTGATCTTTCTTTTTCTATCATATTTTTTTTTATATACATAGAGCTAAATTTGTATTAGTACTAAGATTTTTAAGAAAATATTTTAAATAAAATATTGAAAAAAGAATTAAATATGTGAATGGTTTTTATTTCTTTATTGGCTTTACTTCGTTGGATCATAAATTTTTTGTTTTTCCTTATGTGCAAATTTCTGTTTTTATATTGCATAAACATGCACAATCATGTTTTCTCTGAGAGGTTCTATACAAGAGGAATTGAATTTCACAATATTATGAAAATCCATTAAATTTCATCAGATATTTTCTTATCGACACTAACTGCTTTAACACCATCTCATTATTGTTTGCTAACAGAAAATAACAGAACAGGTATCAGCTATCAGATCAGCTTTTTCAGCTATCAGATCAGCTTTTCAGGACCTGGTCTGGTTTTCAGATCAGCTTTTAAGGACCTGGTCTGGTTTTCAGATCAGCTTTTCAGAACCTGGTCTGGTTTTCAGATCAGCTTTTTAGGACCTGATCTGGTTTTCAGATCAGCATTTCAGGACCTGGTCTGGTTTTCAGATTAGTTTTTCAGGAGCAGGTCTGGTTTTCAGATCATCTTATCAGATATCAAATCAGCTTATCAGGTTGCTAGTCTGGCTTTCAGATCCGGCTATCTGATTCAGATTGAATTATCAGTTTACAAGTAGCTGCCCATTTATAACATTTATATGAATAAAGTGTAGGGTCAGATAAAATACGAAAAGGTAAACTTTTATGAGCAGTAATTTTTATTTATTTTTTTTTTCTAAAACGAAATTCGTTTAATTCAATATCTTTGCTTATAATCAAAATCCCATATTTATCCTTCCAACACTCTCTACAAACTTCTTAAGACTTTTCAATATTCATATTACATACAACATGATGCCTATAAACGTGCTTAATTTTTTTCTCATCTTGCATAAACATTATAATTACATTTGCATTGTCTCTTATTAAATGCTTACAACCATATTCATAAAAATATTAAACAGTATTAATCTTCTAATCAGGTTGAAATGAGCTTCATCAACGAAACATGATCGAATAGTATTAAAATCATTGCTATCAAGATTTTTTGCTAACGTATCTAAACTCGAAGCCATAAATCTAAACGAGTCTATAAATCTTATTTCGAATCCATGTTTTTCATATAATCTGATAAAAATTGAAGGAGATATATAACGTTCTGTGTTCTGGGGAATCACTTTTATTGTGGCATTTTTTATAGTAGAAAGTTCTTTGAAAAATAGGTGCATATCATATGCAGAAAGATTATGGAAAATAACCGGAATAAACTGAGGTGTTTTATAATTTAAATTTCATTCGCTATGAGCCGCCCCACGATAATTGCCCGTAAGATGACAATGATCTCTAACTTTATCGTTATTTAATATTTTCTTACATATATGACAATTTTTTGCATTATTATATTGAGCTATTTCTATTGGGGTCATGAACATTTTCTTAACTTTTAGTAAATAATTTAAATAGATGTCTGTAGAATCTTCAACTATTTTTTTGATAAATACATTTGCCGAATCTTCACCAAAATAATGTCTATATAAGTTATTTTCCTTCTTAAAACTACAAGTAATAAAATAGCCGAATGCACACGCATGATGTTTCTCTACATTTGTAGTGCTTATACTTACAGGATCGTGGAGTTTTTCTAAAATAGACTCGAAGTCTGCGTAGATGACAAATGGTACATCTAGCTGTTTGTAGTAGTTTTTGTACTTAATAATACATCCATCTTCGGGCATCCTGATGACTTTTTTACCACAAAAATGTTTATGTTGACTGTACACATAAGCATCATGTGTATGATAAAGGCAGGTGTTACAGATATTAATCTTACATCTGTGTGACGTCATGTTGGAACGAAGGAGTCGAAGGAAAAGAGGAAAATAAAATAATATGTAAATTAATATAACAATAAGAAGTAACTTTTTAAATAGCGAACACATTTTGCATAGATGCACTAATGAAACTTACTTTGATATATCTTTGATGAGCACATAGTGGAAGTTCTCATTGGACTGGAACAATAAGAGATTAATATGAATGTGTTTTTCTTCTTTTGTTATGTAGTATGGTCCTATTAGCGATGTTCCATTGTGACCAAATACATTTATGCTCATATCATTTTGATTCTCGAATTGTTTTATCTGCTTCAATGGGAGTGGAAACTCGAGGCCTTCAAAATATAATACAATTGCTTCTATATTCTCATCAGAAATGATTGTAATATGGTCATTTCTACAGTTTTTCCGTTGTTTAGGACTCAGACCACTATTTACATTCAGAGCAATGAGAGACCATTTAAAGCAATAAATGTCATTATTCTCAACATTTATGCATGCACGTTTCATTGCAATATTTTTTGGGAGAGGGATAAAGCTCGTTCCTCTTATTATGGATGCCTTGTTTATATTAACTTCAAGGAAATTTATTGAAGTCAAAGTCCACCCGCTATCCCTCTCTTGAAATTCTTCCATTTTGGCTCTTAGCTCCTCCGTCTGTTTCTTGTACATGTCCTCTATGTCATCAGACAAAGTCACTTACATCATTTTCGAAATATGTACGAGTTGGGAAACATTCATCTCATCATTCACCATCTTCATATAATCACATGTGAGCTCCATATTAAATTTAAATGTAGTATGTATCCTACTACATTCATTGAGTTGTTGTACTATGGAGCTTTTGGCAGATTTCAGAAACTCCTCCGGAAACAAGATAGCCACATTTTTGTTGAGGAGGATATATGTCTCGATCCTTCCATTGAAGTTGCTTACCCTTTGAGTGAGAAAATCATCAATCCGTTCTTGGTGACAACTGTTTTTGTGGTTCTGACATGAGCCATATAACTATTTGATGGGATCATCTCATCGCAATCCTCACAATATTTGTTTTGAAGATTTAGCTTACTGATTCCAAGGGCAGCCTTTGATTGGTTAGCATACGAGTGCATTTCCATATGCTGATTTAGTTTTGTTTGAGTCATAAAGACTTTATTGCAGATGGTACAACTTGTAGTATTCATTTTATTTAATTATTTATTTGTT
The DNA here is from genome assembly GCA_905220375.1 of Tachina fera. Classification (NCBI taxonomy): domain Eukaryota; kingdom Metazoa; phylum Arthropoda; class Insecta; order Diptera; family Tachinidae; genus Tachina; species Tachina fera. Next base: position 128,312,771 of record LR999963.1, read on the forward strand.
TATTAATTCAATTATTTCACTTATAAAAAATTTATTTAATTATTTTTTATACAGTATAAACTTGTTTAACAAACAGTAGTTAGTTCGAGCACTTTTATAGTTTTTTTTTTTTGATTTCAAACACTTTAGAAATTTTGGGTGGGAAACTAGGTTGTCACTTGTTGAGATATCAGAGCAGACTGATGACAGTCTATATTATTTATTCTACTTATATACTTTATATGAGAATCGCGTAGTAGTCATCAAATCTAATTTACTACGACATATGATGGAATTCATACACACACACGCACACACACATATATATGTACATACTCACACACACATATACATTTCCACAATTCTATTTTGGTATTACGATATATGATGAAATTCATATACACAGCAACAACCAGAAAAAAAAATCGCTAGCATCAGTTTGTAATACAAAGGTACGAGCAGTTTTTGATATATTGCTCTAAAAGCTATTTTATATAATTGTTTCATTAAAGTAAAATGTTTTGAAAAGAAAAAAATAACATTACCCCTAGTCAAAAGCTCTTCGTATCAACCTGACTGGATTCAAAGCATTTAACATCTGAAATTCCCTTGCACATATAAAGCCTATGTCAACACAATATTTTCTATCTCCATAAGAATAGCAACGTTAATAGCCTTGAAAACATATTTACATTCATTTGTAAATATGTATGTATGAAAAAGTGATGATATAATTCCCACAAGCAATGATATTCTTCAAATCCAACAACATAAGCATACATTACCAAATACATTCCCTATCCACTGTCATTTACAACAGAGTTGCCACTCTCTGCACCTATTAGATTATTTCCCCAGAGATACAAATAAAAAATAAAAATTAATACATACATATAATAACCATACATACGCATAGCAACGAGAAATCACAACAGCAAACCAAAATCAATCAAATCACGATTACTACATACACACAAATTTCTTGTCACTACCCTACAGTCAGACTGGGAACCAAATGTCTTTGTAGCAACATTAAAATTATAGTGGCAATTTTGATATAATAAGTTTGTTCTATCCCTCATTATAAAAGAAATATAGAAAACAAATATGGTATATTTGTGTTGGAATTGTCAGCATTTTGTCTATATACATATATGCATTTGTATGCACACAAATTACTGGAACTAACTGTTTGGTTGGTATGTCTCCATGTCTCATAAGAACTTCGTACTCAATACCTACTTAATTATTTCAGTGTTATTTATAGGGTTTCAATGACACATGCTAAATGTCTATGGCACAAAGTATTATATGGGTGATAATTATATAGTAGTACTAGTGACAAGTCGAAAGCGAGTCAATACATTTTTCAAAATCGACATTTCCTACAGGGGTATAATATTTGTCTACCACTACAACAAAAGTATCCGACACCAGCAGACTCACAATTAAATACATAAACACACACACACATATATGCACACACACACACACACATATATACATACACAAATACAAACACCCACATATACATACATCCATGAACTGTAAGCACAACGTTTCTTTGCAATAATAACATAATCTGTACACACACACACACACAACCACAAACACACACACACAGACATAAAATCTCGGCATGAAAATCCCCAAAATCCCCCACATTCGGAATAGGGTTGCCATCACTTTTGTATTAATGGGGACAATAGTCCTGTTTCCCGGTTTTTAATTCCCAAAACAGGACTATTGTCCCCATTACCACTCTACTCAGTTCAACGTCCACCATATGATCCATTGCCATTATAAAATATCAGATTCACTGCTTTGACAAATAATTCGACACACTGAGCATATCGTAATTGAAAATGATCAAAATGGTTTTTATATATTTTTTTTAGTGATGACACTATGATATTAAAATCTTCCCATAAGATTTATATAGGGCTGAATGTTCAACATCTTCAAAAGATGTTTCTATCTCACTTTGTTCCATTCAACATCTTTCGATTATTTTAGTGTCATCACTAGAAAAAATATATACAACTATATACATCCGATGACAATTCGTTCTTTTTTTTAAGAGGACAGTCCTTTTTTTAATACGATGTCCTTTTGAACTTTAAATAAAGTGTCCTTTTTTATTACCAATTTTTTTCTTCTTTAAACTCCAAAATTATAAGTTTTATTTTCTCAAGACCCGAAAATGTCAACATCAATACAATGGCACATATTCACAAATCGTAACGAAAGTCGGATCTAATAAACCAGAAACTAGAAAATAGTTCATAGATATTAATATTCACAATTTATAACTAGCGCAGCAACTGCTTTCAGATGGTAAATGAAATGCAACCTTACATCATGTTATGTTGAGAACATAAAATGTCGATAATATTTTGAATGATAAATTTTGTAATTAATTAATAAGCTCGTGAAGCTTATAAATATAAACAGGTTTATTTCCCTAAAAAAATTATACAAATTCTAAAAATTAAATTTTCTGTATATAAATCAATTGAAATAAAGGCCTGTAAGAATAAAGTTATTCCATAAAATTTTGTTGACCAAAAACACATCTCTGATATATATTTATTGCTTTATATGGATGTTTTCTTGGACGCATTAGCAATGAATGCAATAAGTTAAGATAATATAGTAAGCATATTATATAGGAAATTGTTAGGAAATAAAGAGTATTTATTGTTTTGTGCATTTTAGAGATCCACAAATTGATTTTACTTTTCAAATAAATTGTTAATTAAATCAATCTTTTAATGTATTAGTAAGTTAACAATTAGTTACAGCTTTACCCATAATTAAGTGTAAACTTTTCCTGCTGAAAGTAATCAACTATGAATAACTTACATAGGTACTTAAAAAGTTAACACTTAATGATAATTTCTGAATATGCGCCAATAGAAATTATAATCATCCAAAACTGGTACTACATGACAACACTCAATAAAGTACATATCGCACACTTAATCATAAGCAGTCAGAATTCAAAAAAATCCTAGATGTTGTTTGTGGCAAAAAACTATACATACTGTACAAATGACGCAAACATGTAACATAAAAACAGGCATAACTTTATTTAATATTATTCAGGAAGACTGTGTTTGAAAAGAAATTTTCCAACTCATTGGAAATTCGTTCTGGGAACTGTTTTATGCAAAAGCAAAACCATTTTGATCATTTTCAGTTAAGATATGCTCAATGTGTCGAATTATTTGTCAAAGCAGTGAATCTGATATTTTATAATGGTGGACGTTGAACTGGCTTGTTCGGACATTCTCGTAAGTAATATTTTTTTCGATTTTTCATATTGAATCCAGCTACTTTTGTTAAACAAATATAACGATCGGTTTGGTGGCTATTTGACACTCTTAAAATACTGGAATTGAAAAATCGAAATAGATCTTCTTGCCATTTGACCACTTATATAAAACAGTTCTGCAACTATTGCAAAATATTGTCTGTGACCACGGTTTGTTAAAGTATCTGACAGCAAAACCAAAATAATGTAAATAAATATCCATATGTTAATGATTCTGATATTGCACATCCTTTTTTTACAACCAAATATTTACCAATGAAACTATTTTTTTAAGCTTTTTAGATCAGTAAATTTCATAAAATTTCTTTATATTTTTATGTTTATATGGATATTTCGTTAACTTTTGGTTAACTTCTTCACGATTATTCTTGTTTTTATTTTTTGATAATTATTTTTGTCTGTTTTTCTTTTCAATCAAAAAAAATTTGTTTACAATTATAAATAACAATGTGTGTCATATGAAAAAATTATATGGCTTACATCAGTCTCTTGGCTAGCGCATTCACCTTGTTAATGCGCTTTGATATAATTTTTAATACATTTCTAAATCTCCTTAATTTTTTGTTGGAAAATATGGTCACCGTACTCATACACTTGCAATAAAATTGCGAGTTTGTTGTATTCTATATAATCGCTAACGTGTACTTATATGTACGTTTAATATTCATAAATTACACAATACATATTTTGTAATGTGTTCGCAAAATTATATAGTATTGTTACGTAAACATATTCCTACAGGGTTAATGCAAGGAACTATCTAGAAGTATTTAACTAATGGCATGTTTCTACATTACAAGTAACTCAAAAATTTTGTTCACATGAGTACAAAAATTGGCTTTGGGGTTCCATAAAACAAGTGTCAACTTTTGAGTAAAAACGTAATAATTTTTTATTTTGTGGTTTCTACATAAAAATTTCAATTGTTGTTAATGTCAAATACAGGCAACCAAAAATAAGCACTTGTGTGTATGTTTTTATACGTTAAAGAAGAAATATTAATGTCCACACAACAACAGCAAAAATCCGCAAAATCGCCAAAACAACAAAAAAATACTTGTGTGGCAACACTCTATCTTGAATAGCTGTTGTTGTTATTTACATTTATTTAATTTTTACATACTCTTTATACCTACAATTTGATGCTGAAAAAAAAGTCAGCCAGTGTAGTAATGGTAAATAAAGAAAATGAAAAACATGTTGATTATTGAGTTCTTGTTTCAACTTTGTTATTTGTTGTTGAGCTTCTCATTTATTTAAATGAAAGTTTATAACATAATGACTCTAGTTGTTCTAAGAAACTTTGGGTAAAGGTTCCCTGATGATCTGCATTAGCAACAGTGAAATGCGCATAGGATCCAGCTAAACCCCTCAATAATCAATTTCAATGTATTTTACAAAAAAAAATAAAATACTTTACTGAATAAGTAAAATATAATTTTGGGATTATTAGTGCGTGTAGGCGACTATAAACACAAAACTTTAAACGGTTTTAATTTAAATGAGTTAATTTTATTAATACGTGTTTAAAAAATATAAAGTACAAAAATATATTTCAGAGTGTATCGTGTTTCCTTTGGTTTACTCTTCGCGTGTTCAATGACTAGTGTCGTTATTTTAAAAATTGTTGTGTAAGGCAGAGAAGAAAAGTACAGCGTTGTATTTTATGCCAGTGATGACAACATTCCCCCCACCGTAATCCTTTCTATGCGGAGGATTCCTTAAATTTCAGGACAGCTAATTTCACCACAGGTCGACGTAAGAGCCCGTGGGCTGTAGACACTTCTGCTGTACGTATTTGGCCATCTTTTCCAGGGAAAACTTTAGTTACTTTTCCCAATTTCCATTGGCTTCTCGGCAAGTTGGAATCTAATATCAGAACAATGTCTTCGACTTCAATCGGTGTTATCTTTTCCTTCCATTTCGGACGTTGTAGCAATTGTGGCAAGTATTCGACCACCCACCGCTTCCACAATCTATCCTTTAAATTTTGGTCTATACGCCACTGTTTTCGTAGGCATAAATTTTTATCATCAGGTCCGGGTGTTTGTGTCGAGCTTAGACCACCTATCAAGAAGTGGCTTGGTGTCAGTGGACGGTTGTTTATTATGCATTCGGCCTCTATAATTGCGCTGCGAAAAGTTTCTAGTCGTGGCGCTTCTTCCCTCAAAATTTTGTATAACTGCTGTTTGCACATCTGACAAGTCTTTCCCAGCAACCACCTGCGTGTGGATTGGCCGGGCAATTGAAAATCCATTCGATGTTATCTTTCGAAAGGTTCATTTGAATATCGTCATAGTCGAAAAATCTATTTTCTTTCAATATTTCCTTTTGGGCACCAATGAAATTTGTGCCGTTGTCGCTTCGGATTCTGATGGGTACACCTCTTCTATTTACGAAATTTCGTACACAAAGCAAAAATTTATCTGTGGACAGGTCGGCAGCAATTTCCAAATGCAATGCTCTTGTAGTCAAGCAGGTGAATAACGCGATCCACCTTTTCTCCCTCCTTCGCCCAATTGTGACATAAAATGGACCACAATAGTCTAGTCCAACATAACTAAATGGACGCATGTAAGGGGTTAAACGATCAACTGGGAGTTGTCCCATTAATGGGGCTACAGGTTTAGAGCTCTCAAGAATACAGGACGAACATGACTTTTTCACTGACTTCAACACAGATCGAATGTATGGCACCCAAAATTTTTGCCTTACCTCATTAATTACTATGTGGTCGTTTTGGTGATGATTTTTTCGATGATAATAAGCGACTACCATGAAAGTGACCGGGTGTTTGGTCGGCATAATAATGGGATTCCTAGCGGTTTCTGGCAAACAGTATGCGTTGTCTATCCTGCCATTAACCTTAAGCAGCATATCATTATCCATATAAGGTGTCAGCTGATGAATACTGTACGACTTTGGTAGAGCGTTGCCCCTCATAATACACAGTCTTTCGGCCCCATATGCCTCCGTTTGCACCTGACGACAGATCAACTTCTTCCCCGCCTCAATTTCACCAGCAGTCAATTCATTGGATTCCCGCTCCATCCTTCTGGCTTTGATGTTAACAAATCGTAAAACCCAGGCAGCACATCGCTTTAATTTTAATGCGGCATTCACCGCATTTAACATTAAGACCACATCGCCCCTTTCCTCGTCTTGGCTTTGTTTGGTCTCAGAAACAACCGTATCGACTGGCCACGAGTGCTCTCCCAGCTTTAGAAATTCAGGACCCTTCATCCACCTAGTGTTGCTGTGAAACTCTTTTGGCAATTTTGCTCTGGTAGCCTCGTCTGCAACATTTAAGTTAGTAGGTAGCCATTTCCATTGCTCAGGTTCAGTTGTCGCCAAAATTTCCGAAATGCGACAGGCTACGAATTGTTTGTATTCTCTCTCTGTTGACCTAATCCAACATAAAACCGTTTGAGAGTCGGACCAGAATATTGTTCGATGAATTTTAAAGTTATGAGACTCTTCAATGACAGCTTTAAGACGGCAGCCCAAAACGGCTGCTTGCAATTCAAGGCGAGGAATCGTCATTCCTCTTGTTGGTGCACAACGAGCTTTGGCCATAACAAAGGAGGTGTGAATATCGCAAAGGCACTTGAACTCGCATCCACAAAGACATGAAGCTGAATTTCATCAGCCACTGGCAATAAATTAAAGTAACAGCGAGGAATAGCTATTTGTTTACCCTTTTCAAATTCTCGCCACCAGGCATTCCATTGGGTTGGAATTTGTTGAGGAAGTTGATCGTCCCATTGTATACACAATTTCCACGTTCGCTGTATCAATAATTTTGAAAAAATCGTAAAATTCGCTAAAACCCAAATGGATCGAAAACTGCCATTATTATACCCAAAACTTCTCTTTTAGTAGGTGGACGTTTGCCTTCTAACACTTCTGCGCAAATTTTATGAAACCTTAAATGAAATTCGAAACTGTCAGAGTCTTTGTTCCAGTATAGGCCAAGAATTTTATCTGTGTTGCTTCGTTTCTCCATTTTAAGCATTGTTGAACCACCGTTTTCACCACCATTTAGTAGATTTTGTAGCTTCCCTGAATTTGATGAGAAATTTCTTAACTTGAACCCAGCGGCAGCATTTATTTGTATGGCCTGCTGTGTGATCTCAAGAGCCTCTTCAAAACTATTGAAGCTAATGACAAGGTCATCCACATACATATTGTTAACAACAGCGCTGGTACCTTTAGGTAGTGTCGACTTAAACTCCCTTGCGTTTCGGTTCTTTACGTATTCCGCACAACAGGGTGAGCATATTGATCCAAAAATCATTGACCTCATTACATAAATATTTATTTCGCTACCCAAACCATTTTCGCGCCACAAAAACGTTGTACGTTTTGATCATTTTCTTTTATAAATACCTGAGAGAACATTTCTTGTATGTCTCCAGCTACTGCTATTCTACCTTGACGAAATTGAAACATGATCACTTGAAGAGATCTTGCTTATTCAGGACCCTTTAATAATACTGAATTAAGAGACGTGTTTGACGACATTGCGGCAGGATCAAGTACAATCCGCAGTTTCTCAGGCTTGTGGGGATTAACTACGCCAAAATGCGGTAAATACCATACTTTACCACGCTCAAATGTTTTGGCCTCTATGGGTGACAATTTTCGGGCATAACCTTTTAAAATGTATTTTTCTATTTCTTGCTTATATCTGTCTGCGTAAGCTGGGTCTTGTTTCATTCTATTTTCAATTTTGCGTAGACGATTCTTGGCCATTTCAAAACTCTCTGGTAGGCAAACACCATCTCTTTTCCACAATAAACCGGTTTCGTAGTGACCCTCTATTTTTCGGCACGTATTTTCCAAGATGTTTCTGGCACGTTTATTGTCCTCGGACTCCAGTACGAAATTTGTTGCCTTTACCCCAAAATTCTCAACTGCAAAGTAATCTTGTACCAATTGGTTAACTTCTTTCCATGATTCACCCTCCTTAATGTGGCATATTCTAGCAGTGCCAGTTGGTTTTTTCAATAATGGGCCATATGCCACCCATCCAAGCTTATTGTAGGATGCCACCGGTAAGTGAGGACCTATCTCAACAACTTTTTCGGCCAAACCAAGTATACAGTTGTCCAGGCCAATCAACATTGATGGTCTTTTATTTTCGTAGCATTGTATTGGAAGATGTGATAAATATTCAAATTTCATTTTATCAAAACTTGGCACAGGAAGATTTAATTCCTTGACAGTCTGCAAATTTTTGATTGCATATTTTTTATGGTGATCATTCACAGGAGAAATGTCCACATTTACCCTAATAGAAGTTTCCGTTTTTCGCATCTTGTCATACCATTGAAGTGTAATTGAAGCTTTTTGCCCCTTTAGGCCCATAGCCCTGGCTACATTTTCTTCAATCAAAGAAAAAGATGATCCTTCATCCAGCAAAGCATAAACTGTTGCTGATCCATTTGGGCCGTGTATAGTAACAGGCAAAATTTTAAATAAATGTGAAACACGTTCACTTTGGCAGCATTGTAAAACATGTTCAGGTTGGTCATTACCAGTAACAGCCGACACCCCTGAGACATCTTGGTGAAGTATTGGGTGATGGTAACGATTACATTTATTTATACCACACACTTTTCGTTTTCTGCACTGGGTCAAACTATGCCCTTTACGAAGGCAAGAGAAACAAACATGCAAGCGTTTAACTTGCTCCCACTTGGCACTTGTTGATAACTCCTTAAATTTATCACATTCCGAAATTTCATGACTGCCCTTACATTGCTGGCATTGTTTTTGGCTGGGCTGTTCTTTACTGTAAAGAACTCTTCGGGTGGCCGGTACGTTTTGTTGACGATCGTGTGCTAACGCTGGGCCACGTGACGGCATAAGGCTACAATATCGAGCCAAGTCACGAATCCATTCGGCAAAATGCTCTACCGTTGGAAATGGTAACACCGAAACAGAAAATTTTGCCCACTCGTATTGTCTGGACAAGGGCAACTTTAAAACTAATTGCTCTAATAGTGTTGGATTCATTAGATGGTTTTCACATTTTGCAGATTTAAAAAACGCGACCATATTTTTGGCACAACCAGACAAGCCCAAGATACCTTCAGGTCGGCCTTCGGTTATCAATGGATACATTTTTATTCTATCCAATTGCGATCGTATCAACAGTTCTGGACGACCAAAATTAAACCTTAGCTCATCAATAATTTGCGGAGCGTTTTCTGGATGAATCAGCATCGACATTACACTATTTCTGGCTGGACCTTGCAACGCTTTTTGCAGCCTGATTAGATTTTGCCTATTAGTGTAACCAAATTCCATCGTTGTGTCTTCGTAAGTTGCCAAAAATAATGGCCAATCTTCTGGTTTTCCATCAAATTGTGGAAGATGATACAGCTTCGTCGTGAACTCGTTTGACTGAATTGTTGTTGGTGGTCTTACCGTATAAAAATTCGTTTCATTTGACGGCGGTCTACAATCGGCGTTTAGCGACGGCGCATGATTATTTAAGTTTTCTGCTACTAACGGTAGCTGCTGAAAATTAAGCATAGGTTGAGATTGAGTACAATTATTCGGCAATGGTAACACTTGCGCAAAACCTGATGATGCCTGCATTTGTTGTATGTTCATTCTTTGTTGAGACATTTCTTGAGGATTTCTCAAATGCTGTAATTCATTGTTATTTAATTGAACGTTATTTGACACACTTGTTGACGAATTTATTTCTTGTGCTGGAATACCCCATCTCGTTAGGGGTGGCATTTGCCGAACAATATTTGGCAAACTTTGTTGATCATGCAATGAAGACGGCATTGGATTTACATTAGATGCTGCAGATACCATCTGCTGATTACACAAAATGTTTGACCCACCTCGTAGATGTGCATTTGGCATCTGCAATCCTTCATGTGTGTGTGTCGTAAGTGCTGAATCTTCAACGCCCCTTTGAGATGGAGGAGAATGTTGATGCATGTTATTTCTGCGATCTGATTCTTGTCTCAAATCATCAATTGCAGATTTTAAAGAAGTGACTGTTGACATTAAAGATAATAAAAGATCAGACGTAGTGACAGACTCTATTGACTTAATCACTGGTTGTGATGACATACTTTTTATAGCAGCTTCTGTTGAATCTTTATCACTATGGTTGTTAACTATTGTGTTGTCCAGGCATTCGCTATCAGATGAATTCTCATACTGCTGCAGTGGGTCCTCCTGACTGGATTGTGACCTTGTGGTTGGCATCTTGACTGACTGACTGGCGACACAATTTGACGGCTTCCCAATGTACCAAAACTCGCAAAAAGCAAAAGAAAACAATGAAGGCGACTATAAACACAAAACTTTAAATGGTTTTAATTTAAATGAGTTAATTTTATTAATACGTGTTTAAAAAATATAAAGTACAAAAATATATTTCAGAGTGTATCGTGTTTCCTTTGGTTTATTCTTCGCGTGTTCAATGACTAGTGTCGTTATTTTAAAAATTGTTGTGTAAGGCAGAGAAGAAAAGTACAGCGTTGTATTTTATGCCAGTGATGACAACAGTGCGTTTACAAATTTTAAACTTAAATTGTAAAAATTCCCATAAAAACACTAATTAATAATTTTAACTACTTGAAAGGCAAGAAGCACGAAAGATTTTTGGCTTGTTTCAGTTAAATCTTATTAAGTTCTCATAATATGTAAAAAAAATTTTAAATAAAAAAATTGTGTCATCGATGTTATTAATTCAAAATTTATGATGCAACCTTTTTTATACCCTTTACCAAAAAATGGTAAAAGGGTATATATAGGTTTGTCATTCCGTTTGTAATTTCTACAATATTAATAAGCGACACATAAAGTATCTGGATCCTTATGCATAGGGAAGACGAACAAGCGATGTCCGTCTGTCCGTCTGTCTGTACGTGAAATCGGGTTTCCCAAGCTCCCAGAAGAGCTATAGACTTCGTTCTTGAACTGGTGTGTCAGAAATTTTCCGAAAAATTTTGCTTTTGAAAATCAGCAAAATCGGGCTGACAGTTTCAGCGCTGGAAAACTCAAACTCAATTTACCCATAGAAAATAACTACCGAAAACAAGTTTTTATTACTTTTTTATTAAATTAACTTATTTTATACTTCGATATGAATAAAATTGTAATTTATAATTAAAAAAAAAATTTGAAAACTTAACAAATTAAAAAACGTTTCCATGGCTGGAAAACTTTAACTTTTTTCCTAATAATTAAACATATTTCATGTTTTAGGAAGAAGGCTATTTTCTCAGGAACGGTAAAAGCTACGGGTCTGAAATTTGGAGAGTGTATGTAGAACTTTGGTCGCTACAACAACAAATATATAAAAGCTAAAAATTAAAGGGTGTTCCAAAATGAGTAACGAAAACTTTTAAGATTCCATGTAATATACATACAATTGTATGTACAAATGTACATATGTATATTGACACTTGAAATTTGTAAAATTAGTATATTTTTATATAGACTACAACAATTATCTCTAAAATGAAAGAAATTTTAGTTAAAGGGTGGTCCATCAGTTAATGAAATTTTGACTATGTAATTTTGACAAATTGCTATATCTTGGAAACTGTAAGAGTTAAACTCTTGAAATTTTCAAAAACGGTCAAACTAAAAAATCCAAAAATTATAAAATCGCCAAAAATTTTAAAAAATCGCCAAAACAAAAAAAATGCTTATGTGTACAAAAATCGCCAAAAATTAAAAAAAACGCCTAAATGAAAAAAATCGCCAAAATCAAAAAAATCGCCAAAACGAAAATAAATCACCAAAATTAAAAAAAAACGCCAAAAACCGAAAAAAATCGCCAAATCGAGAAAAAAGTGTCAAAACAAAAAAAAAATTCCCACAATGACAAAAATCCGCAAAAATCGCCAATACAAAAAATAAATGCTTACATGAACAAAAATCGTCAAAAATTGCCAAAAAGAAATAAAAACGCAAAAAAACGAAAAAATCACCAAAACAAAAAACAAATTGCATATATGAAAAAAATCGCCAAAAAATAAAAAAATCGCCTAAATGAAAAAAATTGTCAAAATCAAAAAAATTGCCACAACGAAAATAAATCGCCAAAATAAAAAAAAAACGCCAAAAACCGAAAAAAAATCGCCAAAACGAGAAAAAAGTGTCAAAACTAAAAAAATTGCAGCAAAAAAATAAAAAAAATTAAATATATAAGAAATAAAAAAATCGCCTAAATGAAAAAAATCGCCAAAATCAAAAAAATCGCCGGAACGAAAAAATCGCCAAAATTAAAAAAACGCCAAAACTGAAAAAAATTGCCAAAACCAAAAAAAAATTTCATATATAAAAAAAATCGCTAAAATTTAAAAAGCACCAAATTAAACATAATGTCAAAAACCTAAAAATTGCACTAGAAAAAAAGTATGAATTTTTTCACAAAATGAATATGTACCTACATAATTCTGTGCTTATGTATATGTCTCTATACTACATAAACGCACTTTGGTAAAGGGTATATAAGATTCGGCACAGCCGAATATAGCACTCTTTCTTGTTTAATTTAAAACACATTCTTTATTGCTCTTCTAGCAAAAATAATCATTATTTATTCAGTTACTCGATTTTGCCTGAAGAGTAAATGAACTGACCTAATATTGAGTTATAATTATAAAGCAGCTGTTTTTTATTTTGTATGATTTTCTCCTAGGGCTGCCATTCAATACTGCTGCTAGCATGGAAAAAAAGCAACTCAAATTCCTAATTATATACCATGGTAATAATGAAATTCAAAATACAAAAAGTGCTACCAAATATAACGTAAACTAGACAAGTGTAGTATAAAAACTCATTTTGTTACGTACTCGCCTGTGTACTGCTTGCTTGTCTCAGAACTGACTTGTTATGTAGAAACAGGCCAATATTCACGTGCAAGCACTATAGCAACAACAATTGTGTACAAAGCTACAGACATACAGGTATACAAATCAAAGTGCGAGCACTTATGGTAACCACCCTGTACTAAAAATAGCACACTGCACTACCAACATACAAGTCGTTACTTTGAAAATTCAAAGACTAACGGCCAATCGAATCACCTACAAACATCTAGAAACGGCGACATGAATTTTCCCCATTATGCTAGAAGAATGTTTGTACATCTGGCTACCAATAAACAAACACGCCTAAACAGCCATAACGTTTCTTCTGTGTTGGTCTTTACTAAGTACATACATGCATGCATGTTGCTACGCCATCTACTTGGGAATATTCTAGATCCGGTTTGGTAGTATAAAAAGAGCTGACGTATGCGAGAAGTCAGTCAGTAGTAATTGGAATTTAGTGGAGTAAACATCGTTGAAAGTAAAAGACATCGTGCCGTGGATAATAACGTTAAGAATTAAATAAGAAAAGACAAGTTGTAATTGGTTTAGTCAAGAATAAAAGGAAGTTCAGTTGCAAATAAGAAAATCGTGTTGTTATTTAGTTTTATTTTTGAGCAATCAAAAGAACTCACACGTTTAATAAAATTTAAACGTAACAGTATTATATTAAGTTTTTTTACTTTGAGAAAAATTTCGCCATATGTTTTGAAAGTTTTGTATCAATTATTCCATAGTAAATTGTGCGACATTTGATCTTTTTACGTCACCCCAAAGATGCGAACAATAACGTATTTAATAAAATTGTATGTATGACCGCTTGAAATATTTAATTTATAAATTTTGAATTCAGCTGTGATTGGAATACCAAGAAAGATAAAGTCTTTGAGTGTTATATAGAGTAGTTAAGTGAAAATATATATTATCGGGCCTGTTCGGTAAATCACGGTGATTTCAAACCACGCGATTTCAAAAGTAAACTGCTAATAGCTGACTTGATAGTGGGTTTTTATTGTATTTTAAGTTTTTGTAATTTATAATAGAATATTTTTTTCCAACTTCCAACGCTATAAATCGTGCAATTTACAAAAGCATTGATTTAATTTTTTGAAATCACCGTGATTCGACACGTCGTGATTTGCAGAACAGGCCAGTATATATAATATAAAATATATATTTTCTACATAGATAAATCAGATGAACCGCTTTAATTAACTTATATAACAATTACACACGTTGTAAAGTTTTACTGAAACATAATCGTAAAACTGATAACTAAAGTCAAGGGATCACTTTAGGTTTGACTGTGCTGGCAAATAACCTTATTATTATATAATATTTTTGTGCACATATGTGTATCTCAGAGAGGTTCAGTTATATGACTCCTGTTACAGTAAACAATTAATGAAGATAATTAAATTTGATAAACATATAATATTAAGAATTTATCTATTGAACATTTTTGAATTTAATGAAATAAAAAAGTGAAAAAAATTTCAAATAGTGTTAAAAAGTGCCAAACTAGCATTTATCTTTATTTTCAAACTCTACTGCTAGACGAAAAAATCTAGCACTACACGTGCTAAAATGGCAAGCCTGTTTGGAACCAAGTTTAGGTCGGTTCAACTTAACACCCACTTTGTTTTGACTCTAGAAGAAAAATATTAAGAAACAGGTTTTAAATTTTAAGTTGTTTCTAAAAAGAACCGACTTTATTCGCCACTAAAAATTAAACTTTGTGCTAGTGAGCTGAAAGTTGGTACACAAGTAGAACTATGTAAATAATCACATTGAAAAATCTGAAAACTCGAACATTTTAACCAAGGGAGCGGGGTTACGCCCACACTGAAAATTCAGCTAAGCCCTTCATTGGATCAATGAAGAATGATTCATTGTATTTATGAAGTTAATTTTGGCGGGTATGTCATAAATACAGCGTTACCGTTGAACAATTTTAAAAAGGGGGAAAAAGGGGATTTAAAAAAAAAGTGGCAGAAAAGGGGGATTTCTAAGAAAAAATTGCAACTTCAAAATGAAGAAAAATTAAAAAAAACATATTTATTAAGCTATTTTTATTTGAAACAAACAATAAAACCAAATTTCTCATGTATACGAAGTACAAAAACATTAATTTAAAGAGAACTCATAACTACGTTTATACGCACCTGTTATTTCCAACTTAAGACGGTAACCTACTAACTCTCAGGACAATTACTGATTACTGGGGATGAGATGTATGTATACAGAAAAATAATATAATACCGGCAGTTTAAACAGCTAGTTGAGTATTTACAAATATTTTATTTGCAAATAAGACGAGTATAAATGTAGTTATTTGCGCCCCTTTTTGATCAAAGTTCACTTTCGTTTTTATTTTTACAATAAATGTAAGCATATTCGTACATATTCTAGCATATTCGACAACAAGATTTTATTTCCTATGTGTCAAACTTCATATAAGAACATACAAGAATATTAAATAATTTTTTTGTGAAATTGACAGTATGGCGCAATATTATTATTTGTGTAAAATTTTTAAATATTAAATTACATACAGTCATACATAGATAATTCTAACTGTATTTTCCGCAGCAATTATGAAAGCCAAATTTGATAAAAGTACATAATTTTAAACAACTTTGTGGTAAATGAAATAATATTGTATGAAACTAACACACTGAATTGCTATCATCAAGTAATGCATTTGATTTTAGTTCCGATGAAATTAGTTCATCGTTTGAGGCTATTATCTCGAAAAAGACCAGCAAAAACGAAAAAAGCAATATGAAAGTGGGTTAAGGTGGATGCAGAGTAGAGAACAGAATGCGACCTTTCGCATTTGCTATCAATTCATAAATTCGTTGCTTTTGCCATGCATTTATTCGACAACAATAACAAATGTTATTGCTATGATAGAATTCACTGCTTTTTATTATTACAATGCCGATATTACACAAGCATCGAAATGAAATGATGCAGCATGAAAGAATGGATTTCTTTCATACCATTCACTCAGTATTCGCTGATCTTTTATTTATCACTTTTAAATAACAAGTTTATTTTAATTGATTTTAATGGTTATAAAAATAATGTAGTGTGTAAAAAATGTTGATATTTACGTTGTTAGAAAAAAAGAAAATACAAAAAGTAAAATTTGGAAAATGTAAAATAGATCTTACATGTATTGTTTCATATAAAATCCATGTATGGTGTTTTATAAGTACTAATGTAAGAGTTTTATACAAGCACAAAGTATGAAGACTACGTTGTGGTCTATCAAAATAAAAAGCATTCGCACCATTCACTGAAGTATTCGTTGTTTTGACAAAACCAGTGAACATTTATATAAAACAAGCAACGCGCGCAATAAAATTCACCGCACTCATCTCTTTCGATTGTGACATGCGTTGTTTCTTACAAATTTTGTGGATTGACAACAATATGCAGGTTTTTTTTATTGCATTTAAAACAACAAACTAAGGCATTCAACCTGTTCTCTGATGCAGATACCAAAAAACCAATTTGGTTTTCTGCAATCAGTTGCTCATCTCAAAATTAATAATTTGGTATGCCAAGGTGAAACAGCCACAAAAAACTCAGATTTTCGAAAGAAAGTGGCTATTGCTGAAATGAAGCTTGTTTTAAAAATTATAAGTTGCAACCACTCGTTTAAGTCAATGGACAAATTGTCCAAATTAATCGCAAAGATATCCAGATTCAGCAGTTGCAAAGTCGACAAGTGCCACTTTATTTCTTCATCTTTATAAAATAAGATGAAAAAATACAATGAATTTATTTTTTTTATTCAAGTAATTAATAATTGTATTTTTAAATATGAACTAACAATAAGTATTCAAATCTTAAATCTAAAATATAATTATTAAGCCCAACCAATGTCGGACACAAACCTAATGATAGTTATTAATAATACATAAGTAGTTATAATCAAAAAAGGAAAAAAAAATTATTTTCAAGAAATCCCATCTGGAATGTTAAGTATAAGAGCCCTAGTGTCCCTCTTTTTTAGGCGGATATGTCCAGTAAAGTTCAAAATATTACGAGCAAGACGATTAGGATGTGACTCAAGTGTAGTCAAGTATTTGCCTGCATATCTTGCAATTTCTCTAGTCACTAGTGGCATATTTAGTGATGACACTAAAATAATCGAAAGATGTTGAATGGAACAAAGTGAGATAGAAACATCTTTTGAAGATGTTGAACATTCAGCCATGTATAAATCTTATGGGAAGATGTTAACATCGTTTCGAATTGATGAAAGATGTGAGTAAGTGTGAAAAGGCTATTACGAGTTCGTCCATACAATTTGACATTAAAAACGGTAGCATTACCTAATTTTAACCCACCTCAAAAGCCTGGTACTCTGTTCGAAAATGCGAGAAACCTTGATTATTTCGCATGAAAAATTTTACATGTCCTAAATGTGGCCCACCTCTGGTTTTTTATAAATTTCTTGTTTTTTTGCTTGAAAGTATGCAACATTGTTGAAATTCCGTGCGAAAAAAGCACTGCTCATGTTGTTTCGCAGCTAAACTAAAATGATGCCAGACTAATTTTGCATGGAAAGACATGAATTTACGTGTTTTTCACAACCAGAACAGAGTACTACTTTTTCGAATTTATTTCGCAAATATTTCATACCAAACACTTTTATATGTAGTTTGACAGCATTTCGCGCGAAATTGTGAACAGAGTACCAGGATTAAGTCCTAGCATGATTTTTAATGTAGTTTCATAGCAAAACTCTTTTAAGATCATGCTCAATTTTGCCACTTATGCTAGCTTCATGCCAATTTTTGTTTATACATAAGGCCGATAGTAACTAGTCACTGAACTATACCGACTTCAGCAGATACTTATCCTAATGTAACATCAGAACTCCCTCCTTCGTTGTATACCAGAATCATCATCGAAGTAAAATAACCGATAAAATGTATACTAACCACAGCTTATAAAATATTAACACGCCTCATTTAACCCCACAGCTCTGCAACATTGCAACGTACAAAAAGCAGAGTTGTAAATATTATATTATATATTGGCGTTTTTCGAGTTGAAATTCGACTATTTGTAGTTGATTAAAGAACACAAACTACATTTCTCCCAATCGCAATAAGCGGGATTATAAACTTTTTATTTACGATTTCTTACAACAAATAAACTGCATCATTTGAAAATAAAATGGCTAATTGTGTAAAACGCAACGACAAGCGTTGACATATTTTATATGAAAAAAATTTAAGGGCTTATTTTGCAAAACGCCACTCTTAGCGTTGACAAATTTCATATGCATTTTGTTTTTGTAATTTAAATTTTTTCCATATAAAATTACAAAATAAGGTCCTGTTCACGGCGCATGTGAATATGACGTCACTAGAATTTTCAGAACGTTGGTTGCATTTTTATTATTATTTGTAGTTGCTACATGACGTAAAATATTGATAGTATTCTTGTTCCAAAATCTAAATATGACAAATTTAGCCGAGGCGGACACATTTCCAGAGACAGCACATCAATTTGCATGTATTGCTAGTACACGGCATGTAGCCAATGTAGCTTCATGGTGACGTCAAAATTACGTCTGAGCCAGATGTGCATGTATTTTTACATGCCGTGTACTGTAGGCTTAAGTTTTTTTATATTTTTTAAGAAAACATACATACATATGTATGTATATACTAGTAGTATGAGATAAATGAATTTACAATTCGGAAATAATGTATGTATTTATTTTGCCTGCATTAAATAAGCTGAGGCCCTATATATATATATACATATATATATATATATATAAATAAGCTGACCACTTATTGTTATTTTTGCGTCTTCAATGAAAAAAAATCCTTTGAGTGTGCTTTTTATTTCAACATCAATTAAAATATGAAGATATTACTTCATCAAACATTAGCCCCCATAGCAAGAAAATAGCGTGTCCTTCAAATGTACGTTAAAAACAGTTTTTTATTAAAATTTTTGTTTTAAAGTACATTTCAACTACACGTTATTTTTTTTTGCAAAGTGGGTCGGAAAATTAAATACTCACTTCTAAAGCATTTTTATGGACACTAATTCAAAGTTAATTAGTGTTATTCGTGCTGGTTTTTTAATATGATGTTACATTTGCGTTAATGATATAGTAACTGTCAGAGAGATTGTATTTGCTTTATCCGATTTGAGGTAGAGCAGTACCTAAGCATTGATAATTTAAATAGGACTAGGTCTAGAACTTTATTCGCTAGGAGGTTGGGTTATGTTAGGAAGGCTGGTGCCATACCGCAAATCCACTCGGAGACACAACTGGGTCCATTGTAATTCCCTTGTTTTCCAAGAAAGTAATATTTACGCTGCCATCTAAGCATATGGAGTTCAACTTCGGGCAGTGACATACATATATGTGCAATGGTTTCTCTTCATCTATTCCTTATTACCTTTTCTTAAAATTTAACTTCATAGTTTAATATGTTCTTAAAATGGAAATAAATACTATTTAACTACATGATTTGAAAAGCTAAACATTTCCAAAATGAACTCTAACTCTCTTACATTCACTCTAAAAATAATAATGACTTTTTTCAAATTCAGTCGCCTTGTGTATGTACATAAATACCTTCCATTTTCCCAAAGCAATTCTCTCACCAACTAAAAATAAAAATCTATACATTCAACAATCGTTTAATGAATTATGGTGATTTTGTTAGTTGGTTCGCTTGCTTGTGCTAATTCATTTGTGCCACATGCAAGACATTCTTAAAACGTGGTCAAGACTGGACGTTGAACGGTTGCACTGTTTTATTTCGTTTTCCATGAGTTCGTGCGTAAAATTTTCATAAGTATGTAAACCGAAAAGTTAAACCCAATTGCATGACCACTAACAAAGTTAATATGTATAATTGCTGAACATTAAAATCTAATGAGCCATAAAAATAAAATGAGTTAATACAAATAAGTTATAAAATAATTTTTAAAAAAGTTATATGAATCTCTTTTTTCTTCCAATTCTTAAAGCTTTACATTATTAAAATATAAAATTTGTTGAAATTAATATCCTTTAAGTGAAAAACGAATTATAAGGAATAGTGTGTCGTGTAAAAAAGCGTACATTGGATCAATTTACATATTTATGAATCTAGTTTATTAACCACTTACATACATACGTCTATCTTCAAACCGGATTAAAAAATAAATAACAAACGTTCGGTTGCGTATCCATTAATATTGATTGATTAGACCCACCTAAATTTGAAGAATAAAGGAAATTGATTAAATTATGTATATATTCTTCATATTAGATACATACATATGTACATTTAGTTACATGTCAGCTGAAATTAAAGTACATATCGTACATGCACAAACCTAATGTATTTTGAATATACTGTGCCGCAAACCTATAACCAACCGACAATATGTATGTACATAAACAATAATTATTTATGTAGATTAGTAGCCATTAAAAAATAATAATGCCATCGCGTTTTACATAATAGCATATGTAAGTACATGTATGTGTGTACATAGGTATACACAAAAATTGTATATCAATAGCCTTTCAAACACGGCACTAATTTTTAAGCTGCACAAGTTTTGTGCTTTCCAAAACACCCGAGACTCAATCATCTGGCATAATAACCCTGAAGGACATTGTCATTGATGCGTAGAAGACACTTTTTCAGATCCACACAATTTCTTCTTCTTAATGTTTTATTGGTTTGTTGAAAATAAAAGTTATTCAAGTTAAATCAAATTAAAAGATGAATTTAAACGTATTAAAAAATAATAAGAAAAATTGCAAAAAAAGAATATACATACAAAAACAAATAAAATAACAATCCATATTTTGTGCTATCAGTTAAAGATTTCTCACACTTTCAGATCCATACGTAAGTGTTTGACTACTAATTCAGCGAAACATGAAATGTTTGATTAACATGTGTATATTAAGGCGAATTCAGTATCAGGGGACTTTTTCGCCCGGCTGATCATCAGCTGTTGATATTAAAATTTGCCTAGAAATCTTCTGTCAGATTGGGTTTTTAGCATAGCAAACTACTTGTTGGTTTTTGTGTAGTTGTATTGTTGTATTGGTAACGTTGCCTCCTACTGATTTCACTCTGATTTAATTATATTTAACAGAAATGACAAACAGAATCCCTACTCGGTGGCAGTATGCTGAACGAATGAATTAGTTCCTCTGTTGTTTTATTGTTTTTTTTTAATAACTTCCTTTTTTATATATTTGTTTAATAAAACACCAAAATACGAGCAAAATATGCAACTTCATTGTCAAGTGTATATAGTAGAATTACTAAAATGTACTAGCTACTATAGGTTTCCAAAGTCTTCATTTGGTCCCCAAAGAACTACATACATACTAGTACGAATAACAGTAGTTGATTTTCAATGACACACACATTGTCAAAGCAAAAAGCATTGCATGGGGCATAATTAGTCAGTAGTACTGGCGACAAAGTCAATAGTGAATGAGTACTGATTCACTAGTGATATTTCCTACAAGGAATATATAGGTACCCTGCCATTCAGTAGTATTACTGACCAGTTGTACCCCAACCAATGTAATCATCTATTGACATTTAACATTAGCTTGCCATTGAAAATCCACCACTATATTGTAGCAATACTGATTAAGTATTTCTTTTGGGACCACATGGAGACATTAGCACCAAAGATTCACTAGTAAATTTTAAGTGCTCTAGTCTACAAATATTGATATTTATTCGCTCGATTTCAATAGTAAAATTGTAGTGATTTACTTATGACATTGTCAATAGTACAACTGACTAGGTCTACCCAGGCAATGTAATCGCCTATTGACACATAACATAGAGTTGTGACTCAAAATGTACCAGCAGACTTTAGCACTATTCTTTTAACACCATATGGAGGCGTTTGAACCAAACATTCACTAGTACATTTTTGTACCCCAGTCAACAATTTTATAAGGATTTGTAGAACAAACTTAAACTTATACATACTTTTGTACTTTTAACGTTATTGCACAGCATAATAAAAAAGAAAAACCAACTATTGACGCGTTCATTGACATGTAACCAGAAATAAACTTGAACTGGTTGCTTCTGCAGTTTTGCAGAAGCAACCAAAATCAACTTAGGAAATTTTCATGTTGTTTTTGTAAATATTGTGCAACTGCAGCCATCAAGTAACTGATGGTACAAGCAAAACCAAACAAACAATAAGCAAACCTATATGAAAAACAAGTAAGAGTGCTATATTCGGCTGTACCGAATCTTATATACCCTTTACCAAAGTGCGTTTATGTAGTATAGAGATACAAACATAAGCACAGAAATATGTAGGTACATATATATTAATTTTGTGAAAAAATTCATACTTTTTTCTCTAGTGCAATTTTTAGGTTTTTGGTATTATGTTTAATTTGGTGGTTTTTAAATTTTGGCGACTTATTTTATTTTGCTAATTTTTTTAGTTTTGGCGATTTTTTTTCATATAGGCAATTTTTTTGGTTTTGGCAATTTTTTTGAATTTTTGTCGTCTTTTTTAATTTTGGTGACTTTTTTTCCTTCTGGCAATTTTTTGATTTTGACAATTTTTTTCATTTCGGCGATTATTTTATTTTTTTGGCGATTTTGTTTCATATAGGCATTTTTGTTTGTTTTGGCGATTTTTTCTTGTTTTGGCGATTTTTTACGTTTTTGGCGTTTTTATTTCTTTTTGACAATTTTTCTAGTTTTGACACTTTTTTTCTCGTTTTTGCGGTTTTTTCGGATTTTGGCGTTTTTTTTTTTAATTTTGGCGATTTTTATTCGTTTAAGCGATTTTTTAAATTTTGGCGATTTTTTTTCATATAAGCATTTATTTATTTTCGTTTTGGCGATTTTTTTGATTTTGGCGATTTTTTTTTCATTTAGGCGATTTTTTTTTTAATTTTTGGTGATTTTTGTTCATATAAGCATTTTTTTTTGACAATTTTTGTCATTGTGGGATTTTTTTTTTGGTTTTGACACTTTTTTCTCGTTTTGAAGATTTTTTTCGGTTTTTGACGTTTTTTAATTTTGGCGATTTATTTTCGTTTTGGCGATTTTTTTCATTTTGGCGATTTTTTATTTATTTTCATGTAAGCAATTTTTTTTTGTTTAGGCGATTTTTTCGGTTTTTTGGCGTTTTTATTTCTTTTTGGCAATTTTTTTAGTTTCAACACTTTTTTCTCGTTTTGGCGGATTTATTTGATTTTGACGATTTTTTTCATTTAAGCGATTTTTTTAATTTTTGGCGATTTTTTTCATATAGGCAATTTTTGTTTGTTTTGGCAAATTTTTTCGGTTTTTGGCGTTTTTTTTAATTTTGGCGATTTATTTTCGTTTTGGCGATTTTTTTTTCATTTTTGACGATTTTTGTTCATAAAAGCATTTTTGTTTGTTTTGGAGATTTTTGCGGATTTTTTTTTTTGTTTTAACACTTGTTTCTCGTTTTGGCGGTTTTTTTCGGTTTTTGGCATTTTATTTCATTTTGGCGATTTTTATTCGTTTAAGCGATTTTTTTAATTTTTGGCGATTTTTTTTTTCATATAAGCAATTTTTTTTTTGTTTTTGCGATTTTTTTTGGTTTTTGACGTTTTTTTTTAATTTTGGCGATTTATTTTCGTTTTGGCAATTTTTTTTGGATTTTGGCGATTTTTTTTCATTTAGGCGATTATTTTTTAATTTTTAGCGATTTTTGTTCATATAAGCATTTTTTTTGTTTTGGTGATTTTTTTCAGTTTTTGGGGTTTTTTTTTAATTTTAGCATTTGTTTTTTATTTTGGCGATTTTTTCGTTTTGGCGATTTTTTAAAATTTTTGGCGATTTTATTATTTTCGTATTTTTTAGTTTGACCGTTTTTGAAAATTTCAAGAGTTTAACTCTTACGGTTTCCAAGATATAGCATTTGGTCAAAACGATATAGTCAAAATTGCATTAACTGATGGACCACCCTTTAATTTAAATTTTTTTAATTTTAGTGTTAATTGTTGCAGCCTATATAAAAATTCACTAATTTTACAAATTTCAAGTGTCAATATACATATGTACATTTGTACACACAATTGTATGTATATTACATGGCATTTTAACATTTTTCGTTGCTCGTTTTGGAACACCCTTTAAGTTTTAATTCTCATGTATTTGTTGTTGCAGCGACAAAAGTTCTACATACTCTGTCCAAATTTCAGACCCGTAGCTCTTACCGTTCCTGAGAAAATAGCCTTCTTCCTAAAACATGAAATATGTTTAATTATTATGAAAAAAATTAAAGTTTTCCAACCCTGGAAACGTTTTTTTAATTTTTTAAATTATTAAATTTTTTTTTTTATAAATACCAATTTTATTCATACTGAAGTATAAAATAAGTTAATTTAATAAAAAAGTAATAAAAACTTGTTTTCGGTAGTTATTTTCTATGGGAAATTAGAGTTTGAGTTTTCCAGCTCTGAAACCGTCAGCCCGATTTTGTTGATTTTCAATAGCAAAAGTTTTCGGAAAATTTCTGACACACCAGTCCAAGAACGAAGTCTCTAGCTGTTCTGGGAGCTTGGGTAAACCGATTTCACGTACAGACAGACGGACATCGCTTGTTCGTTTTCCCTATGCATAAGGATCCAGAATATATACATATACTTTATGTGTCGCTTATTAATATTGTAGAAATTACAAACGGAATAACAAACCTATATATACCCTTTTACCATTTTTTGGTAAAGGGTATAAAAATATATTTTGTAGTAAAATTACACTGAAATAATAAAATGTTTTCTCCAATATTCAGTTTTATTATTACAAATTTTTTTGAGCAATTTTCCATTTTTTAATCAGTGTAAACATGAAAAATACCTACAACAGACTCTTTTTCCCTTTTTTTAAATACGGAGAGAATTTCATTAAATTTTCATTCTACAAAGTCGTAATAATTTGTATTACCTTGTAAAGACAGCTTTATATTCATTTGACATTTGCAGTTTTTTTAAATTGTGTGTTGGTTTTGTGCTGATAATGCGGGACATTATTTTCAAAACGGGATTTTCAAAAAAATAGTGGCATAAAAAGGGGATTCCTTAAAAAATGGGCAACTTCAAAATCAAGAAAAATTAAAGAACAAGCATATTTCCTAAGTTATTTTTATTTAAAACAAAACAAATAAATAAATAATAAAATAAATAATTAAAAACAATAAGTCGCCGAATTCGTCGATAAGCATTCGCTGCGTAAATTCGTAGTGTGAATCACAATAACAACGAATTTAATGATTAAACAGAATTCCGGCCTAAACACATTTCCCATACAATTTGACACAAAAAACCAGCCGCAGAAAGCAGTCGTGAGATAGAATGATTAAACAGAATACCGGCTTAAACACATTTTCCATACAAATTGACACAAAAAAGCAGCCACAGAAACCAGTCGTGAGATAGAATCTATTTTATTTTGAGAGCGTTTTTTCTTATGCTCTCGCATATCAATACTCATTCTCACAAAAATGTTACCATACTTTTGATCAATTTCATACATTTTGTAAACAAAACTACTAAGAAAAATAAGCACAAAAGAAAATAAAATAAAAATCAGAGAGTATTTGAAGTTACTGCCGTCGATTTTATTATGGGCTTAATTAATTTGTCAGCGATTTGCCTGAAGTTGCAGACTTTACTCTGTTTCATCATAGAATCTATTTTATTTTGAGAACGTTTTTTCTTATTCTCTCACATATCAATACTGATTCTCACAAAAATGTTACCATACTTTCAATAAATTTCATATATTTTGTAAACAAAACTACAAAGAAAATTAAGCACAAAAGAAAATAAAACAAAAATCAGAGAGCATTTGAAGTTACTGCCGTCGATTTTATTATGGGCTTTATTAATTTGTCAGCGATTTTCCTGAAGTTGCAGACTTTATTCTGTTTCATCATTTACTCACCGAATTCTTCTCTCATATTTGATAATTGTTGGTTGTTGTGTGTACAAAAACAGAGAGAGAATAAGAGAATTTTTTCTAAATTTTTGTTTTTTCGTCGCTCGTCGGCGTACATAATAGAAATAAATCTATCTAAGAGTTCGTTACGCACAAGGAATTTCGTTGTACGGCGGTGTTGTGTTAATTTTCATATGCACAAATGTGTTTTATTTTTTATGACGAAAGTTCGCACCGAAAAATTCGTCGTTCGTCCCAGTTGTGTTCCTAGCATCATACGAAGTACAAAAACGTTAATTTTATGAGAACTCATATACATACTTCGTCGTCTCTACACGGGCAAAAAATCCCGAAAATTCCCGGGAATTATTTTTTTTACAAATTCCGGGTAATTTTAGACGGGAATTTTGGGGAACTTAATATTTACGTTTTCGGAATTTGATTTTCTTACATTGCTGTTCGTTTTTCTTAAATTTTTTGTGTTTTATTTTAATCTCTAATATAATATTCGAATCTACGAATGTACCTTTATTAATGTAATATTTAACATTTGTTTATGTTATTTCTTTTTGCATAATTGACATAATTGCACCACACTGCATTGGTAATAGAGCCATATAGACTTTTCGCGGAATTAATTGAGAAATAAGATTATTTTGGTCAATTACTTTTGACTTTATTGCAGTTAGCCGACGAAAATCGGTACATTTTGCCGATAGTGCGGTCCCGGTTTTATTGTATACTGAATTTTTATACAAATTTTTGTTAAGTTTCTATGTTTAGCCCCGACCAAAGAAAGGGGTATTATAAGTTTGTAGTGTGTGTCTGTGTTTCTGTGTGTTTGTACGAATCCACGCACAGACCAAACGGCTGGACCGATTTTGATTTAGTTTTTACTGTTTGAAACGTGACTTAATGGGAAGTTATTACATTTTTTCTGTATAAGTCTGAGGTTTTTAAAATTTTTAAATTTTGATATTTATTGTATACTTCTGAATATTTATGAACATTTTTTTACGTTTCTGTTTTTATTAATAAATATGATAAAAATGGTACCATCATGGTGTAAAAAGTACATTTTGTTTTCATAGTTGGTACAAAATCCAAGAAATCGTTTTCCTTCCCTGAATGGCACATATAATAAATTTAGATTTCTACCAAAGTTTTTTCTATAAAAAATGTAACTACACTATAGGAACTCAAACCCATTTGTAAGTACTTTCAAACTGTTTTTTTAATAACCACAACTGTGCCTCGTTTCTGTAAGCAATGTGAGAACTTTTCGAGTCGAAAAAATTGTTATCATCCTGTGAAACACAGGGTGAGTGAGAAAAAGCCCGTATTTTTTGATACTTTTTGCTAGTTTATATGCATTTTTATGTGGGTAACCCTCTGTCAAATAGGACAACCAATATAATTATTTAATTTTTCTCGATGCGAGAACTTCTCACAAGTTACAGAAATGGGGCACTGGTTGATTAAGTGACTTTTTTCCTTGTCGCCAACTCACTATTTTAACATAGGCCGGGCTTACATCTGTGTGCCAAATGTCACACAAGCGTAAAAAAAACGTAGCCAACTAATTCCTAATGAAAAACTATTTGATTCAGACATGTATTTATTAAGTTAAACAGTTAATAGACAATTTTATAGAATCGAAAATGATTACAAACTGTTTAAATCAATAAATATATATCTGAATCAAACAGTTTTTCATAAGGTATTAGTTGGTTACGTTTTTTTTGTGCAAATGACACACAAGAAATGCCAGATGAAAACTCAGCCTTACATTATAAAATGTAATCCCAGTAAATGTAAATGTCATAGGCGGTAGTCAATTGGCCATCTCTGCATGACTTTTAAATTGACTACTAACTACTTATTTTTCAACTAATTTGAAGTTAATTAATATTACAGTGAAAAAAGATATATGTATATATATATATATATATATATATATATATATATATATATATATATATATATATATATATATATATATATATATATATATATATATATATAGTATATATATATATATATATATATATATATATATATATAGTACATATATTTATGTTTGGTTGATATCTGCATGAGATTTAAACCAATTTGTAGTCACTTGCAAAATAATTAATTTATAAGTTAGTGTTTTTGTCAATGGGTAAAGTGAATACAAAATAAGCATTTGCTTTTTACTTGAAAATTTGTTTAAAAAAAAAACAAAAAACACATACATAGTTTAGGTTTTAAAACAAATTTTTAAGTAAAAAGCAAATGCTTATTTTTTATTCACTTTACCCAATTGATTATTTTATTTACTACAGGGTAGAGATTGCCAATCGTATGTGTTTGTTTTTTGTTTAGATGTATGTATATGTATATCCACGCGTATGAATTATAACATTGCACAGATAGAACTCTTTGCACCAGTTTTGCGTGTTTTTGATTCTGGTATGAACAAATATGTTATTTAGGGTTTCTGTTACTAGTTGTTAATGTTAATTTTTTTAAGCAATTATTGTATGGTTGGTCAAAGAACAAATGGCAACAACAAATTTGTTTGTATTTGTTTTTTTAAATCAAATAAGATACATAAAACTGCTTCTTCCATAAGTACATTATGGTGTGTTAAGAAAAAAATTACCTGGCTGACGAATGAATGAATAAAAGTAAAATTTCACATACATACATCGGAGTTCTCGTTGTACATTCATAGTGATCAGTCCATTTAGCGGAGTTTTTATTTCATACTAAACAAAAAAAAATCAAACGAAAAAATATTCGGAATACATATTGTTTTTGATAAATTAAGCTTT
This sequence comes from Tachina fera, assembly GCA_905220375.1. Lineage (NCBI taxonomy): Eukaryota > Metazoa > Arthropoda > Insecta > Diptera > Tachinidae > Tachina > Tachina fera. The sequence continues at coordinate 128,341,728 of LR999963.1, forward strand.
ATTTGCGTTGTTAATATTTTTTTACATAGTCATAAATAACAAAAACAAAAAAAAGCCGCAAACAAAAACAACAACACACAAACAAAGTGCCCTTCAGGAATACTCTATATGAGTACCTCAAAAACAAATAACTGTGAAGTGATTTCTAATGGCAGAAATACATATTTTACTGTGAGTTCTGAAGCTCTTAATGAAAATAATAATAATAAAAAATCTGATGATAGACTTACTGAGAGCTCTGAAGCTCTTAATGATAACAAAATAAATAAAAAATCTGATAGTAGACTTTTTTTAACGGCGAGTCCACTTTTTCGTCAGCGATCAACTTCGCTTTGTCCAATGCCAACTAGTGATTCGTTAACATTACCGTTGCCTAGTACTTCTACATTTAACTCAGCGATATCATCCGCTTCGGGCTCGTAGTCATCACTTAACTAAGTTTTTACTGAAGTTAAGAGCAGCCCAAAACCCAAGGTCCAAGTCGGAATGGACAGATATATAACAGTGGTAAAGCGCGGACGAAGCCCAAAGTCTTCGAAAATTTCATCTGCTCCAAAAATGTCTAGCGATAACAGCGCATCCTCTATTAACCGTCAAAACCGTTTTCAAATATTGCAAGATGACAACAATGAACCCAATGTATCTACGAACAAAACATCCAAGCCGCCACCAATCTATTTGAGAGAAAAAATTCAAACGCTCTTATTAAAAATTTAATTTCAGTCATTGGTGAGAATACATTTCACATCGTCCCATTAAAACGTGGTAACATTGATGAAACCAAAATTCAAATTTATGAAGAAAAAGATTTTCGCAAAATGATTACTGAATTTGAAAAAAGTAAGAAAAGTTTCTACACATATCAGCTTAAAAGTGCTAAAGGCCTTCAGATCGTATTGAAGGGCATCGATTTCTATGTTGCTCCCGAATAAATAAAAGATGGACTCGTCCTCCAGGGATTTAAGGTAAAAAATTTATCTAACATAATAAATAGGGAGAAGATTCCTCAACCTCTATTTCGCGTCGAACTTGAGCCAAACGATATAAAATTGAAAAAAAACGAGACTCATCCAATTTACAATTTAAAATATCTCTTATACCGAAAAATAACAGTTGAAGAACCACACAAGCGTTCTGGACCCGTACAGTGCCATAATTGTCAAGAATATGGTCACACAAAAACTTACTGCAAGTTACCTTCAGTTAGTGTTATCTGCGGTGAATTGTACGGTGCTGCTGGTTGTGCTAAGCCTAAAGATCTAGCAGGAAAAAAATGTAATAATTGTGGACGTAATCACACCGCTAACTACAGAGGATGTCCTGTCTATTCTTTCGATAAACAGACTATGGGGCAAAAACCTAAATTAGCTCCAGCACAAACAGCAAACGCTTACTCCGCCACTTTTGCTCAAATGAGCCAACCTGTCACTTCACGTATATCGTATGCCGATGCAGCTAAGACTAGTTCTATTCCCACACAAAATATTCCACCTCAAAATAATTCAACGAAAGCAATCTCAAGCTTTAATTTTAGTCGCCTTGAAGCTACTATTGAAAATCTAGTGCTGCCTATAAATAATTTTACAACAAATATGACTAGCATGATGCAAGAAATGCTTCGAATGCAGTCTACACTGCTTCAAGCATTACTTAACAAGTCATGAACACGTTAAAGATAAGTTTCTGGAACGCAAACGGCATTGGCCAACATAAAAATGAACTTGAGCACTTCCTCACGGAAAAAAATATTGATATAATGTTGGTTTCTGAGACTCATTTGACTTCAAGAAGTCTATTAAAAATTAATGGCTACATTTTATATGATTCAAAGGACCCAAGAGGAAGAGCTTGCGGGGGATCAGCAATTTTAATAAAGTCAAGACTCAAGCATTATATTCTTGACAACATTTGTGAAGAACATCTACAAGCAACGAATATTTGTATCGAAAATTTTTGCATAAATTTTGTCATATCATCAATTTACTCCCCTCCTAGATTCGCAATTACTGAGGATCAATACGAGGATTTCTACAAATCTCTGGGCCCTTGTTTTGTAGCAGTTGGATACTATAATGCAAAACATACCTTCTGGGGTTCGCGTCTTATCACACCTAGAGGACGAGCTTTGTTCAACACAATTTCAGAAATGGGCTTGGATGTCATTTCGAGTGGGGACCACACTTACTGGCCTACTGACATACATAAAATTCCGGATATTATAGATATTGGCGTCATAAAAAATATTTCTAGGGAATTAATTCACGTCGAAGCTTCCCTAGATCTATCGTCCGATCACTCTCCCACGATCGTTACAATCTGTAGCCCACTGAGAAGTGCTCTACCTCACCCATATGTGAAAATGGTTAGTCGTGTTAATTGGCTGCGATTCAAAAAATATCTTAGTAGTCATTGCACTGAAAACATTAAGCTAAGAACTCATGATGATATTGAATCTAATATTGCTAATCTTAACGAAAATATTAAGCAGGCAGCTGAACATGCCACTTCCTCCCATCCGCAGACTGGGTTTAATAGAATATATTCTACAGATATTGAACATCTCGTATGTGAAAAAAGAAGAGCTGGAAGAGAATGGCAACAGCACAGATCACCCCAAAGTAAAATTAGATTAAACCCAGTGAAAAAAATGGAAGTCATTCTAGCGGAAGTACATTTTCATTGCTTCCAAAAAATCTATATTTTTAATTTGCCGAGAGTGAGCAAAAAACCATGTAGAAGCTTATTTTAGTCACACAAAACCTTGTAATTCCTCCATAGTGCTAGAAAATTCTCACCAGAATTTAAAAAAAATTTATTTTTTTAAAGAAATTTATGTACTAATTTTAGTCTAAAATTTAAAAGTTATTTGCTTCAATTTACATAAAAATACTGTTTCGGGCTTAAATTCGTAAAAAAAGAAACGGATTGTTAAAATAGATAACCATTTACCATTTTTCCTAGATGAGAATATTATCATAGGACACAAAAAAGGGAATTTTTCTTAATATCGCTTCCAATTTAGTGACCAGGCATCGAAAAAGAGAACTTCTTGCAATGACAACCCTATGTAAAAATCATTAGATCGGATCGAAATTTGCACTACTTCCGCATCGTAAACTCTACATTTTCATGCCTTTTTTGGAGTTTCTTTTTTTACTGGGAAAGAGTGCACTAAGACTCCAAGAGCTGCTTGCATATGAAAAAACTGCATCTCTTAAAAACTATTTCGAAAATCTCGATGTCACACCAGCATCTAATTACTCTTTGTGGCGCGCTGCGAAAAGAATTAAAACACCCGTTGAGTTTAATCCTCCTCTGCGCACTTCTACCGGAGTTTGGGCCAGGAGTGATACTGAAAAAGGTAACTTGTTTGCAAAGCATTTAAAATCCGTATTTATTTTAAAATTTAAAATGTGTGATGTACAAAATCTAATTGTTGAACTCAACCCGAAGAAAGCACCGGGTATTGATGGAATTAGTAACCAAATTCTAATAAAATTGCCTCGTATTGCATTTAGGATCATGTTATTCATTTTTAATGCCTTTTTACGACTGGAGTATTATCCCCACAGCTGGAAGCTTGCCAAAGTTAAAATGATTCCAAAGTGCAGAACGCACTGTTTATTGACGTTTCGCAGGCATTTGATAAAATGTGGCATGAAGGCCTAATTTTAAAATTAAAATCATATCTACCAATAAATTTGGTGAATTTATTAGAAAGTTACATTACTACCCGGACGTTCACGGTTGTGGAAGGAGAATTCATGACTGTGCCCAAATCTATATCATCCGTTGTGCCACAGGGGAGCATACTGGGGCCAGTTTTGTATTTAATTTATACTTGTGATATGCCTTTGAGCAGTAATATCCATACATCTACGTTTGCCGATGATACAGCCTGCCTAAGTATGCACGAAAATCCTCATGAGGCTTCCCGATATCTACAAAAGTATATTACGCAACTGGAACTATGGTTAAAATTATGGAGAATTAAGGTAAACGAGCAAAAGTGTGTTCAGGTAACATTTACCCTGCGAAGAGATACTTGTTCCCCAATTCGAATCAACAATCAAGTTGTTCCTCAGCATTCACATGTAAAATACCTTGATCGACGACTTACATGGAAACACCATATTGACTCAAAGCTAATACAAATGAAACTAACTCAGATATATTGGCTGATTGGTAGAAATTCAACACTCAGCCTGGACTGCAAACTTTTATTATACAAGTCGCTTTTGAAGCCAATATGGTGCTACGGAAATCAGTTATGGGGCACTGCTTCAGCTTCTAACGTCGATAGAATCCAAAAAGAAGAAGGCCAACAAAACAAAATTTTACGTTTGATAACAAAATTTTACGTTTGATAACATCGGCTCCATGGTACATCAAAAAGTCAAATATACATCGTGATTTAAATATGCCACTATTGATTGAAGAAATTGCAAAATACGCAGGCAAATATTTAACAAAACTCGAGTCACATCCTAATCCGCTTGCTCGTAATATTTTGAACTTTACTGGACACATCCGCTTAAAAAAGAGGGACACAAGGGCTCAACACTCCAGATGGGATTTCTTGAAAATACTTTTTTTATAAATTTTTATAACTATCACTAAGTTTATGTCCGACAGTGGTCGGGCCTAATACTTATATTTTAGATTTAAGATTTTAATTCTTATTGTTAGTTCATAATTGAAGATACAATAAATAAATAAATGTATTTAAAAAAAAACATACATACATATGTATGTGAGTAAATGAGAAACGAAACACATGAGCTGCAAATACAAAAACAAAATTACAAGCAATACGAATGGTGCCTTGGCTGCGCCACAAAAAAACTTTACGAAAGCGCTCACGAACATCTGCTTATCATGTATTTGTTTTAACAGTGGTTTTTCATATATTTGTATTACAACCAAGGTTGGAAACCGAAACAAATAACGGTATCGGTATTCATACCGGTACAACTATTTTTTAAATTTCGGTATCGGTAACGATATCGGTTTTTTTATTTCGGGATCGGTATTACGGGTACATACCGTTACCGAGTTTATAGTACCGGTATACCGATATAACTGCTAAATTTGTTAATTCAGATAGTGGACATAGCAAAAAATCTTTTTTTTGTTAAATTACTTCGAAAAGGGAGCATTTTTACATTAACATATAAAGTATTTAACCTTATATGTTTCTATATACGTTTTTATATTTTTATTAAAAAAGTAAAATAAGAAAACTGCAGTTGAAACTTTGCATATCTAAAGTACTCATTTTGGTTAATTAAACAAAATAATAACAAGTAAGAGTGCTATATTCAGCTGTGCCGAATCTTAAATACCCTTTACCAATGTGCGTTTATATAGTATAGAGATACTTACATAAGTACAGAGATATGTATGTAGATATTAATTTTGTGAAAAAATTCATAATTTTTGCTCTTGTGCAATTTTTAATAAGTGACGTCTCGGTATTTTTCGTTTAAATATGTTTTTTTTATATCAGCAATAAGTCGAATATCGATGCCTTACTTTCTAAAAAAAAATACAAGGAGAGCAAAAAAGAAACGGTTCATCTCTTTATACTTCGGTGTTTGGATAAAAGTTCATATGCAATTACTAAGGAATTGATTACATCTATATATCTTAGTAGTAAGTTTAATTATGAAGCGCATTTATTGGGATACGAGTTTGGTGCATTAAGAGTAATCTTAATTCTATATACTTGATCAATAAGTTACTCGTTGGTTGCACTTATAGCTAAACAAACGAATAATGCCGTTATATCAAAATTATCAAATGAAAACAATATTTAATATCCCAGATGACATGAGATTCGATCTAATGATCGCTAAAGCATCGAACTTCGAAAATAGTTTTAGTATTGTACCTCCATACCAAGCAAACTAAGTAACTTTTTTTTATTTAATAATCTTTGATATTGCAAAATTGTTAATTTCCTCAATTTAAACATCCCATTGGAAAAGGTATATATAGTGGTATTATGTAAACGTTTATTCCTAAACAATTTTTTTGAATTTCTTGAGCTCAAAGGAACGGTTTCAGGGAAATGAAACGGAACATGTTCTTTAATTAATTTTATAGTTAGGACCGTACTTTAGCGATAAATTTTATTTATATCTCCATTCACTAAAAATGAATTCAGTAAAGTGCGACTCTGACTTGCGCACGAAGTGTTCCGTAGTAATACTATATGAACTTAAGCCTATATAAAATATAATTTTGGCATTTCTTTCGTTTTGGGGTTTTTTCGGTTTTAAGCGTTTTCAATAGGGGTTTCTTTAGTTTTGGCGTTTTTGACGTTTTTTAATTTGGTGCTTTTTTCGTTTACAGATTTTTTTTGGTTTTTGCCATTTTTTTTAATTGGGTGTTTTTTTAGTTTTGGTGCTATTTTCTCGTTTTAGCGATTTTTTAGATTTCTGGCATTATTTTTAATTTGGTGCTTTTTAAATTTTGGCAATTTATTTTATTTTGGTGATTTTTTTAATTTTGACGATTTTTTTTCATATAGAAAATTTTTTGTTTGGTTTTGGCGATTTTTTTCATATCGGCAATTTTTTTTGCTTTGGCGATTTTTTTCGGTTTTTGACGTTTTTTTAATTTTGGCGATTTTTTTGATTTTTACGGTATTTTTTCATTTAGGCGATTTTTTATGTTTTGCCAATTTTTTTCATATCGGCATTTATTTTGTTTTGGCGATTTTTTTAAATTTTTGGCGATTTATTTTTTCATATAGGCAATTTTTTTTGTTTTGGCGATTTATTTGGTTTTTGGCGTTTTTTTTTAATTTTGGCGATTTATTTTCGTTTTGGCGATTTTTTTTATTAAGGCGATTTTTTTAATTTTTGGCGGTTTTTTTTCATATAGGCAATTTTTTTTTTTCGTTTTGGCGTTTTTTTTGGTTTTTGGCGTTTGTATCTAATTTTGGCGATTTATTTTCGTTTTGGCAATTTATTTGATTTTCGCGATTTTTTTTTCATTTAGGCGATTTTTTTAATTTTTGGCGAATTTTTTTTCATACAAGCAATTTTTTTTGGTTTGGCGATTTTTGCGGTTTTTGGCGTTATTTTTCACTGTGGGAATTTTTTTAGTTTAGACACGTTTTTCTGGTTTTTGCGATTTTTTTCGGTTTTTGGCGTTTTTTTTAATTTTAGCGATTTTTTTAATTTTGGCGATTTTTTTCGTTTTGGCATTTTTTTTTAATTTTTGGCGATTGTATAATGTTCGGATTTTTTAGTTTTACTGTTTTTGAAAATTTCAAGAGTTTAACTCTTACAGTTTCCAAGATATAGCAATTTGTCAAAATTACATAGCCAAAATTGCATTAACTGATAGACCACCCTTTAATTTAAATTTTTTTAATTTTAGTGCTAATTGTTGTAGCTTATATAAAGATACACTAATTTTACAAATTTCAAGTGTCAATATACATACATTTGTACATACAATTGTATGTATATTACATGGGATTTTAACATTTTTCGTTGCTCGTTTTGGAACACCCTTTAAGTTTTAGCTTTTATCTATTTGTTGTTGTAGCGATCAAAGTTCTACACACACTGTCCAAATTTCAGACCCGTAGCTTTTACCGTTCCTGAGAAAAGAGCCTTCTTCCTAAAACATGAAATATGTTTAATTATTAGAAAAAAAGTTAAAGTTTTCCAACCCTGGAAACGTTTTTTTATTTTGTTAAATTTTTAATTTTTTTTTAATTATAAATACCAATTTTATTCATACCGAAGTATAAAATAAGTTAATTTAATAAAAAAAGTAATAAAAACTAGTTTTCGGTAGTAATTTTCTATGGGAAAATAGAGTTGGAGTTTCCTAGCTCTGAAACCGTTTGCTCGATTTTGCTGATTTCCAATAGCAAAATTTTTCGGAAAATTTTTGACACACCAGTCCAAGAACGAAGTCTCTAGCTCTTCTGGGAGCTTGGGAAAACCGTTCACGTACAGACAGACGGACAGACGGACATCGCTTGTTCGTCTTCCCTATGCATAAGGATCCAGAATATATACATATACTTTATGTGTCGCTTATTAATATTGTAGAAATTACAAACGGAATGACAAACCTTTGTATACCCTTTTACCATTTTTTGGTAAAGGGTATAAAAATAAATACATACAGTGTATGTATTATTTATATTACACACGAAGTACCTGTAGAATTGCACGCACTTAGTAAAATTTGAAAATTCGTATTCGAATTCTCGAATATTCGTCGGTTTTTAAATATATTCGTAGTCGCCAAATTCAGACGAAACGAATATTTCAATTCAAATTTTTTTTTTATATTTTTTGGAATTGCCGGGAACTCAAAAGCAAATTCTATTTGTTATTACTTTCTACATAAGAAAGACTTTTCAGCCGAAAATATTTATTGGCAAATGTGTTACAAATGTTACAAATTATATCCCTTATTCATAATAAGTTTCATTTTCTAAATCTAACAACGTTTGCCTTCTCCAGTGGACAAAGGTTGGTAAAAATTTAAATTTTTTACACTTTTTCTCGAATATTTCCTAAACTGGAATTCTGACACTCACCCTGTGTTCTCGTTACGAACACAAACACCCACATTTCATAATTGCTTCTCTCTTCGTTTATTTTATTATTATTTTAATTAGTTTTGCAGCTTTTAAACAAAAACATTTAATATTTTTTTTTAAATATCTCTGAGTCAAGGCGAATTCAGTATTAGGTGATCTTATCAGTACAAAAATTTTACAACACAAAAAACAACATGTACAATACATCTTTTCTGTCGTTATATCTTTACGAATCAACAAATTTGCGACAAAATGGCATCGATTTGTTAGTGCATATTTTTGCATATTTTATAATAAATCCATATTTTTGCATATTTCACGACTGTGTAAGAACAACAAGAGAGAAAAATGAGACAAATTTACAATCGTATTTTTTGTAATATTATTCGATATTCAAAAAAACCGTATTACTCCTTCAACTCATTTGAAAAGTTCAACAACACTCCGCTTAAGTCAAGAATGCCAATGCCATTGGTAATTCAAAAAAGAAAAATAACATGGGATAATAGACCTTTTAAACACAAAAATTTTTTAATTTTTTTCGAGCTCTCTACTGGTGCCGCGTTAATTTCATCTGTATTTAAAGTGTTTTTGAAAGCTCCTTAGCGTGTTGCAGCCTTTAATGAAAAGTATCCATTGATACGATACTGATACATCTTATAGTAACTAGATGGCAACGTGGCAGAAGGCTGTCGGATACTATATTTCTATTAATAAAATTGAAGAAATTTTAAAGTAAAAAACTTAATAAATTGATATTTGTGCACACATAGTATTTCTTTCTTGTTCAATTAGAAGCTTTCGATATTTTAACAGCTCAATTTGAATTAATTTAAGATGCGGTAAAAAATTTTGTCCTAAAAGGAAGAAATTTATTCTTCCTTATGGACTTAAAAAATATGCAACAAATTGCATAAATAGTTTAAAGTTCTAACAACGAAAACTTAGAAACTGAATATTCCACAAACGAAATAGCGGGATATGAATAATTTCTGCTGACATGAATCATTAATTTTTATTACCCCAAAATTTTTTTCAGAAAAAATTCTCAAAAATTCATCTTTGACAATTAAAAAAAAATTATTTATTCATTAACGTAAATAAAAGTTCGACTTAAATTTATGTTGTATTCCAATATGATTTGATAAAATATTTTGCTTTTTAAGTTTTTGACGACAAAATGTTTGTTAAGAAAGCTCTAAAGCTGATTTTTTCAAGTTTTTAATGTTATTAAACGTTTAAAAAAAGTTGATAAATGTATATTTTATTAGTTTTAATCACCTATTTTTTATTTTTATTGCATATTTTATGTACATAAAACGTGATTTTAAATGCATGAAAATCCTTTCCCTAGTAATTAGCTAATTTTTATTTGGGTTCCGTACAACAAGGGTGAAAAAAGGGACCCTATTGTTTTCGCTACGCTGTCCGTCTGTTCGTCACACGGTATTTTCTCAGGAACCGTAAGAGCTACGGACCTGAAATTTGGACAGAGTATGTAGAACCTTGGCCACTACAACAACAAATACATGAGAACTAGAAATTAAAGGGTGCTCCAAAACGAGCGACGAAAAATGTTATCATCTCATGTAATATACATACAATTTTATGTACATATGTATATTGACACTTGAAATTTGTAAAATTAGTGTATTTTTATATAGACTACAACAACAAACATTAAAATAATAAAAAATTTAAATTAAAGGGTGGTCCATCAGTTAATGCAATTTTGACTATGTATCTTGGAGACCGTAAGAGGTAAACTCTTGAAATTTTCAAAAACGGTAAAACTAAAAAATCCGAAAATTATTAAATCGCAAAACCGAAAAAAACCGCCAAAACCTGAAAAAAACGCCAAAAATTTAAAAAAAATCGCCAAATCGAAAAAAATCGACAAACTTAAAAAAAAAATTCTAGCACTAAAATAAATCGCCAAATTCGAAAAATCGTTTAAATGAAAAAAATCGCCAATATGAAAAAAACGCCAAAAACCGAAAAAATCGCCAAAACGCGAAAAATGCGCCAAAACCAAAATAATTGTTTATGTGAAAAAAAATCGCCAAAACGAAAAAAATCGCCAAAATTAAAAAAAATGCCCAAATTTAAAAAAATCGCCAAAACAAAAAAAAATCACCTATATGAAAAATAGACGCCAAAATTAAAAATAAATCGCCAAAATAAAAAAATCGACAAAATAAAAAAAAGGCAAAATAATAAAAATTGCCAAAATTAAAAAAAACTTCAAAAACCAAAAAAAAAATCGCCAAAAGGTGAAAAAAGTGCCAAAACTCAGAAAGCGCCAATAAATTCAAAAAACCCCCAAACTAAAAAAAACGCTTAAAACCGAAAAAAACCCAAAAACGAAAAAAATGCCAAAACTATAGTTTATATTATTCGTATTGAATTACATATCTCGTGCCCGTACGGAACCCCTAGTGCGCGGGTCAAAGTCGCACTTCACTGAATTTATTTAAAATTATGCTGTAATTAAATACGATTTCATTTCTTCAGTGGTTAATTAAAGTTCTTATTATCTTACGTTGAAAGTACGGCAGCACTAAGAAACTTCCAAATATTATGGAAAGCTTTCCAAAGAACAGATGTATACAATAAAAAAATTAGGTTATAAAAATGCAGAAAATAAAATTGCATAAAAACACATTTTATGAAATCAAAGGAGCATCAGAATGCATTTTTCTATTTATTTATGCCAAGAAAGTATGAATTGCATTTGTTATACATATATTTATGAAAATTAAACGAAATTCTTCCTAATACGACCACATGATGTTTTCAATACGACCACCTGATGCCATGTCTGTGTTTTAAATAGGGGGGTAATTAATTACACAAGGTTGGGTATTTATTTATCCACTCAAAAACACAATTTCGTATTTAATTCGAACGTAGAAATAATTAGTTTGATTAACAAGTCAAGAAATGGGCATTAGTGTAGTTTTCTCGTTTTTTTTTATTTTAATTTTGCACCTTTTTTTGGATAAATCCTCTATTTGGTGCCACTTTTTAAAAGTGTCATCGGTCACCCGGTTATACAAATGTTTCGGTAATTTTTTTGACCAAGCTCCTAATAAACTAACTGGGGCCAGTGACCGAAATTTTGGTCTTCGCTACAAGTCAAATCACTAGTCAATTGACTGGTAGCCTTCCTGTAGGGTTGTTTGTGTCGAAAACACATGACACGCAGTGCTGCTAGAAAAATTTGACCTCTTGTCCCCAATTTAAAAAAATCCCCATTTCAAAAGAAAAATCCTAATTTTTGTCCCCAAAAATATTTGTCAATAAGGTTGTTTGCTTTCATTTTAAAATGATGCAGTTACTCATTCCAGTGCTCTAAAACTCTTTGCACAGCTTCCAAGAGATATCCATCTACGGCCCTATCCATAATGAAAAACTCGCATAAAGTTAGTATGAACATGGTCTAAACGAATTTTGCCATACAATTTTACATTAAAAATCAAGGCAGAATGTAGTTTTAATCCACTTTTAAGTCCTATCGTGATTTTTAATGTAAAATTTTTTGTTAAGACTCTTTAAGACCATGTTTAATTTTATCAGTTATGGTAACATCATGCTACTTTTTCATTATTCATAGGTCGCAATGTTTGACATTTGTACAAGTTTGAAAATTTTATTTGAGTCTACACCTAAATTAATTAAATCGAATATTTATTTGTACTTAAGCGTTCGCAACGGAGAGTGAAAATAACAAGAAATTATACAGAATTGGGTATTGATTTCGCAATTTGTCAGCTACATAAGCTCAGTGAATGGAAAACGCACCAAGTTGATGAAACTATTTAAATTTGTTTGCAAGGTATAAAGAAATTTTTTTGAACCGCACATATAGCTTGTACTATCTCTTCCAATGCCAGCTATGTTGCTGAAACTTATTAAACACATAGACCGCAGCAGGCTACATGGCTGCACGACTACAAGTTCCACCGGCAACAAATGTTGCATGGTAGCCAGCTACTTAGATTCCAACCTAAATTAGAGCGTCCAGCGTTGCGTTAGCAGTAGTGTACGTATTTTTAGTACATTCTAATAATATTTTATACGTTTAAATGTACTGAAAATACTTACCGTGATGCTAAAGTAACGCTTGACGTTCTAATTAAGCTTGGACTCTTTAATTATTTTGAAAATGGCAGCAGCACCATATGAACATGATGCTGAGGTATAAATATATATTTCAATGGTACCGCTTTCAAATATTTCACATTTTTTTAAATAGAAAACATAAAAACAAATAAATTGTTTAAATTTTTTGTGTATTTTACTATTTACAGGCTAAGGAATTTCTTTAATACAATTAGTAGTTTTTAGCCAAGTTGCGGTTTTTTGTTTTTACCAAATTCTTTTGATTTTTAATGGCTTTGGCGATATTTGATCAATTTAAGGGCTTGTTTCCGATTTTTGATTATTTTGCCGCGAATGTTTGCAAACTGTTTTGCAGTTTTTTAACAATATTAAAATTGGTTATCATCTCGCTGTTAATAAATTTTTGCGAATTTCTGCTGTTTTCGTTCGCGTAAAAGTGACTTCTTGCATGTTTTTAGCTTCCTTAAAGTTTTGGCGATTTTTAAACAATATGAGACTTTATTACAATCTTGCTGTTAATTTTTTTGCAAATAATCGCAATTTTCGCGATTTTTGCCGAATTGATTGCATTCCTTACAGCTTTATTGATTTTTAAGCTATAATGAGGATTGTTTATAATTTTGCAAATTCTTGCGGTTTTTTACAAAGTTCGCATAAAAGGGTTTGGGATGTTTTTTTAGCTGCTTAACAGTTTTACAAATTATCGTAGTTTTCGCATTATAAAAATATAATTACTTATGTAATCAACATTGAAACTTTTCAAGTTTCTTTTTATGTTGCAATTAAAAATATGTTGTTGTCACCACTGTTTTTGATTTATAGCCATCAAAAATAGAAATAAGTTTAATTGTAATACAACTACAAATGTTAACTGACAGCAGCCTTGAACCTGTTGCCTTGTTGCCGTTAAAATAATCCTTCTCATATAAACATGTGTATTCTATCGTTAACATTTTGTAGTCGGTAGCTTGCTGTGTTGAATGTGTTTAATGCTTTAAACTTAAAACTCGCTACAGCTGCGAAGACGGTTTTGCATATGTAAATATTTATTTGTGTGGTATCTAGGCGCACGGTAGTGCCCCAGGCCAAGTTCCGGCCAATGCACGCGGTGTGTATATTTACAGGAAGCCATTCGAGATGTTTTTACCTCCCCCAAAACTTTCTTCCCCGCAGTCGTAATATTATAAAATATAAACCATAATTAGAATAAATGCATGTACCCTCATATGCGTAGTTTGAAAGTTTTACAATGTAAGCTACCGGAGATATGGAGGTATAAAAAGTGCATATTTTAAGACATACTCACTGACCACTGACCACAGATACACTCATCAAATTGATGAAGCACTTCCGCTATAGCTAGAACGCTGAAATTTGTTTCACAAGAAGATCTAGGTGAGCAATGAATTAGAAAAATCTAAAAACCCGAAAATTTTAACCAGAGGGGCGGGGCTACGCCTATAAAAATTAAAATTTGCGCTAGTGAGCTGAAATTTGATAAACGAGTAGTTATAGATTAGCAAATTACTAAAAAAATCTGAAAACCCAAAAGTTTTACCTAGGAGAGTGGGGCTGCGCCCATAAGGCTCAGAATTTAATAAACAAATCTAAGGCGTTAAACTGAAGCAATTTTATTGAAATTAGTACAAGGCTATAAATTTGCGTTGAAAAAGTGGGCGTTGACACGCCCATACAATTTAAGCCTCCTATTTCATGTACTTCGGGTCAGCATATTTGAATATACTACATATTTATATATTTATTACTATGGCCACTTGACATTACAGTCAGCTAAGAACATTTGCTTTTTAGGGTTCCGTACACCAAAGGTGAAAAAAGGAACCTTATTGTTTTCGCTACGCTGCCCGTCACACGGTATTTCCTCAGGAAGCTCCGGACCTGAAATTTGAACAGAGTATGTAGAACCTTTGCCGCTACAACAACAACTACATGAGAATTAGAAATTAAAGGGTGTTCCAAAACGAGCAACGAAAAATTTTAAAATCCCATATAAAATACATATAATTGTATGTACATACAATATATTGACACTTGAAATATGTAAAATTATTGTATTTTTGTATAGGCTACAACAATTAACACTAAAATTTTAAAAAATTTTAATTAAAGGGTGGTCCATCAGTTAATGCAATTTTGACTATGTAATTTTGACAACTATATCTATGCTATAATATAGCATCTTATCTTAGAAACCTTGGTAAACTCTTGAAATTTTCAAAAACGGCAAAACTAAAAAATCTGAAAATTATAAAATCACCAAACCAAAAAAAAAATCGCCAAAAATCGCAAAATTCGAAAAAATCGTCCAAATGAAAAAATCGCCAATATGAAAAAAGCGCCAAAAACTAAAAAAATCGCCAAACGCGAAAAAGGCTCCAGTTACAAAATAATTGTTAATCAGAAAAAAAATCGCCAAATTAAGAAAATCACCAAAATTAAAAAAAATCGCCAAAAACCGAAAAAGTCGTTAAAATGAAGAAACGCCAAAAACGGAAAATCGCCAAAATTAAAAAAAATCTCCAAAACGAAAAAATCGATAAATAATAAAAAAACGCCAAAAACCAAAAAAAAAATCGCCAAAATGGGGAAAAAAAATTCAAAACTAAAAAAATTGCTAATATGGAAAAAAAAACCCCAAAAACCGAAAAAAATCGCCAAAACCAACAAAAAATCGCCAAAATTAAAAAAATCACCTAAATAAAAAAAATCGCAAAAATTAAAAAAAAACGTCAAAACCGAAAAAATGCCAAAACTATATTTTATATAGGCTAAAGTTCGTATTAAATTATATATTTCGTGCGCGGGTCAAAGTCTCACTTTACTGAATTTATTCAAACATTCTCAGCGTAGTTCAAATGCAAATGATGGACAACGTAAGCTAATGCAAGGTAAAAAAAACACAAATACAAAATTTTACTTTCTTAATACGTCCCAAGAATTTATATTACTCGCACTTGTAAAACATAAAGAAAATAAAGCAACACAAAATTTTGCTGGTACACTCTAAGTGTTAACGAATATGCTTAAAGTATTTTTTTTCTCAACTACTACTACATATGTATATACATATATGTATATATATATATATATAATATTTATATTATTTAACCGTTAAATTTTTAATTATTTTATTTTTTCATTATTTTAATTTTTAATTACAACTTTTTCCCTTTTTTATTTCCTTTCAAATATTATTTATAAATCTTTTTGATTGTTTTGCAGAAATTTTCTTGGTTTTTATTTTAAAATATTTTTATGTGTAACCTTATCAATATGTTAATAGTTTAAAGTAAAAAATAAGTTATAGGACAAAAACATTACCTTTAATAAACGTACAAATAAAATACAAAATATTCGAGTATTGTACTAAATCATTAAAATATTCTTTATTTACTTTGTTAAGATTGCTAAACCAATCAAATTAGCTTGTATTATTTGGTACAAACACAAGTCTTATTATATTTGTTTTTCATAAGAGAACATTCCTTTGTATTTATTAAGTGAAGGCAGTGATGCGAACAATTCAAAGGCAAAACGAGCCAACTGAGTAGCCAAAAAGAGCTAAAAAGAGCTAAACTTAAAAACACAAGATTTTTCCGTTTTAAAGCTATGAATGTACATATTTATTATTCAATTTGCACTTCAAGATTTTTTACATTAATAAAAATAATAGTAAGAAAAAATAAAAAATAATAATTTAAAATAAAATCATTTCACAGCAATTAATGCAAATATTTATCTGCATTAACAATATAACCATACACATTTACATATACTTGTATATACGTTAAGTTACAAAATAAGAACAATCATTTTCAAAAAGAGTTAGCTTTAGAAGGATTTTTTTGTTGGTTTAATCCATTTTTTTAAATGCGGGATTTGATTTCCAAGCTTTCCTATATTTTTGGCAGTAAGAATCCATTTCAATAATTTGTGGAAAATTTTCTAATTACTCAGAAACGAACACTTTATAATAAAAACGGGGTTTTACAATTTGAAATACCTAAATACATAAATATATGTATCTAACATAATTGCGAAAAAAAAGTATCTGCATTTGCAAAAACACAGTTGCCAAAAATGTAAATGCCCAAAGCAGAAACAATAGGGTTAAAGCGGGAAAATTTACTATAAGATCCAAAAAGTGCCAAACGTGCCGTTTCCACAAGTGAAAAGAGCTTTGTTAGCTCTTTTTATTAAAAAAGAGCTAAAGCGAAAAATTTCGAGTTAGAAGCAATCAAAAAGAGCTAAATTTAGCTCTAAAATAGCTAAGTTGGCATCGCCGAGTGGAGGTAGTATAAAGCAAATAGCCGAAAAAAAGAGAGTGTCTTGTAGTATTTGTAATACGTACTTATGCTAAAGCCTACTACATATGTATATACAGGGTAGAGACATGAAGGCCACCTTACTTTACAGGGAAAGAAAAACAAACATTATTTTCGTAAAATTCAACTTTAATTATTTACTATTTGGTAATATTTTATAAGAAAAAAAATTAACTATAATTTCCAATATAGTCTTTTTTGTTTAACTTTAATTAGGTATTAAACTTTCAGAACAAAAATACTTACGGCCGTGGTCGGCAACCTATACAATTGCATTTTACAATTATGTGTGTTATACTCTCACCACGATCCGGTGTTGCCAGTGAAATTGCGTCTTATTTTCCTAATTTGAAATTTTAAATCTCCAAAGCAAAATTTATTTTATTATGGTCACAAGAAACACTCAAGTTTTGTTTATAAAGAAAGGCATCTTTTCTTAGTGCTACCTCTATGCAATGGTTAGTAAAAATATGTTTTTGTAGGAAATTTTCTTTAAATAATTTAAATATATGCTTGAATATTCCTTTGCATGTCATGTTTTTTCATGCGTGACAACACACATTTTCAAATCAAACATTCTGGTTTATAAAAATAATTTTCTGAAATTAAATTTTTTAATAAATTATCATCGCACATATTTTCTTATTGTGGCAACGCTGATTCTTAACAGCATGCGATACACACAACTTGTCTGCTTGAATGTTTAAGATAGACTGATTAATGTTGTTTATTTCTCATCAATGCGTGTGTACACATACGTAATAGAAGAGTATAATAAAACTTTCGGCGCTCTTATTTCGCCGACCAACGACTTAGGGCCTAATTTTGTAAAACGCAATGCTTGGCGTTGATAAATTTTGTATTTATTTTGTTCTTGTAATTGAAATTTTTTCCATATAAAATTTGACAACGCTTAGCGTTGCGTTTTACAAAGTTAGGCCTTTATTATCTGCTTACAAAACTAACATAACATCTATTTTCTAAAATAACAGAAAAGTACTCGAAAGAAAGTAAATTATTTAATTGCACATATTTTGCAATGTAATATTACAAAAACAAATCTAGAGCCTATATTCAAAATACATCAACTCAAAAAAGCTTACTTTTCAGTAGAGCAAAAAAACTAGTTAATTCGCTCATTATTTTAAAAATAAATGATGTGCCTTGTATGGATTTGTGTAAGATACATATGCAAGTTTTCATTTTTAAAATAAGCTAAAAAAAGCATTGTTTACATAACAAAACAAGCAAAATATTTCCTTTTCACTTTTTTATTAAACTTGTACCAAATTACATAACACATTTCAATGAATTTTAATATTTATTTGTGCCAGCTTTTCGATTAATTGTACTGCAATTTCTGCAATTTTTTATTTATTTTATTATTAGGTTTAATATTGCAATACTTTTAAGTAAACTATCATGACAAGTTCCGTATTACTCGTAACTTATAAGACTTCCAAATAAAGATGGATTTTAATTTCGAAAAATATGTATACTTGAAAACCCATAATATTTTTTTATTTGTAACCTCAAATTGTTCAAAATACGTATTTTATGAGTGGAATTTGACATTTTCCGTTGCAGAAAATGGTTACGAATACTTTTCTCTACTTACTAACCATAAAATTTAGTATAAACTTAAACTCGTTAAGAATCCACTGGTCATAATTTGCACATCCATAAAGTTTAATTACGTAATTACGGCTAGGATCTAAGAAAGGGTATATACAAAAAAATAATATATTTTTGTTTCCTACGTACATATGAACATTAAATCAGAAAATAGTATATATTTTTGTCTGTAATTTTTTTGCCAACTTTTATAAAAGAAGAACTGTGAACTGAACAGAACTGCGTGTGTAAAAGTTGGCAGTCCTGGCTTAAAATTGTCATTATAAAGTCGTAATTTACACTATGCAAGTCTTATTGCTAAGCTGATTAGTTTGTTAGGTGAGAGTGACGAGGGGAAAAGAAACGTTTATGCTTCCCTCGTCTCTCTCTTCCACAAACTAATCAAGTTAGCAATAAGTTGCATAGTGTAAATTACGAAAGTCTTGGTCAAGTGGGATGTTTGTATTTAGGTATGTATATTTACCCTGTTGCTAATTTTTGGAGTAGTTACGTTTTGGAACAGTCTTATACTAGTTATAAACAGAAAAAACTAAGAAACTTGATGAAATATCGGCTGCACTTCTCTACAAGCGACGCGCTGTCTCAGCAATTAGTCCTTCAACTAGTATGCAACTCTACACAAAACATTTAGTTGTGCTCCTATGACAACCCAATCTTAAAGTCGATAGTTCGTTGTATGAAAAAAATAGATATGCAAACAGTCTGAATTCAAAAGCATCTAGTATGTTTTTGACCACATACTACTCCTTTTATCTGCAGGGTAGTTCTTGCTGGCTACTACTACCACAAATGCAATAATAAACAACCCTGTTGCTAATTTTTTGTGTAGTTACGTTTTGGAACAGTCCTATACTAGTTATAAAGAGACAGAACTAAGAAGCTTGATGAAATATCGGCTGCACTTCTCTACAAGCGACGCGCTGTATCTCTCTATCTCTCTCTATTTTGTTTGTCATGTTAACAACACGAAAAAAAAGAATTTTTATTAACTAGTATAACAGCAACTAGTCCTTCAACTAGTATGTAACTCTACACAAAACAATTAGTTGTGCTCCTATGACAACCCAATGTAAAAGTCGATAGTTGGTTGTATGAAAAAAAACAGATGTGCAACCATCTGGGTGCCCCTGTGGCTGAGTGGTAGCGATGCTAGCCTCTGAGTCCAGAGGTCGTGGGTTCGATTCCCACCATAGACTCTGGGTGTTTTCCGCAGACAAGCTAATCGCTTTGCGGGTTGTGTTTGTCCTTTAAAAAAAAAAGTCTGAATTCAAAAGCAATTAGTATATTTCCGACCACATACTACTCCTTTTATCTGCAGGGAAGAAAACTCGAGTAAACACTGTACCTATTTGGTGTACCAATATATTATATGAATTCGTTGATCGTATATAAGCAAGCGATCAAAATTCTTTTTCTGTCATATTCGAGTGTTTACGTTGAAAAGAGAAATGTGTACAATAGTTTTCTAGTACATATGTATATATTTCCTAAGTCAAACACTACCAATTATTTGGGCTTGTCGCTAAACGCTAACCTCATTGATGTGTTCGGCGAGTTTTCATTTCATAACAAAGCATCGACGTCCTTCGGTGGTTGAGAAAAAACAAAACACAGAATAACAATTATTCCGTGTTTTGATCAACAAGCATGAAGTCGAAAATTGTTAAATAAAAAATAGCGTTTGTTTAGTTTTTCTTGGAGAAAAGTGAATTTTTAAATATATCAGTAGTCTGTTTTGTTTGTTTGATAAACTGTTCATTATTTAACTCCGGCTTTAGTGTTCTTTTCATCATAGTATTTTTGTGAATGAAATGATGAATATTCGTCACTGTGTTCGTCAACAGAATGTAAACGAGAGCGTGGCGATTGTATAGTTTAAATGTCATCACAAAGTTAAATTTGTCACTCAAACGCACTGCGTATTGCCGAGCAAGTATATGTCATTGCTTTGTGCATAATGGTAGAATGACTTATGGAATGTATCCGCGGACAAGCGGGACCTTATTCACAAAAAATATTTTGGATTTGAGATTTCTAAAAAAATTCACACTAAATTTTTTTTACATATAAACCCTTTATAAAGAAAATTTATTAATTAATTAAATAATTAATTTTTGTTTAGGTAAACTTTATTAGTCACATAATCACAGAATCCTTGTTTTTAATACTGTCAAAGACCACTACAATATACATATGTATATACTTAAGTTTTACTCAGCGGTGTAATGGTGACTAAGTGTCCCGTTGTAATGTGAATCTTATCATATTTAAACATACTTGCCAGTTTGGTTCTCACGCAATGTGAATCTTATAATAAACAATTGTAATATGCATCTTATCATACTTACCAATTCGGTTCATGCATAATGAATCTTATAATAAGCAATTGTAATATGAAGCTTATCTTGTTCGCACATACTTACTAATTTAACTAATGTAATCTGAATCTTTAATAATTGATTTAAGAGAAAGAACATTATTTTCAACATTCGTTGATTCATAGTTTCAAGAGAAATTATTTGTGATCGTGAGTAATCGTTGATCGCATACATAACTGCAACCAACGATTGCTTCAATTAAAATATAAAACCACAATGTAAGTTTAGAATTTTAGCATTATATATACTCTAATAAACGAAGACGTTCACGTCTTTAGAATTGGCGCAGTCGGTGAAGATATCTACGAGAAAGGATTAAAACGAAACAAAAAAATCCTGCTAAAAAGGATTAAAGTAAAAAATATATATAATAAAAAACATCCTCCGAAAAAGGATTAAAATAAAAAAAATATATAATAAAAGCATCTTGCGAAAAAGTGTAAGTGATTAAAATTAAATTAAATAAATTGCAAAATACAAATTGCAAAAAAACATTTAAAATAAAAAAGTTAAAATGAATACCTTAAATTAAACTAAAAAAAATTTTAATATACTAAAAAGGAAGTGGTTGTGTCACCAGGCAACGATTTTTGTCTGGGCAGCCTCAAAAATAAAAGAGAGAAGATGAACAAACAACAAAGTGGACATCAAGGACTACAGAGCCCGGAAGAGAGGAATACTATTTGACGGTAGCCGGGAAGATTCAATAATAAAAATGAACCAACAGTTACAACAAGAACAACAGCAACAGTCACAACAGCAACAGTTACAACAAGAATTAAATCAACAATTTCAACAACAACAGCATCAGTTACAACAACAGCAGGTACAAATGAATCATATAAAGGATATAGATCCACTTAGATTTTTGTGTTTGATTTCTAATTTTGGCGGAAGAAGGGAAGAACTTTATCCGTTTTTAGAAAGCGTAGATAATGTTATTTCGTGTATGTCAGATTATAACCCCACATCGCAAAGGATGTTTTTATCAGTGGTTAAAAGTAAAATCGTATGAAAAGCTAGATTGGTTTTGGAGATTTGTCCCATTTAACTATATGGAATGCGATTAAGTCTCTTTTGGAACTTAATTTTGGTGAATTGACTTCTGCCGAACTACTTTATGAAGAGCAGAGGGGAGCGCAGTATAAAAAAGACATCCTACAGTTCTATAACTTCATCCAAACCAAGCTTTCCCTTTTAAATCAAAGACTGAGATTAGGCGGCAATATGACCGAAATTAATCAAAATAATAGAATTGCATTCGAAACTTTTATCAATAAGTTACTATAAATTTAAAAACAGTTCTTTGTGCTCTTAAGCCAGAATCATTAGAAAAAGCGCTGCATGTCAATCCAACTTACTCTTAAGTGAAAAAAATAAAATAAATTATAAGAAAAAATATGTACAGACTCAAAACTTTCAATCAAGAAACCAAAATCCTAATCAAAATAATAAACAAAATCCTAATTAAAATTTTAAATACCCCAATCCCAATAATCGAGCTCCTAATTCAAATCCTAACTACCGCAATCTTAATAATAACAAATATAAAATACTCATAGCAATATAAATTTTTCGTATCAGAATACGTCCAGAGTTTGGACAAAACGGAACAGAGCCGATGGATATCAGCGGACAGACTCAAAGACAAAACCACCACATAGATAACAGACAGGCTTCACAGCCTCAACATTTTCAATTTACGGCCTCTCACAAAGACACTCGTCCGAATATAAGCTGCCCGATATTTTGTTCAAGGAAAAGACTCAAGTCACAATAATTATAACTGATTCCGGGTCTACGGAAAATATTATTGAAAAAATCATTATCCTACAGAATATATAAAAAAGTTAAAGAAACTAAAATCTATAAAGACTCTTTACAAATTCGCCTTAAGAAAGATGCATTTTTCAAGTTCATTAGTTTTCATCCAATGTTTAACGGAATATTTGGTTCAACATTGTTAAGAAATAATAACGCGATTATAAATTACAAAAAACAGATTATAATAATAAATCAACAGGAGTTACCTTTATACTTTAAAGGCCAGGACGAAAAAAGAACATCCAATTAAGACTATTTGCGACACAGTAGAGATAGAAAATTTACCCGAGCTACACCACTTGGATAAATTGGAAATAGTTGACCAATTAAGGACAGAAAGCTTTAACAAATAAGAAAATCAAATGCTTGGAAAAGTTATTAAAAGATTTTCGGGTGTCTTCTACAATAAAGGAGATAGTTTGACATTTACAAATGAAGTGAAACATACAATCCCAACAAATACTAGAAATCCGGTTTATATGAGATCGTATAAATATCCCGAGATACATAGAAATGAGGTTAAAAGCAAATAGACGAACTGCTAGAGCATGGTATTATCGTTCCAAGTAATTTACCCTATAAAAAGGAAGATAAAGTAGGACACAAGGAGTGGAGAATTGTAGTTGATTAAAGAAGATTGAACGCTTTAACTAGAGAAGATAAATATCCAATACCGGTTGTCGAAGATGTATTGGATAAACTAGGGAGAGCAAATTACTTCTCTTCATTAGATTTAACAAACGGTTTTTACCAAATCAACAACAAATGATGGCAATTTTGAGTTTAGACATGTGCCATTTGGACTCAAATATGCTCCGGCTACATTTCAAAGAATGCTTAATAACATCTTGAAGAATTACATTAATAAAAATTTGCTTCATTTATATGGACAACATATTGGTGTTTGGAATTTCACTTGAGCATTTGGATAATTTGTCCAAGATATTGTGTAAACTACAAGAAGCCAACTGAAAGATTTCTTTAAATAAATGCGATTTTCTGCAAGAAGAAACTAATTTTCTTTGTCACGTGGTAACCACAGAAGGCATTAAGCCAGACCCCCAAAAAATTGAGTGTATTAAGAGTTTTCCAATACCGAAAACGGTAAAACAACTCCAATCATTTTTGGGTTTGAGTGGGTATTACAGAAAGTTTACACCAAATTATGCCAAGATTGCAAAACTTCTCACCCTTAAGCTCATAAAAGAGAGTCAAAATCAATGGATGTGACCCTGATTACAAGGAGGCTTTTGAAAAGATGAGGAAAATATTGACATCGGATATGGTGTTAAGGTACCCAGAGTTTGAAGGAAATTTGTACTGACCCAC
The DNA here is from genome assembly GCA_905220375.1 of Tachina fera. Classification (NCBI taxonomy): domain Eukaryota; kingdom Metazoa; phylum Arthropoda; class Insecta; order Diptera; family Tachinidae; genus Tachina; species Tachina fera. Next base: position 128,365,943 of record LR999963.1, read on the forward strand.
TGACGCAAGTTATTTTGCGCTCGGTGCCGTGTTGTCCCAGGAAGATGGACCATTAGCCTTTTCTTCGAGAACTTTGAACCAACACGAAAAAACTATAGTGCAATTGAAAAAGAACTGTTAGCTATGGTTTGTACTTGGAAGCAATTTCGACACTATCTTTATGAAATTTCGATTTCAAACTGATCACAGACCATTAGTATGGTTGGCCTCACTCAAAGAGCCCAATTCAAAATTGGTTCGTTGGAAAATTAAATTCAATGAATAAGAGTTTGATATTCAACATGTACAGGGCAAAGAGAATAAAGTGGCAGATGCCTTGTCAAGCATCGTTGCAGAAATACATGTTTTGGAATGCAACGTGTGCCAAAAAGTGTATGAAAAAAAGTTCTTTTGGAGCAATCTTTCAATGCAACTTGTGTAAAAGGAAATTTGAGAGTAAGGTAGGGGTAAAGATACCCTTTTTACGTGCTCACAAAACAAGAAAAATTAAATTTTAAAATAGTGGAGAGAGAAGTTTGTCAACAACAGGTGGAAAAAATAATAAACAGAAATTGGATTGGATCCCCAATGCCAAGTTTGGATTCACGAATAAACAAATTTTGATTCAGAGACAAGAAAAAGATTCCCATGAGGAAAAAACACCGTTCAATAAAAATTACGTGCGGATGACTTTGAAGAGGTTTTGAGAGGGGTAATCGAAAAATAGGAAAACGTTCTAATATTCTGTAATATTGAGGATTTGTATGTTATTATCCAGGAGGAGGCGAGGAAATTAAGAATTATTAAGAAATTTAAAGTATATACAACTTTTACGCTAGTGGAAAAAATGGAAAGACAAGACTTGTTAGAAGTGATAAAAAAATATCACAAGTATGAAAATAACCATCCGGGTACCGACAAGACATTTTTTGAGCTCAAGAAAAATATTATTATCCTAATTTGAAAAAAGAAATAACGAAAGTTATTAATAATTATGAGATATGCAATTATAAAATTTAACGCAGACCTTTGAAATTACCATTTGAAAAGACGGAAACTCCGTCATCTCCACATGAAATTTACCATGCGAATATTTGGTATATGGATACAAAGAACGCATACATTACACTTATTGATAAGTTCTCTAAATATGCTCTGATTCAGAAAGTTTAAGACCGAATACCATTTAATTTTGTAAAACATTTTACAATATTATTTAACTTAATCAAAACTCCTAAAAAGCTTATTATAGATAATGATCCAGGCATTACTTCATCCCTTTTTAGTGACTTCTTCGAAAAAAAAAATAATATAGTTTTCCATTTTACGACCCCTTACAGACTTACAGGAAATTCTGATACAGAAAGGTTTCATAGCAGCCTGAATGAAAATATTGAGGAAAAGATAAGAAACATCAGATATAGGTTATAATGTGGATACGCCAATTCAAGCAAATTTCATTTATAATAAAACTTTTCATCTCACAACGCGCAGGAAACCTGTAGAGATTCATTTTAATAATAACTCGTTAGAAGCCCAAAAAATTAGTCAAATAATTGAAGAAAAAAAAGAAAAAAAATTAGCATACATTAATCAATAAAAATCGCAAAGATCACGACGTAAATGAAAATTTAAAAAAAACTTTAGAGCACATAAGACAGATAAAAGACAGGAAAAAGTGACACTGAATAGGTGAGATGACAAAACTTATCAGAATAAAAACCAAATGGTTTATAAGGACCAACTAATACGTAGCAAGAATACTTTTAGATCTTTGGACGTTCTGGTTGACCCTCCGGACAATTATATCGAAGATGCAGTCTCAGAAGATGTTGTTGGTGACGCTTATGGTGATTGCGACCTGCGTAACACGCGGACAGAGAATTGATTTTGGAGACCTGACTATAGGAAACGGATTCAGCATGATAAAATTGGGACAGAAGCATTTGACTGAGAGCTATTGCAACATTTTGCATTTGTTTAATACTACTAAGTATGAGGAATATATTGGGGATCTAGAGAAAAACGTGACTGAATTGAATGATGAATTTCTGAACCATAACACACAGTACTTAAAGACATCGTTGAAAGGTCCTACTCCTCACAGACAAAAGAGAGGGCTAATAAATGTTTTTGGTGCGGGAATGAAATACTTATTCGGAACAATGGATGACAAAGACAAAAAAAGTAGAAGAAACATTACACAGAATGGAAGCAAACACACATGACGTAATCGAACAATCTAATAGCCAAATTGAAATAAATCAGCATTTTGATGAGCAACTGGCAAAGCTTTCTAAAATTTATGAATTGGAAGCAAAGAAGAATTATTTTGAATACATAAATATAAATAACGAAAAGCTCGAAATCAAGAAGAAGTGGACTCTGTAGCTATTCCAATAAAGAATATTAGAGATCTGTATGTTCGGTGTTTGGAAAGCTAGAAATGGCTGATCTTTCCGGATTAGGGAGGGTTTTCTTTGACCACACATGACCTTTAAATACTACACCAATAAAAAAGAAACAAGACCTTAAAGAACAAAACAAATAATGAAAAAAGACTAGTGGGATATTGCTATATGAAGGTATCCTAGGAAATATTTTTAAACTTAGTACAAGATGTTATTAACTTAAAACTTATGTATCTTCTCATAACTGCTACTAAAGAAGTACTAACCATTATCCGTACCATCCGTTGAGTTTTGCATCGACCCAATAGAAAAATTTCTATTAGTAATTATTCATACTGAGTTGTAGACAGATTTTTTGATAAAAAAAAATTTATATTTATGGTTATTATCTAAATTCCTAAATAATTCCTTATGTTCAATTTACTTATATAGGCGCGACTTCTTTTATTTTAGTAATTATATATTACAAATATTTTTTTATTATATATACATATGTACATACATATTTAAGTTAATAAGTGCTTGAATATGTGTATAAGTTTTAAATAATTCTACATAAAATTTGTGTTAGTATTTATTCAAAAATTATTTAAATTCAAAGGAATGCATGTTAAATAAATATGTATATCCATTGTGACTTACGGATTTCGGATATGACTGCTGGTGATGACATGTACTTAATTAACTCCATTCTACATTACTGCTCAAAACATATCAGTCTGTAACTTAAAAAAATTTAATCAGTTCTCGTTGTACATTCATAGTGAACAGTCGATTTAGCGGAGTTTTTATTTCATATTAAACAAAAAAAAATTGTACGAAAAAATATTCGGAATCAGTGTTGCCAGAATTTCTAAGGCTAAAATCTGCAAAACTTAATAATTTTTCACGAAAAAATCTTCAAAATCTGCATTTTATTTTTAAAATCTTCAAAGCTATTTTTAAAACAACTTTGTTATATATGATTAAAAAAAATGTACATTAATATGGACGTACATGTGTAATATAAATATAAAAATTTAAACTCGGTTGAAAACGTATTTTGTTTAAATTTTTTAGAAATTTTTTTTAAAATAATTTTCAATCACATTTTTTTATGACTAGAAACCTTTAATGTTCGAAGAATGTGCATTTCGTTTCTGCTTAAGAAACTCATCAGCAGACTTCAACCAAAAACTTTTTGAAATAAGACAAAAAAAACTTCATATGTTTATAGAACGACTATCAATGTGTTATTAAGAATTACGTACACAAACATAAAAGGTAATATTCACAAAAATTATTTTGGGTTACAAAACGTTTAACAAACAAATTTCCATAAAAAATAGTTTTGGTTTACAAAACAAAAACAGCAGAAAAAGCTTAAAAGCTTCAAGCAAAAATCTTTACAAGATAACATCTTCGATTTTGCGACATTCGTGGAAGTGTACTGATAAGTTTGGCGGTTTTTTCACACGCAAAGTTTACTTTGAAAAGTCTTGAGCTTATTAAAGAAAAAAGAATATAGAATAGGATCTATTTTCTCTTCTCCCTACAGACTTTGCAAAGTAAAATTTTGTGTGGAAAACCCATCTTTATTTAGGGGAAACAAAATGCATAAAACCAACAAAAAATAAAAATTCTTCATACTTATGTGCAAACAATATAAAATGAATGAGAAAAGAAATCGGATATATAAAAAATTATACAAAAAGTGATTTAATTTGTTACATAAATATCCAAAGAACTTCGAAGTTTTGTTTTATTCAAGTTCATTTGACTAAAAATTCTTTCGAGATTTGCAAACGGATGTGGTAAAGACATTTCATTCATTTTAATTTAAATTAGGGCTGCAAAATCATAATCAGAATAAGCTCGTTTTATATCAGATATTCTATTCCAGAAGCTTGCCAAAGTTACTTCTTCTTTTTCTTAAATGATGTCGTCTAAGTTCAAAAATTTTAACTCTCTAAACTGTGAGTCGTTCACACATAAAAGAAACAAAAAGTTGTAACAGTAATAGCAAAATGTAAAAAAATTCACTATAATTGCAGTTGAAAAATCTACGTTTTTAAGCTAAAAATCTTCAAATCTGGATTTCGTCTTTTTGGAGGATAAAAATCTGCAAAATCCAGATAAATCTGCATTTCTGGCAACCGTGTTCGGAATACATAATGTTATTGGCAAATAAGCTTTATTTGCGTTGCTAATATTTTTTTATATAGTCATAAATAACAAAGGCAAACAAAGCCGTAAAAAAACAAACAAACAAACAAAAGTGCCCTTGAGGAATACTTTATATGAGTACCTCAAAAACAAATAACTGTGAAGTGAGTTCTAATGGCAGAAATACATATTTTACTGTAAGTTCTGAAGCTCTTAATGAAAATAATAAAAATAAAAAATCTGATGATAGACTTACTGAGAGCACTGAAGCTCTTAATGAAAAGAAAATAAATAAGAAATCTGATAATAGACTTTTTTTTAACGGCGAGGCCACTTTTTCGTGAGCGATCAACTTCGCTTTGTCGAATGCCAACTACTGATTCTTTAACATTACCGTTGCCTAGTACTTCTACATTTAACTCAGCGATATCATCCGCTTCGGGCTCGTAGTCATCACTTAACCAAGTTTTCACTGAAGTTAAGAGCAGCCCAAAATCCAAGGTCCAAGTCGGAATGGACTGATATATAACTGTTGTAAAGCGCGGGCGAAGCTCAAAGTCTTCGAAAATTTCATCTGAAAATTTTATGTCTAGGGATAACAGCGCATCCTCTATTAACCGTCAAAACCGTTTTCAAATATTGCAAGATGACAACAATGAACCCAATGTATCTACGAACAAAACATCCAAGCCGCCACCAATCTATTTGAGAGAAAAAATTCAAACGCTCTTATTAAAAATTTAATTTCAGTCATTGGTGAGAATACATTTCACATCGTTCCATTAAAACGTGGTAACATTGATGAAACCAAAATTCAAATTTATGAAGAAAAAGATTTTCGCAAAATGATTACTGAATTTGAAAAAAGTAAGAAAAGTTTCTACACATATCAGCTTAAAAGTGCTAAAGGCCTGCAGATCGTATTGAAGGGCATCGATTCCTATGTTGCTCCCGAATAAATAAAAGATGGACTCGTCCTCCATCTTTATTTAGGGGAAACGAAATGCATAAAACCAACAAAAAATAAAAATTCTTCATACTTATGTGCAAACCATATAAAATGAATGAGAAAAGAAATCGGATATATAAAAAATTATACAAAAAGTGATTTAATTTGTTACATAAATATCCAAAGAACTTCGAAGTTTTGTTTTATTCAAGTTCATTTGACTAAAAATTCTTTCGAGATTTGCAAACGAATGTGGTAAAGACATTTCATTCATTTTAATTTAAATTAGGGCTGCAAAATCATAATCAGAATAAGCTCGTTTTATATCAGATATTCTATTCCAGAAGCTTGCCAAAGTTACTTCTTCTTTTTCTTAAATGATGTCGTCTAAGTTCAAAAATTTTAACTCTCTAAACTGTGAGTCGTTCACACATAAAAGAAACAAAAAGTTGTAACAGTAATAGCAAAATGTAAAAAAATTCACTATAATTGGAGTTGAAAAATCTACGTTTTTAAGCTAAAAATCTTCAAATCTGGATTTCGTCTTTTTGGAGGATAAAAATCTGCAAAATCCAGATAAATCTGCATTTCTGGCAACCGTGTTCGGAATACATAATGTTATTGGCAAATAAGCTTTATTTGCGTTGCTAATATTTTTTTATATAGTCATAAATAACAAAGGCAAACAAAGCCGTAAAAAAACAAACAAACAAACAAAAGTGCCCTTGAGGAATACTTTATATGAGTACCTCAAAAACAAATAACTGTGAAGTGAGTTCTAATGACAGAAATACATATTTTACTGTGAGTTCTGAAGCTCTTAATGAAAATAATAAAAATAAAAAATCTGATGATAGACTTACTGAGAGCACTGAAGCTCTTAATGAAAAGAAAATAAATAAGAAATCTGATAATAGACTTTTTTTAACGGCGAGGCCACTTTTTCGTGAGCGATCAACTTCGCTTTGTCCAATGCCAACTACTGATTCTTTAACATTACCGTTGCCTAGTACTTCTACATTTAACTCAGCGATATCATCCGCTCCGGGCTCGTAGTCATCACTTAACCAAGTTTTCACTGAAGTTAAGAGCAGCCCAAAATCCAAGGTCCAAGTCGGAATGGACTGATATATAACTGTTGTAAAGCGCGGGCGAAGCTCAAAGTCTTCGAAAATTTCATCTGAAAATTTTATGTCTAGGGATAACAGCGCATCCTCTATTAACCGTCAAAACCGTTTTCAAATATTGCAAGATGACAACAATGAACCCAATGTATCTACGAACAAAACATCCAAGCCGCCACCAATCTATTTGAGAGAAAAAATTCAAACGCTCTTATTAAAAATTTAATTTCAGTCATTGGTGAGAATACATTTCACATCGTTCCATTAAAACGTGGTAATATTGATGAAACCAAAATTCAAATTTATGAAGAAAAAGATTTTCGCAAAATGATTACTGAATTTGAAAAAAGTAAGAAAAGTTTCTACACATATCAGCTTAAAAGTGCTAAAGGCCTGCAGATCGTATTGAAGGGCATCGATTCCTATGTTGCTCCCGAATAAATAAAAGATGGACTCGTCCTCCAGGGATTTAAGGTAAAAAATGTATCTAACATAATAAATAGGGAGAAGATTCCTCAACCTCTATTTCGCGTCGAACTTGAGCCAAACGATATAAAATTGAAAAAAAAACGGGACTCATCCAATTTATAATTTAAAATATCTCTTATACCGAAAAATAACAGTTGAAGAACCACACAAGCGTTCTGGACCCATACAGTTCCATACTTGTCAAAAACTTACTGCAAGTTACCTTCAATTTGTTTTATCTGCGGTGAATTGCACGGTACTGCTGGTTGTACCAAACCTAAGGATTTAGCAGAAAAAATTTAGTAATTGTGAAGGTAATCACACCGGCAACTACAGAGGATGTCCCGTATATTCTTTCGTTAAACAGACTATGGGGCAAAAACCTAAATTAGCTCCAGCACAAACAGCAAACGCTTACTCCCCCACTTTTGCTCAAAAGAGCCAACCTGTCACTTCCCATGTATCGTATGCCGATGCTGCTAAGATTAGTTATATTCCCTCACAAAATATTCTACCTCAAAATAATTCAACGAATGCAAACTCAAACTTTAATTTTAGTCGCCTTGAAGCTACTATTGAGAATCTGGTGCTGACTATAAGTAATTTTACAACAAATATGACTAGCATGATGCAAAAAATGCTACGAATGCAGTCTACACTGCTTCAAGCATTAGTTAACAAGCCATGAACACGTTAAAAATATGTTTCTGGAACGAAAATGGCATTCGCCAACATAAAAATGAACTTGAGCACTTCCTCACGGAAAAGATATTGATATTATGTTGGTTTCTGAGACTCATTTGACTTCAAGAAGTCTATTAAAAATTAATGGCTACATTTTATATGATTCAAAGGAGCCAAGAGGAAGAGCTTGCGGGGGATCAGCAATTTTAATAAAGTCAAGACTCAAGCATTATATTCTTGACAACATTTGTGAAGAACATCTACAAGCAACGAATATTTGTATCCACAAATTTTGTCATATCATCAATTTACTCCCCTCCTAGATTCGCAATTACTGAGGATCAATACGAGGATTTTTACAAATGTCTTGACCCTTGTTTCGTAGCAGCTGGAGACTATAATGCAAAACATACTTTCTGGGGTTCGCGTCTTATCACACCTAGAGGACGAGCGTTGTTCAACACAATTTCACAAATGGGCTTGGTCGTCATTTCGAGTGGGGAGCCCACTTACTGGCCTACTGACATACATAAAATTCCGGATGTTATAGATTTTGGCGTCATGAAAAATATTTCTAGGGAATTAATTCATGTTGAAGCTTCCCTAGATCTATCGTCCGATCACTCTCCCACGATCGTTACAATCTGTAGCCCACTGAGAAGTGCTCTACCTCACCCATATGTGAAAATGGTCAGTCGTGTTAATTGGCTGCGATTCAAAAAATATCTTAGTAGTCATTGCACTGAAAACATTAAGCTAAGAACTCATGATGATATTGAATCTAATATTGCCAATCTTAACGAAAATATTAAGCAGGCTGCTGAACATGCCACTTCCTCCCATCCGCAGACTGGGTTTAATAGAATGTATTCTACAGATATTGAACATCTCGTATGTGATAAAAGAAGAGCTAGAAGAGAATGGCAACAGCACAGATCACCCCAAAATAAAATTAGATTAAAAGAGTGCACTAAAAGACTCCAAGATCTGCTTGCATATGAAAAAACTGCATCTCTTAAAAACTATCTGGAAAATCTTGATGTCACACCAGCATCTAATTACTCTTTGTGGCGCGCTGCGAAAAGAATTAAAACACCCGTTGAATTTAAACCACCTCTGCGCACTTCTACTTAAGTTTGTGCCAGGAGTGATATTGAAAAAGGTAACTTGTTTGCAAAGCATTTAAGATCCGTATTTACCCCAAACACATGTACTGGTGTTGTTGATTAGCCGAGTGTAGTTGCGCTACCCCCTCGACCCATAAAATTTAAAATGTGTGATGTACAAAATCGAATTGCTGAACTTAACTCGAAGAAAGCACCGGGTATTGATGGAATTAGTAACCAAATGCTAATAAAATTGCCTCGTATTGCATTTAGGATCATGTTATTCATTTTTAATGCTATTTTACGACTAGAGTAATATTGCCACCAGCTGGAAACTTGCCAAAGTTAAAATGATTGCAACGCCAGGTAAAGATCTTACTAAGGCTGAGTCATATAGGCCAATAAGTTTACTGCCAACAATGTCAAAACTTTTCGAAAAACTGCTCATGTCAAAATTGTCCCCAATTGTAATTGGTAGTGGGTGCATCCCAGACCATCAGTTTGGTTTTAGAAGTCAGCATAGTACCATTGCACAAACGCATAGATTGGTTCAATGTATAAGAAGAACATTTGAAGAAAAGAAGAACATTTGAAGAAGAAGTAAACAGTGCAGAACGCAGTTTCGCAGGCATTTGATAAAGTGTGGCATGAAGGCCTAATTTTAAAATTAAAATTATATCTACCAATAAGCATACTGGGGCCAGTTTTGTATTTAATTTATACTTGTGATATGCCTTTGAGCTGTAATATCCATACATCTACGTTTGCCGATGATACAGCCTGCTTAAGTATGCACGAAAATCCTCATGAGGCTTCATGATATCTACAAGAACATATTATACAACTGTAACTATCGTTAAAATTATGGAGAATTAAGGTAAACGAGCAAAAGTGTGTTCAGGTAACATTTACCCTGCGAAGAGATACTTTTTCCCCAATTCGAATCAACAATCAAGTTGTTCCTCAGCATTCACATGTAAAATACCTTGGTATACACCTTGATCGACGACTTACATGGAAACACCATATTGACTCAAAGCTAATACAAATGAAACTTAAACTAACTCAGATATATTGGCTGATTGGTAGAAATTCAACACTCGGCCTAGACTGCAAACTTTTAATATACAATTCGCTTTTGAAGCCAATATGGTGCTACGGAAAACAGTTATGGGGCACTGCTTCAGCTTCTAACGTCGATAGAATCCACCGAAGGCAAAACAAAATTTTACGGTTAATAACATCGGCTCCATGGTACATCAAAAACTCAAATATACATCGTTTTTGAATATGCCACTAGTGATTGAAGAAATAGCAAAATACGCAAGCAAATATTTAACAAAACTCGAGTCACATCCTAATCCGCTTGCTCGTAACATCTTGAATTTTACTGGTCACATCCGCCTGAAACAGAGGGACACAAGGGCTCTTATACTCAACACTCCAGATGGGATTGCTTGAAAATATTTTTTTTCTCTTTTTTTTTTTGATTATCAATACTTGTGTATTATTTATAACTTTCACTAAGTTTATGTCCGACAGTGGTCGGGCCTAATACTTATATTTTAAATTTAAGATTTGAATACTTATTGTTAGTTCATAATTGAAGATACAATAAATAAATAAATGTAAAAAAAAACTAGTGTTTAAAACATTTTTATACTTTTTTTATTAAACAAAGTGTTTTCACACTTTGGGATAATCCTTATTAAATTAATTTTAATCCCACATTTTACCGATTTCTCAAAGTTTAACCCGAGTTTTCTTTGATATTTTTCACAAATTATTGAAAGAGGAATCTAAGTGTGAAACTAACTTAGTTTTATATTATTTTTACCCTAAACCAATACATTTATTTTGAATTCAAATTCATATAAATTTATTTCAAAAATTTTTGAACCCATCACCCCCGCCCAAGAACTTTTTTTCGTTTTAAAATTTGATTTATAAAATTTTCGCAAATTTTCTCGCGAGAATTAATTTTAAAAAAAATTTTTATCGTTCTTTTTATTCGGAAATTTATCGGTTTGATTCATCTAAAATAATTTTACTTTTCCGTTTTTAAATAAACTCTTTTAAAATTTCCCAATACAATTTGAGATTTTGAAGCATATATTGCTTCTTTACCAGTAGCGCAACACCAACTCGGCTCAGGTAATAGTCATGAAAAAGAGCTCAATAGGTTTTGGGAAGCTGTTCGGTCCACATACGACTCTTTATTGATTGAAGCCGCAAAGGTGAAAGGCCATCAGGTTAAAGAATTGAAAGCTAAGTATCTTAATTCTTATGGTTCTTACTTATTTATTCTTACACTCGGGGGATGTCTCTTATAACTGGTCTCCTAGAACAACTTAAAGTGGCGGTGCAAGTCTAGAGGTTGATAGCGCAATCCGCGCCTATGATTAATTCACCCCCTTGCGACACCCCAATATTTTATGGAGATTATAAGACCTGGCCGTCATTTCGACATATATTCTCCGCTTTGTATGGTAATAACCCCCGGTTGACCCCAGTACAGAAATTGTACTATCTATTGGAGAAAACCGTTAAAGATGCACATGATACCATACAAACGGTGCCACTGACCAACGATGGCTATGAAGTCGCATGGAAAAAGTTAATTGACACGTATGAAAATAAAGATGCCCTCAGAAACGAACAGCTTCGAGCTCTATTAAATATTAAACCGATTTCGCAAGAATCTAGTGCCAATATTAAAACCTTGCAACGAACGATAAATGATTGCATTACGAATCTTTTTTTCCTTGAAGGAACCTCTGAAATATTCTAGCACGTAATGCTAGTATATATTTGTGCTACAAAGTTACCCGAAAACACTCTGAGTCTTTGGGAATAATCTATAAAACTTAAAACATCCCCTAAATGGACTGATATGGATGCTTTTTTAACAGCGCACCACAAAACCCTCGAATCGATTGCTGACATACGGCAGTCCCATTCAAACCCTGTTCAAAACCCGAACAAATACCACACCACTGCCAATGTACAAAACAAACCCATTTTTAACGCTGCTAAAAATCATCAATGATACTAGAAAAATTCAAAGTTTTGCGACAAAAACCAGTTCTACTCCAACGGTTTGTCGTTGTTTCTTTGTCAAAGGTCTCACCCCATTAGACTTTGTCCCAGATTTTTGAGTCAGAGTGTTGATGAACGTATGTCAACACTGAAGCATCTTAAGTGTCGCTCGAACTGTTTGGCAACATCACATGATTTCAGAAATTGTAAAAGTGTTCATGTCTGCTCACTCTGTAAGCAAAAGCATCACTCTTTACTTCATAGAGACGGAAAATCACATATATCTGTTAGTAATTCACCCCAACTACCTATAGCTTCTAGTACGACTTCAGTGTCCTCGCAACCCGCAATTAACACAATTGTAAATCCAGGTAGCAGTCATTCTCAACATCCACTCGATTTCAACCCTTCAACTTCTAGCGCGGCTCGTAATTTACATACCTATACCGAACATCTCATTTCCAACTTAAATCAAACTATCATTTTAGGCTCAACAGTTTGCATATTGCATATAACTGACATAAGATGTGCAGCCCGAGCCCTAGTTGATCCTGGTTCACAAGGTACCTTTATTTTAAGAAGGTTATAAAGGAAGCTCGCTATACCCACATTTTCTGTACCATTGACAAAAGTCACAAGAATGATGGGCTATTTAGCTGGTAAATCCTCTACCATGTGCAATCTAACAGTCAGTACGCCGATAAACAGTGACATTCAGGAATACTCTATACGAGTACCTCAAAAACAAACAAACAATCATAAATTACTAAAAAACAAAAAAACCGTAAACAAAAAAAACATAAAAAGTGCCCTTGAGGAATACTCTATATGAGTGCCTCAAATACAAAAAATTATGAAGTGAGTTCTAACGGCAGAAATTCCTATTTTACTGTGAGTTCTGAAGCTCTTAATGAAAAAACTAGTAATAAATCTAATGAAAGTGTTTTTTTAACTGCAAAGCCAATTTTTTGTCACCGATCAACTTCGCTTTGTCCAATGCCAAATAGTAGTGATTCATTAACATTAAAATTGCCTAGTACTTCTTCGTATAAGTCAGTAATATCATCCCCTTCAGGCTCGTATTCATCACTTAACAAAGTTATCACTACAGATAACAGTAGCTCAAAACCCAAGGTGCAAGTCGGTATGGACAGATATATAACCGTGGTAAATCGTGGGCGAAGCCCGAATTTCATCCGCTCCAAAGATGTCTAGGGATAACAGCGCATCCTCAACTAATCGCCAAAACCGTTTTAAAATTTTGCAAGATGAGAACGACAAACCCGATGTATCCTCGAATAAAACATCCAATCCGCCACCAATATACTTGAAAGAGAAAAATTCAAATGCCCTTATTAAAAAATTAATTTCGGTCATTGGTGAAAATAAATTCCACATTGTCAATGTGGCAACATCGATGAAACAAAAATTCAAATTTATGACGAAAAGGATTTCCGCAAAATGGTTTCTGAATTTGAAACCAATAATACAAGCTTCTACACGTACCAGCTTAAGAGCACTATTGAAGGGCATAGATTCTTATGTTGTCCCTGAAGAAACAAAAGATGCACTCGTCATCCACGTATTTAAGGTAAAGAATGTATCTAACATAATGAACAGAGAAAAGGTACCCCAACCCCTATTTCGTGTTGAACTGGAGCCGAATGGTATACAGTTGAAAAAAAACGAGACTAATCCTATTTATAGCCTAAAATACCTTTTATACAGAAAAATCACAGTTGAAGAGCCACATAAGCGTTCAAGTCCCGTGCAGTGTCATAATTGCCAAGAATATGGCCATACAAAGCTTACTGTAATTTACCTACAGTGTGTGTTATCTGTGGTGAATTGCACGGTACTGCTAGTTGTACCAAACGAAAAGATCAAGCGGAAAAAAATGCAGTAATTGTGGAGGTAATCACACCGCTAACTACAGAGGATGTCCTGTGTACTCTTTCGTCAAGCAGGCTATGGTGCAAAAACCTAAATTAGCTCCAGGTCAAAACCATTAAACGCGTACTCCGCCACTTGTGCTCAAGTGAGCCAACCAGTTACTTCACGTGTATCGTATGCCAATGCTGCTAAGGCTAGTTCTATTCCCAGAAAAATACTTTCACCGCCAATTAATTCAACGAATGCAAATTCAAGCTTTAATTTTAGTCGCCTTGAAGCTACTATTGAGAATCTGGTGCTAACTATAAACAACTTTACAACAAATATGACTAGCATGATGCAAGAAATGCTGCAAATGCAGAATACACTGCTTCAAGCATTACTTAAGAAGCCATGATAACGTTAAAATTATGTTTCTGGAACGCAAACGGCATCCGCCAACATAAAATTGAACTTGAGCACTTCCTTACGGCACAAAATATTGATATAATGTTGGTCTCTGAGACTCATTTGACTTCTAGAAGCCTCTTTAAAATGAATGGTTACACTTTATATGATACAAAGGACCCTAGAGGGAAAGCATGCGGTGGATCAGCAATTCTAATAAAGTCAAGACTCAAGCACTATATTCTTGACAACATTTGTGAAGAACATCTACAAGCAACAAATATCTGCATTGAACATTTTTGTACAAATTTCGTGATATCTTCAATTTACTCCCCTCCCAGATTTTCAATCACTGAGGACCAGTACGAGAACTTCTACAAATCTCTTGGACCTTGTTTCGTGGCAGCTGGCGACTACAATGCTAAGCATACGTTCTGGGGTTCGCGTCTTATTACGCCTAGAGGTAGGGCGTTGTTCAACACAATTTCAAAAATGGGCTTGGATGTTATTTCGAGTGGGGAGCCTACTTACTGGCCTACTGACGTACGAAAAATTCCGGATGTTATAGATTTTGGCGTCATAAAAAGTATTTCTAGGGAATTAATTCACGTTGAAGCTTCCCTAGATCTCTCGTCCGATGACTCTCCCACGATCGTTACAATGTGTAGCCCACTGAGAAGCGCTTTACCACACCCATATATCAAGATGATAAATCGTGTTAATTGGCTGGGATTAAAAAAAAAACTTAGTAGTCATTGCACGGAAAATATTACGCTAAGAACACCCAATGATATTGAATCTAACATTGCAAATCTTAACGAGAATATTAAAGAAGCTTCTGAACATGCCACTACCTCCCATAAGCATACTGGGTTCAATAAAATTTATTCTACAGATGTTGAACATCTCGTACGTGAAAAAAGAAGAGCTAGAAGGGAATGGCAACAGCACAGATCACCTCAACACAAAATCAGATTTAAAGAGTGCACTAAACGACTCCAAGAGTTGCTTGCATCTGAAAAACACTGCATCTTTTAAAAATTATCTGGAAGGAATTTTTTCTTACATACAAACAAACAAAAAATTAAAAAAAAAATTATTCGTAGTACATATTATTCGTAATAGGTACATACTGACTTTAATAAACAAGCTTTATTGCTTTGATAATATTTTTACATAGTGGAAATAATAAATACAAAAAAAACGCAAACAAAAAAACATAAACAGTGACATTGAGGAATACTCTATACGAGTACCTCAAAAACAGACAAACAATCATAAATTACAAAAACAAAAAAACCGTAAACAAAAAAGCACAAAAAGTGCCCTTGAGGAATACTCTATATGAGTGCCTCAAATACAAAAAATTACGAAGTGAGTTCTAACGGCTGAAATTCCTATTTTACTGTGATTTCTGAAGCTCTTAATGAAAAAAATAGTAATAATAAATCTATTGAAAGTGTTTTTTTTAACGGCAAAGCCAATTTTTCGTCAGCGATCAACTTCGCTTTGTCCAATGCCAAATAGTAGTGATTCATTAACATTAAAATTGCCTAGTACTTCTTTATATAAGTCAGTAATATCATCCCCATCAGGCTCGTGTTCATCACTTAATAAAGTTATCACTACAGATAACAGTAGCTCAAAACCCAAGGTGCAAGTCGGTATGGACTGATATATAACCTGGTAAGGCGTGGGCGAAGCCCGAATTCTTCAAAAATTTCATCCGCTCCAAAGATGTCTAGGGATAACAGCGCATCCTCAACTAATCGCCAAAACTGTTTTAAAATTTTGCAAGATGAGAACGACAAACCCGATGTATCCTCGAATAAAACATCCAAGCCGCCACCAATCTACTTGAAAGAGAAAAATTCAAATGCCCTTATTAAAAAATTAATTTCGGTCATTGGTGAAAATAAATTCCACATTGTCCCAATAAAACGTGGCAACATCGATGAAAGGAAAATTCAAATTTATGACGAAAAGGATTTCTGAATTTGAAACCAATAAAACAAGCTTCTACACATACCAGTTTAAGAGCGCTAAAGGCCTGCAGATCGTATTGAAGGGCATAGATTCTTATGTTGTCCCTGAAGAAATAAAAGATGCACTCGTCCTCCAGGGATTTAAGGTAAAGAATGTATCTAACATAATGAACAGAGAAAAGGTACCCCAACCACTATTTCGTGTTGAACTGGAGCCGAATGATATACAGTTGAAAAAAACGAGACTTATCCTATTTATAGCCTAAAATACCTCTTATACAGAAAAATCACAGTTGAAGAGCCACATAAGCGTTCAGGTCCCGTGCAGTGTCATAATTGCCAAGAATATGGCCATACAAAGCTTACTGTAATCTACCTGCAGTGTGTGTTATCTGCGGCGAATTGCACGGTACTGCTAGTTGTACCAAACCAAAAGATCAAGCGGAAAAAAATGCAGTAATTGTGGAGATAATCACACCGCTAACTACAGAGGATGTCCTGTGTACTCTTTCGTCAAGCAGGCTATAGTGCAAAAACCTAAATTAGCTCCAGCTCAACCATTAAACGCGTATTCCGCCACTTTTGCTCAAGTGAGCCAACCAATTACATACCCCGTATGGTATGCCGATGCTGCTAAGGCTAGTCTATTCCCGCACAAAATGTTTCACCGCCAAATAATTCAACGAATGCAAATTAAAGCTTTAACTTTAGTCGCACTGAAGCTACTATTGAGAATCTGGTGCTAACTATAAACAGCTTTATTACAAATATGACTAGCATGATGCAAGAAATGCTGCAAATGCAGAATACACTGCTTCAAGCATTACTTAAGAAGCCATGATAACGTTAAAATTATGTTTCTGGAACGCAAACGGCATCCGCCAACATAAAATTGAACTTGAGCACTTCCTTACGGCACAAAATATTGATATAATGTTGGTCTCTGAGACTCATTTGACTTCTAGAAGCCTCTTTAAAATGAATGGTTACACTTTATATGATACAAAGGACCCTAGAGGGAAAGCATGCGGTGGAACAGCAATTCTAATAAAGTCAAGACTCAAGCACTATATTCTTGACAACATTTGTGAAGAACATCTACAAGCAACAAATATCTGCATTGAACATTTTTGTACAAATTTCGTGATATCTTCAATTTACTCCCCTCCCAGATTTTCAATCACTGAGGACCAGTACGAGAACTTCTACAAATCTCTTGGACCTTGTTTCGTGGCAGCTGGCGACTACAATGCTAAGCATACGTTCTGGGGTTCGCGTCTTATTACGCCTAGAGGTAGGGCGTTGTTCAACACAATTTCAAAAATGGGCTTGGATGTTATTTCGAGTGGGGAGCCTACTTACTGGCCTACTGACGTACGAAAAATTCCGGATGTTATAGATTTTGGCGTCATAAAAAGTATTTCTAGGGAATTAATTCACGTTGAAGCTTCCCTAGATCTCTCGTCCGATGACTCTCCCACGATCGTTACAATGTGTAGCCCACTGAGAAGCGCTTTACCACACCCATATATCAAGATGATAAATCGTGTTAATTGGCTGGGATTAAAAAAAAACTTAGTAGTCATTGCACGGAAAATATTACGCTAAGAACACCCAATGATATTGAATCTAACATTGCAAATCTTAACGAGAATATTAAAGAAGCTTCTGAACATGCCACTACCTCCCATAAGCATACTGGGTTCAATAAAATTTATTCTACAGATGTTGAACATCTCGTACGTGAAAAAAGAAGAGCTAGAAGGGAATGGCAACAGCACAGATCACCTCAACACAAAATCAGATTTAAAGAGTGCACTAAACGACTCCAAGAGTTGCTTGCATCTGAAAAACACTGCATCTTTTAAAAATTATCTGGAAGGAATTTTTTCTTACATACAAACAAACAAAAAATTAAAAAAAAAAATTATTCGTAGTACATATTATTCGTAATAGGTACATACTGACTTTAATAAACAAGCTTTATTGCTTTGATAATATTTTTACATAGTGGAAATAATAAATACAAAAAAAACGCAAACAAAAAAACATAAACAGTGACATTGAGGAATACTCTATACGAGTACCTCAAAAACAGACAAACAATCATAAATTACAAAAACAAAAAAACCGTAAACAAAAAAGCACAAAAAGTGCCCTTGAGGAATACTCTATATGAGTGCCTCAAATACAAAAAATTACGAAGTGAGTTCTAACGGCAGAAATTCCTATTTTACTGTGATTTCTGAAGCTCTTAATGAAAAAAATAGTAATAATAAATCTATTGAAAGTGTTTTTTTTAACGGCAAAGCCAATTTTTCGTCAGCGATCAACTTCGCTTTGTCCAATGCCAAATAGTAGTGATTCATTAACATTAAAATTGCCTAGTACTTCTTTATATAAGTCAGTAATATCATCCCCATCAGGCTCGTGTTCATCACTTAATAAAGTTATCACTACAGATAACAGTAGCTCAAAACCCAAGGTGCAAGTCGGTATGGACTGATATATAACCTGGTAAGGCGTGGGCGAAGCCCGAATTCTTCAAAAATTTCATCCGCTCCAAAGATGTCTAGGGATAACAGCGCATCCTCAACTAATCGCCAAAACTGTTTTAAAATTTTGCAAGATGAGAACGACAAACCCGATGTATCCTCGAATAAAACATCCAAGCCGCCACCAATCTACTTGAAAGAGAAAAATTCAAATGCCCTTATTAAAAAATTAATTTCGGTCATTGGTGAAAATAAATTCCACATTGTCCCAATAAAACGTGGCAACATCGATGAAAGGAAAATTCAAATTTATGACGAAAAGGATTTCTGAATTTGAAACCAATAAAACAAGCTTCTACACATACCAGTTTAAGAGCGCTAAAGGCCTGCAGATCGTATTGAAGGGCATAGATTCTTATGTTGTCCCTGAAGAAATAAAAGATGCACTCGTCCTCCAGGGATTTAAGGTAAAGAATGTATCTAACATAATGAACAGAGAAAAGGTACCCCAACCACTATTTCGTGTTGAACTGGAGCCGAATGATATACAGTTGAAAAAAAACGAGACTTATCCTATTTATAGCCTAAAATACCTCTTATACAGAAAAATCACAGTTGAAGAGCCACATAAGCGTTCAGGTCCCGTGCAGTGTCATAATTGCCAAGAATATGGCCATACAAAGCTTACTGTAATCTACCTGCAGTGTGTGTTATCTGCGGCGAATTGCACGGTACTGCTAGTTGTACCAAACCAAAAGATCAAGCGGAAAAAAATGCAGTAATTGTGGAGATAATCACACCGCTAACTACAGAGGATGTCCTGTGTACTCTTTCGTCAAGCAGGCTATAGTGCAAAAACCTAAATTAGCTCCAGCTCAACCATTAAACGCGTATTCCGCCACTTTTGCTCAAGTGAGCCAACCAATTACATACCCCGTATGGTATGCCGATGCTGCTAAGGCTAGTCTATTCCCGCACAAAATGTTTCACCGCCAAATAATTCAACGAATGCAAATTAAAGCTTTAACTTTAGTCGCACTGAAGCTACTATTGAGAATCTGGTGCTAACTATAAACAGCTTTATTACAAATATGACTAGCATGATGCAAGAAATGCTGCAAATGCAGAATACACTGCTTCAAGCATTACTTAACAAGACATGAACACGTTAAAAATATGTTTCTGGAACGCAAACGGCATTCGCCAACATAAAAATGAACTTGAGCACTTCCTTACGGAAAAAAATATTGATATAATGTTGGTCTCTGAGACTCATTTGACTTCTAGAAGCCTCTTTAAAATGAATGGCTACACTTTATATGATACAAATGATCCTAGAGGGAGAGCATGCGGTGGATCAGCAATTCTAATAAGGTCAAGACTCAAGCACTATTTTCTTGACAACATTTGTGAAGAACATCTACAAGCAACAAATATCTGCATTGAACATTTTTGTACAAATTTCGTGATATCTTCAATTTACTCCCCTCCCAGATTTTCAATCACTGAGGATCAGTACGAGAACTTCTACAAATCTCTTGGACCTTGTTTCGTGGCAGCTGGCGACTACAATGCTAAGCATACGTTCTGGGGTTCGCGTCTTATTACGCCTAGAGGTAGGGCGTTGTTCAACACAATTTCAAAAATGGGCTTGGATGTTATTTCGAGTGGGGAGCCTACTTACTGGCCTACTGACGTACGAAAAATTCCGGATGTTATAGATTTTGGCGTCATAAAAAGTATTTCTAGGGAATTAATTCACGTTGAAGCTTCCCTAGATCTCTCGTCCGATGACTCTCCCACGATCGTTACAATGTGTAGCCCACTGAGAAGCGCTTTACCACACCCATATATCAAGATGATAAATCGTGTTAATTGGCTGGGATTAAAAAAAAAACTTAGTAGTCATTGCACGGAAAATATTACGCTAAGAACACCCAATGATATTGAATCTAACATTGCAAATCTTAACGAGAATATTAAAGAAGCTTCTGAACATGCCACTACCTCCCATAAGCATACTGGGTTCAATAAAATTTATTCTACAGATGTTGAACATCTCGTACGTGAAAAAAGAAGAGCTAGAAGGGAATGGCAACAGCACAGATCACCTCAACACAAAATCAGATTTAAAGAGTGCACTAAACGACTCCAAGAGTTGCTTGCATCTGAAAAACACTGCATCTTTTAAAAATTATCTGGAAGGAATTTTTTCTTACATACAAACAAACAAAAAATTAAAAAAAAAATTATTCGTAGTACATATTATTCGTAATAGGTACATACTGACTTTAATAAACAAGCTTTATTGCTTTGATAATATTTTTACATAGTGGAAATAATAAATACAAAAAAAACGCAAACAAAAAAACATAAACAGTGACATTGAGGAATACTCTATACGAGTACCTCAAAAACAGACAAACAATCATAAATTACAAAAACAAAAAAACCGTAAACAAAAAAGCACAAAAAGTGCCCTTGAGGAATACTCTATATGAGTGCCTCAAATACAAAAAATTACGAAGTGAGTTCTAACGGCTGAAATTCCTATTTTACTGTGATTTCTGAAGCTCTTAATGAAAAAAATAGTAATAATAAATCTATTGAAAGTGTTTTTTTTAACGGCAAAGCCAATTTTTCGTCAGCGATCAACTTCGCTTTGTCCAATGCCAAATAGTAGTGATTCATTAACATTAAAATTGCCTAGTACTTCTTTATATAAGTCAGTAATATCATCCCCATCAGGCTCGTGTTCATCACTTAATAAAGTTATCACTACAGATAACAGTAGCTCAAAACCCAAGGTGCAAGTCGGTATGGACTGATATATAACCTGGTAAGGCGTGGGCGAAGCCCGAATTCTTCAAAAATTTCATCCGCTCCAAAGATGTCTAGGGATAACAGCGCATCCTCAACTAATCGCCAAAACTGTTTTAAAATTTTGCAAGATGAGAACGACAAACCCGATGTATCCTCGAATAAAACATCCAAGCCGCCACCAATCTACTTGAAAGAGAAAAATTCAAATGCCGTTATTAAAAAATTAATTTCGGTCATTGGTGAAAATAAATTCCACATTGTCCCAATAAAACGTGGCAACATCGATGAAAGGAAAATTCAAATTTATGACGAAAAGGATTTCTGAATTTGAAACCAATAAAACAAGCTTCTACACATACCAGTTTAAGAGCGCTAAAGGCCTGCAGATCGTATTGAAGGGCATAGATTCTTATGTTGTCCCTGAAGAAATAAAAGATGCACTCGTCCTCCAGGGATTTAAGGTAAAGAATGTATCTAACATAATGAACAGAGAAAAGGTACCCCAACCACTATTTCGTGTTGAACTGGAGCCGAATGATATACAGTTGAAAAAAACGAGACTTATCCTATTTATAGCCTAAAATACCTCTTATACAGAAAAATCACAGTTGAAGAGCCACATAAGCGTTCAGGTCCCGTGCAGTGTCATAATTGCCAAGAATATGGCCATACAAAGCTTACTGTAATCTACCTGCAGTGTGTGTTATCTGCGGCGAATTGCACGGTACTGCTAGTTGTACCAAACCAAAAGATCAAGCGGAAAAAAATGCAGTAATTGTGGAGATAATCACACCGCTAACTACAGAGGATGTCCTGTGTACTCTTTCGTCAAGCAGGCTATAGTGCAAAAACTTAAATTAGCTCCAGCTCAACCATTAAACGCGTATTCCGCCACTTTTGCTCAAGTGAGCCAACCAATTACATACCCCGTATGGTATGCCGATGCTGCTAAGGCTAGTCTATTCCCGCACAAAATGTTTCACCGCCAAATAATTCAACGAATGCAAATTAAAGCTTTAACTTTAGTCGCACTGAAGCTACTATTGAGAATCTGGTGCTAACTATAAACAGCTTTATTACAAATATGACTAGCATGATGCAAGAAATGCTGCAAATGCAGAATACACTGCTTCAAGCATTACTTAACAAGACATGAACACGTTAAAAATATGTTTCTGGAACGCAAACGGCATTCGCCAACATAAAAATGAACTTGAGCACTTCCTTACGGAAAAAAATATTGATATAATGTTGGTCTCTGAGACTCATTTGACTTCTAGAAGCCTCTTTAAAATGAATGGCTACACTTTATATGATACAAATGATCCTAGAGGGAGAGCATGCGGTGGATCAGCAATTCTAATAAGGTCAAGACTCAAGCACTATTTTCTTGACAACATTTGTGAAGAACATCTACAAGCAACAAATATCTGCATTGAACATTTTTGTACAAATTTCGTGATATCTTCAATTTACTCCCCTCCCAGATTTTCAATCACTGAGGACCAGTACGAGAACTTCTACAAATCTCTTGGACCTTGTTTCGTGGCAGCTGGCGACTACAATGCTAAGCATACGTTCTGGGGTTCGCGTCTTATTACGCCTAGAGGTAGGGCGTTGTTCAACACAATTTCAAAAATGGGCTTGGATGTTATTTCGAGTGGGGAGCCTACTTACTGGCCTACTGACGTACGAAAAATTCCGGATGTTATAGATTTTGGCGTCATAAAAAGTATTTCTAGGGAATTAATTCACGTTGAAGCTTCCCTAGATCTCTCGTCCGATGACTCTCCCACGATCGTTACAATGTGTAGCCCACTGAGAAGCGCTTTACCACACCCATATATCAAGATGATAAATCGTGTTAATTGGCTGGGATTAAAAAAAAAACTTAGTAGTCATTGCACGGAAAATATTACGCTAAGAACACCCAATGATATTGAATCTAACATTGCAAATCTTAACGAGAATATTAAAGAAGCTTCTGAACATGCCACTACCTCCCATAAGCATACTGGGTTCAATAAAATTTATTCTACAGATGTTGAACATTCGTACGTGAAAAAAGAAGAGCTAGAAGGGAATGGCAACAGCACAGATCACCTCAACACAAAATCAGATTTAAAGAGTGCACTAAACGACTCCAAGAGTTGCTTGCATCTGAAAAAACTGCATCTTTTAAAAATTATCTGGAAGGTCTTGACGTAAAACCAGCATCTAATTACTCTTTGTGGCACGCTGCTAAAAAGCTTAAAATACCCGTTGAGTTTAAGCCACATCTGCGCACATCTACCGGAGGTTGGGCAAGAAGCGATACTGAAAAAGGTAACATATTTGCTGAGCATTTAAAATCTGTATTTACACCAAATACATGTACAGGTGTTGCTGATTTGCCGAGTGCAGTTGCTCTACCCCCTCGACCCTTAAAATTTACGATGTGTGATGTACAAAAACTAATTGGCGAACTCAACCCGAAAAAAGCTCCCGGTATTGATGGAATTAGTAACCAGATGCTGATGAAGTTACCTCGTATTGCAATTAGAATCCTGTTATTCATTTTTAATGCAATTTTACGACTGGAGTATTATCCAGACTGCTGGAAGCTTGCCAAGGTTAAAATGATTCCAAAGCCAGGTAAAGATCTTACCAAGGCTGAGTCATATAGGCCAATAAGTTTACTGCCAACAATGTCAAAGCTTTTTGAAAAGCTACTCATGACAAAATTTTCTTCAATTTTAACTGATAATGGGTGCATCCCGGACCATCAATTAGGTTTTAGAAGCCAGCATAGCACCGTTGAGCAAACGCATAGATTGGTTCAATTTATCAGAAAAACATTTGAGGAAAAGAAGTATTGCTCTGCCCTGTTTATTGATGTTTCTCAGGCATTTGATAAAGTGTGGCATGAAGGCCTGATTTTGAAATTGAAGACATATTTACCAATAAACATTCTAAATCTTTTGGAAAGTTACATTCTTGCACGAAAGTTTACAGTTATGGAAGGACACTTTATGAGTTTGCCTGAAACTATCTCATCCGGTGTGCCACAGGGGAGTATATTGGGTCCATTTTTATATTTGATTTATAATTGTGATATGCCTGTGAGCAGTAGTATCCACACTTCTACATTTGCCGACGATACCGCCTGTCTTAGTATGCATAAAAACCCTGATGAGGCATCCCGAAAACTCCATGAACACATTAGCCAGATGGAACTATAGTTAAACTTACGGAAAATTAAGGTAAACGAACAAAAGTGTGTTCAAGTAACATTTACCTTACGAAGAGATACTTGTTCCCCCATTCGGATTAATAATCAAGTTGTTCCTCAAAATTCACATGTGAAATATCTTGGTATACACCTCGATCGACGGCTTACATGGAAATATCACATTGACTATAAGTTAACTCAAATGAAACTAAAATTAACTCAGGTACATTGGCTGATTGGCAGAAATTCAACACTCAGCCTAGACTGCAAACTTTTAATATACAAGTCGATTTTAAAGCCAATATAAAGTTACGGTATCCAGTTATAGGGCACTGCTTCAGCTTCCAATGTATTGAGAATTCAACGAAGACAAAACAAAATTTTAAGGTAAATAACATCTGCTCCATGGTACATTAAGAATTCAAATATACATCGTGATTTAAATATGCCACTAGTGACTGAAGAAATTGCAAAATACGAAGGCAAATATCTAACAAAACTCGAGTCACATCTTAATCCGCTTGCTCGTAATATTTTGAAATTTACTGGACACATCCGCTTAAAAAAGAGAGAAACAAGGGCTCTAATAATAAACACTCCGAATGAAGTTGCCTGAATATACTTTTTTTTTGCTTATCACTACTTATGTATTATTTACAACTTTCAATTAGTTATGTCTAACATTGGTCGGACCTATTAATTATATATTAGACTTAAGATTTTAATACTTATTTGTAGTTCATATATGAAGATACAATAAATAAAAAAACATGCATAAAAAAAAGTATGCCGATTGACCCCAGCTTCAAACTGAAAGTGTCTGCATATGTCGGTCAGTTCTATTCATATAATATCTTTGATATTATAACTTCATCCTTCCCCGACATTACACTGACCGATGTCATGTGCACCCGTATGGATATACTTTTTGGGGAAATGTGTATCCCAAAATTTTAACTACGTATGTTAAAAAACATCCAAATTGCAACTTGATCTCCCAAAGAACCGTGTTCGGGTGGATTGTCACAGGTGCAGTTTCTCAGCCAAAACCCTTACACTCCGTAGCATCGTTTTGTACCCATATCGACTTAAATACTCAACTCGCTCGTTTTTGGGAAGTTGAAGAACCCACTTATCGGAAGATGATTAGTATTGTGAAAAATCGAGAATTTTCAAATGAATTAACATTAGGGGATTCTCGCAAAAGCGCCTTTTCCCAGTTTGTGCGAAATAAGGCACGTTTATTGAAAAACCCCGAATTAAAGTCACATAATGATAATGTAGTTCGTGACTATTTCACAATGGGAAACAATAAAGCCATCAAGCACCCCGATTCCACTGTAGATAAGTATTATTTACCTCATCATGCAATGTTTAAGCCCGACAGTGTAACCACAAAACTCCAGGTAGTATTTAATGCTTTGAACCTCTCCTCCAATGGCGTGAGCCTGAATAGTGTGTTGTAGCCAGGCCCTGTCTTACAGACAGACCTTACAATTTTGCTGCTGCGGTGGCATTTTTTCCGGTATGTTTTTAATGCTGACATTGAGAAAATGTATCGTCAGACACTAGTTCATCCCAATCAATCCCAATATCAGCGGATTCTGTTTCGTGATAATCCTGAAGCTGAAGTTAAGGACTATGAGCTTAACGCGGTCACGTTCGGTGTGAACTGTGCGTCGTACTTAGCGATTCATACTCTTTTGCAATTGGCTGACGATTTTAAACCCATAAGTCCTGCGGCGTCCGAAATATTGAGAACTCAAATGTATGTTGATGATGTTTTTATTGGGGCACATGAACTAGAAGACGCTTTTAAGAGACGTAATGATCTAACCCATGTTCTTGGTTTGGCTGGTTTTATTTTACGAAAGTGGACAGCCAATTTACGACTCTTAGAAGATTTACCTCGGGAGAATCTGCTTGATGCAGACTTCTTAAAATTTTTGGACGCCAGTACTACAAAAACCCTAGGCTTGCGATGGGATACTAATAAAGATAGCTTCTATTTTAAACTCACATCGCAGCCATGCCAGGACATTGTTACGAAACGGTCTGCCTTGTCTGAAATAGCAAAATTGTTTGACACTGCAGGATGGTCCTCACCAAAAGTGTTGTAGCCAAAATCATAATGCAACAAATTTGGAAAGACAAGATAGTCTGGGATGAAAGTTTGCACCCCCTACCTCTATGTCATTGGCGCGCATTTTTAACCCTAGAGAGATAACCTACGTCTGAGAGACGTATGCCTTTTAATTTTTCGCTCTCCCTCTCTCGAATATTTTTGCAACACGTTGCTGTTTTTATTTTTCTCAGTCGTCTACAGTAGCTTGCCGATAGTGGTTATTTTTTTCTGGTAAGTTCGATACGCTTTGAGTTTTGACGATTGCATATGTCTCGGAGACGTATGGTTAGCTCTTGTGTTACTTTTGCACTCAATTTGAATAAATTTGTTTTGATCGTGATTTCGTTTTTTCATTAGTTAAACCAAGAACAATGGCCCGAAATGGATGCTTAAATGACACATAAATAAGTGCGTATTTGCAAGGTATTTCGGACGATTCGGAATCATCTGATAACAGTGAAACAGAAAATGAATTATCTGAAGCTGATGTCAGAGCAACGCCGAAGATGAGGAAATCGCCATTGAAGATCCTGATATCAACACACGGCAAGAGGTCCTACTAGACAATGTCAATCATTGCTTGAGCCCCTTTCCTGCTTCAATGCATTTTTCACCGACGAAATTATTCTGCAAATGGTAAACTGGACAAATGTGGAAGTATCCCTGAAACGTAAATATGGAATGACGACAGCAACTAAAAGGGATACAATTGAATACGAACTTCACACCGTGATTGGAGTTATCGATTTTACAGCTGCGTTAAAAGATAACCATCTGGCAACCGATGAAATATTTGATAATACCTACAGTGGAACGCTATATACTTCGGCTATGAGTCGCGATAGGTTTAAATGTTTGCCTGCGAATAGATGACAAAGCATTGCGACCTTCCCTTCAACCCAATGACCGGTTTTTGCCTGTCAGAAAAGTGTGGGATATATTTATTGAACAATGCCAAACCAGTTACACACTGGGGTCGCATACCACAATTGACGAGCAGTTGCTGGGTTTTTGTGGCCGATGTCCATTTAAGATGTACATTCCCAATAAACCAAATAAATATGGGATCAAAATTGTAATGATTTGCGACAGTGCCACAAAATATATGTTCAATTCCATTCCATACCTACGTAAATCGAGTAATACTACCAACGTCCCTTTAGGGGAATATTACGTGCAGGAATTATCCAAACCAATACATGGACTTCTCGCAATATTACTTATGACAACTTGCTAACGTCAGTTCCATTGGCAAAGAACTTGTTAAAAGAGCCGTACAAATTGGCTTTGGTGGGAACTATAAGGTTCAATAAACGTGAAATTCCGGAATTGATGAAAAAATCACGATCGCGAGAGATGGAAACTGCCAGATTTTGTTATGATGGACCTTTAACGCTTTTGTCCTATAAACCGAAGCCTTCCAAAATGGTGTTCATGCTCTCATCCTGTCCATTTAAGATGTACATTCCCAATAAACCAAATAAATATGGGATCAAAATTGTAATGATTTGCGACAGTGCCACAAAATATATGTTCAATTCCATTCCATACCTACGTAAATCGAGTAATACTACCAACGTCCCTTTAGGGGAATATTACGTGCAGGAATTATCCAAACCAATACATGGACTTCTCGCAATATTACTTATGACAACTTGCTAACGTCAGTTCCATTGGCAAAGAACTTGTTAAAAGAGCCGTACAAATTGGCTTTGGTGGGAACTATAAGGTTCAATAAACGTGAAATTCCGGAATTGATGAAAAAATCACGATCGCGAGAGATGGAAACTGCCAGATTTTGTTATGATGGACCTTTAACGCTTTTGTCCTATAAACCGAAGCCTTCCAAAATGGTGTTCATGCTCTCATCCTGTCTGGTATTGTATTATAACCAAACAAAAGGAGGAGTCGACACGCTCGACCAAATGTGTTTGATAATGTCGTGCTCAAGGAAAACTAACCGTTGCCCTATGGCAATATTTTACGGACTGCTCAATATAGCTTTTGTAAACTCATACGTTATTTATTGCCACAACCTGCAGTCTCAAAACCAAAAACCATCTAGTCGAAGAAAAAATATGAAAACTTTATCCAGCTCGTTGACATCGCCATGGATGGAAAAGCGCTTGGAGGCTCCTAGTTTCAGTAACGCTTTGAAGCGCAATATAAAAAATGCATTACCTCAACAGGTTGAAAGAGACAATAATGGAGGCAGAGAAGAACCTGAACCAAAGAAAAAAGATACTGTTCCTATTAACCCTCAAAAATAAGGCGTATGTCTAAAATAGTGTGTGTAAAATGTACTAAAATTAAGTGTGCAAAACTTGTACCTGATTTGACCATACTTAATATTTTTTATTTATCATAAATGTTATATCTAAATAAGCTTAAAAAGCGAAAGAAATGTGTTCATTTTACTTTTTAAGAAAACAGTAGTTCCTTTTACAATATTCTTGAATTTTGTTTGTTTATTTTATAAGAATACTAAAAATGTGATTTTTTGTTCCTTCATTTTTTTTCTCCTCCAAAAATGCGCTTAAATAATAAGGAAATATATAAAGAGTCTATATCAGTACAAAAAGGTAAAAAATATTTCCAAAAATATTGTCACCATAAAGAAAAACTATGATATGTCGCACAGACGTATGGTTATCTTTTCCGTAACTTCCAATACGGTTATATCTCTGGGGTTAATTGACTACAGTAATATTGACAAAATTAATATTCCAAGATGGCTTAATTTTCTTACAGAAAATGAATTTGAACTTCATGCGTTTTGCGACGCCTCTGAAAAGGCACACGGCGCTGCTCTTTATATTCGAAATATATCACCCCAAGCAATTACGACGCATTTACTCGCGTCAAAAACGAAGGTAGCTCCCGTAAAAGCTGAAACAAAAATGGTAGAATCATTATGTGCCCATTTAAATCTAGACAGGAGTAAGGTTTATCTATGGACTGATTCTAATATTGTTTTATCCTGGCTTAAAAAAACCCTGTGTCACTGGCCCAATTTTGTTAAAAATAGAGTAGCGTTGATCGTAAATAAAGTTGGTAATGAGAATTGGTCACATGTAGATTCCAAGGACAACCCCGCCGATTTGGCAAGGCGTGGAACTCTTGCACAAGATCTAATTGATAATTCTCTTTGGTGGCATGACCCTGCATGGTTAAGACAACTGCGAGAGTGCTGGCCACAATATACCCCTTTTAAAGACCAACACCTTGAAGTTCAGTCGTTTTCCGTTCAGCTTGAAAACCCGTACGACATACTGGAACGTTTTTCAGATTTACCCCGTGCAATGCGAATTATTTCATACTATATATACGAACGTACGACGCAATCGCCCGTATTCTGGAATCTTAATGTAAATAATTTTATTAAAATTCAAAGAAAATTTATCTTAACGTAATAAAAAATGCATTAAAACACAGCCACCCACATACTTACATACATTGCATAATTAAGTAACACATGAAATAAAAAACACAAACAAAATCCCTTTTACTAAGCTAATTAAATTTATTGAACTCTCTTCTTTAAGTATTGTGGCTTTCATGCAATAGCAAATAAGATAGGATAAATTGTTAGATCAAGAGAAATACTAAAAACACACACACAATCTCATGTTTTGTTTACTCGTAAGCTAATAAATGCGTGTGTTATATGTGTGCATGTAGTAGTAGCAATTTTAAATACTTATAGCTCCCAAAATACTGAACCGATTTTAAGAAAATATAGATTCTGCACATCTGTATCCAAAAACCTTTAAAGTTATATAAATCTTTTTAAAATCGGTGTAGTAGTACCAGCGTAAAAGGGATTACAAAAAACATGTTTGCCTATTAATTATATAGATTTGTTCAGGTGCTTAAAATATTTGAAAATTCGAAATTGCTTGTATGACACTTATGATTTAACGCAGTCCGAGGTAAAATTCACTCGAAATCGCTTGATTCTTATATGTCAGCGAAATTTTATACCCGAATATACAGGGTGGCCCAGAAAGACCGAAGTGGTGTGAATTGCTTATAACTTTTTATTTAAGAGATATTTTTTTAATTTTTTTTTTTAAATACATTAAATTTATGGGGAATATTTTTGGATTAGTTATTAAAAATGATATCCCGCAAGTGGTGGCCATATTCTGCTTCGCACAAATGTGCTCTTTCCAACACATTTTCCATGACCTTTCGCAAAACTTCCGGTGGTATGTTGTTAATTTCTTCTCGAATATTGGTTTTTAACTCCTCAATAGTCCTAGGCTTATTAACATAAACTTTTCCTTTTAAATAGCCCCAAAGAAAACAGTCTGGAGCGGTTAAATCCGGTGAACG
The DNA here is from genome assembly GCA_905220375.1 of Tachina fera. NCBI lineage: Eukaryota > Metazoa > Arthropoda > Insecta > Diptera > Tachinidae > Tachina > Tachina fera. The sequence goes on from LR999963.1 coordinate 128,397,105, forward strand.
CGGAGGCCAATTAAAATTGCTGTTACGAGAAATTATTCTTTCACCAAAGATGTCACGTAAAAGAGTCATTGTGGCCCTTGCAGTGTGCGCTGTTGCTCCATCCTGTTGAAACCATATTTGCGGATGGTATTCCACGGCTGGCCTTACAAAATTTTGCAACATGGCCCGATATCGATCACTATTGACGGAAATGGCGACACCTTGTTCATTTTCAAAAAAAAATGGGCCAATGATCCTTTCTGAAGAAACACCGCACCAAACGGTACACTTAACTGGGTGCAATTGTCGTTGATGAAGTACTCTCGGGTTTTCCGTAGCCCATATCCTAGAGTTTTGCTTGTTAACGAACCCATTTAATTGAAAATGGGCTTCGTCACTCATTATTAAGTTATGAATAAAATTTGGATTCTCTTGTGCTTTTTGCTGGAAATAAATTGCATAGTCAAGTCGTTGCTGGTAATCTGTTGGTTTCAATTCTTGGACAAGTTGAATTTTGTATGGAAACAATCCTATGGTGTGCAAAATTCGCTGCAGCGACGTTCTTGAGAGGCCCAGTTGTGACGAACGTCTCCTGGTTGATGTTTCTGGATCCTCCCGAATACTCTCCTGTACCACTTGAATATTGTCAGCCGTGTGGACAGTTCGGTGTCTGGCGGGACCAGGAAGGTTCCTTACTGCTCCTTGTTCTCGAAAATTTGCAACCAGACGGTTTATTGTTGACTGAGAGGGTGCAACCCGCACATTAAATTGACGACGGTATGCACGCTGAGTCAACACAATGGACCGTTGATTTGAAAAGTAAATTTCAACAATTTGGGCACGTTGTTCAATTGTGTATTGCTCCATTATAAATTATCCAAGTCTTCTTTACAAAATACTGAAAAGAAAAGAAAAAAAAAATTATAATAAAAAAGTTATAAGGAATTCACACCACTTCGGTCTTTCTGGGCCACCCTGTATATAAACATATGATGAGCGAAATCAAAAAATTTTACCATATTCTGCCCGCTTTACTCGCTTATTTGTTGAACATGTGCACAAGTGCTCTTCTCATGGTGGTCATTCATTAATTCTCCGTTTAATTAGAAGTTAATTCTGGGCCCCTAAGCTAAAAAATCTGATCCGTACAGTAATTTATAATTGTAAGAAATGCACTATTTACCGAAAGAAGTCCGGTCAGCAAATTATGGCTGCATTACCCCCTGAACGATGCTCCATGTCGAGACCGTTCAACCATACCGGCTTAGATTTCGCAGGCCCATTTGACATAAAATCCTACATTGGTAGGGGTTGCAGAGTTCCAAAATGCTTTGTTTTAGTTTGCCTTGCCACAAAAGCTTATTCATTTGGAAGCAACTGGTGATATGTCGACGGAAATATTCCTTGCAGCCCTTGCTCGTTTTTTCTCACGTCGTGGGTGCCCTTCTCATTTATATTCTGACAACGGAACTGCATTTGTCGGTGCTGCTAATTTACTCGAAGTTAACCATAAAACAATTTTTATCTGAAATCAAGAGGAAGGTACTTGTGTGGAACAGCTTTCAGCCTGTTGATCATTGCCCCCGGTGCTCCTCATATGGGCGGCTTATGGGATGCCGGCGTAAAGAGCGTCAAAACTCATTTACTTAAAATTTCTGGGGTTCAGAAGTTTACCTTTGAAGAATTTACCACTATGTTGACCCGTATAGAAGCTTTTCTGAATTCAAGACCGTTAACTGCCATGACTGATGATCCCTCTGACTTAGTTCCCCTAACGCCAGGTCGTTTTCTGATTGGTGCGCCTATTATGTCACCCCCTGAACCCGATCATGCTGATCTCTCCTTGAGTGTTTGCAAATAGGTGGCAATAGCTTAAAATTCTTCACCACCATTTTGCCCAGCGGTGGAAAGAAGAGTACCTCAAAGAGCTTCATCGTCGAGTGAATGGAAGATCCCCCAGAAAGATTTTGAAGTAGGCGATTTGGTAGTTGTCCGTCAGGATAATTTACCCCCTAACGAATGGCGACTCGGACGAATATAAAAGACTTACGTGGGACATGACTCATAAGGCCGTACCGCCGACATGAGAACAGCTTCAGGCGTTTTCACCCGGCCTATTGTGAAGCTTTTTCTTTTACCCAATTCAGAAACTCACTAATTCTTTCTTTCGTTTTCCCTTTTTTCTATTTCGCCCCTTTTTTAGAACAATGTCTAGTGCATCCCGTCATCTTGAGGTAAACCGCAATCCCGTTGAAGGCCCTTCGACTTCTAATTCTTCTGAGGCAAAAACCTCACAAACTGAACGATTACGAAACTATCGCTTGTGCAAAAGCAATCATGTATTACGAAAATTTATGAAATTTCGAAAGATGTCGATCAGAGAATGGTGGGAAACTGTGACGGAGTTTCGATACTGCTTCAACTTCTTGGCTCACTCACAAATGCGGGATAAATGTAAGAGTCGCGAACGGTGTCGCGAGTGTAAGGCCGAGCACCACACCCTCCTCCATCGGCATAAAAGCATGGCTTCTACACCTGTCCAGAAGGCTGTGGCAAACCCCCAAAATAAGATAGAAAGAGGAGTAGAAAAATAAGGACCTCGCATCAATGCTGCCATTCTACAAATCATCAAAAAATTTCATCTACTCAAGGACAATACCAGAGCGTCCCTACAAGAAATTAGCTGGCAACTATTGTCATCAACGTGATTTCCGGGCAAATTATTTAAATATTTTTTTATGTATTTTGCATTAATATTTTTATTATTATATTTTGTTTTTTTATCATATTTTTTTTAATTTTTTCCCCCTGAATTCATATAAATGTAAATATCCCTGATGAATTATTTTTTGAAGAGCATTTTATTTTTCTTATAAAACTCCCTATGATAGAACCGCGTTATCCTTAGTCCTCTTTGTTGCGGTATAGCAAGGGGCGGGATGTTTACGCGCATAGTGTAAAGGTCACTTGGTTAATTATTGTTCATTGGACGTTTCAATGTTTTGTTTTTCTCTTTCGTTAAGTTCTTGTGATTTTTGTCTATATGTTGTTCGTGTGCTCACTTACATATTGTAAACCCTAAAACACGGTACGTGAAAATAAAACCCCCGTATATTTAAAAGTGAAAATTTAATAAACCCTTCTTTTTTTTAATAAATATTTTCGAGAAATATTTCTAGGAAACATTTTGGTCATCCAGTGTTCAGAGGGATGCAACGATGATCCTGGAATTAAATATATTTTCTTGAAAAATATTTTCTCGGAAAAATTTCAAAGCAATTCACAGGTTATTGTGTTCATTTACAAATGTATTTGCAACCATGCAAATGTATTCAAGAAATTTTTCACAAATTTTCAGTAGAAGTTGCAAAGAAATTATTGTGGCTGGTTATAAAGAAGAAATCAATATTAAAGATGTAAACAATTTTTATATAAGCCATGAAGCGGAGACTACAATAAGTGATCAAAATATATCCGAAAATTATTGCATTTAAATTAAGCGACATATTTTAAATTTTTATCAAAACTTTGCGATGAAATATTGAAAAGGATAGATTTTGATGACAAAAAACTAAATATTTTAAGATGTTTACAACCTGATTTTTTTACCACTTATGAAGACGTTAACTACAATTTTGTTAGAATTTTGAATTTAGTTTTGTTATAAGTAAGCCTGAAGATTTCATAAGTAAGTACAATTTATCAGAAAGTAAGGCAAATAATAAACATTATGAAAATTTTTTTGAAGTTACCGTACACGTATTACCTCTACCTCACCTATTACCTCTACCACAAAGCACTGCTTGTACATAAAGAATTTTTACGAAATTACCTTTGCTTAAAAACAAATTAAGTAGTAAATTAAAAGTAAAAACATGAAACTCAATGCTGTCAGCTTTAAATTTAATAGACAAAGATTTAAATTTAGATTCCCTGTGATGAACTTACTTTTAAATGTAGAAATGATATTTCTAAAAAGTAGTATATATGTATGTTAAGAAAAAATTTTTGAAGTATAAATAATTTCACTTAAAAAATATGAATTATGGTGGCAAGATCAAACGAATGGAAGTATAATACAAAGCAAAAATATCTTAACTGTAAATTAAATACACTTTTGACCTTGGCAGCGTACGACATAAGTAAATTTTTTCAGTGTACATGAAAACATGTACATATATATACGTATAAGCAATTGTATATGTTATGAGATATGATAAAAATTTATTCTGCAATAAGATTTTTATTCTGTTTCAATTGTTTTTTATACCCTTTACCAAAAAATGGTAAAAGGGTATATATAGGTTTGTCATTCCGTTTGTAATTTCTACAACATTAATAAGCGACACATAAATTATATATATTCTGGATCCTTATGGATAGGGAAGACGAACAAACGATGTCCTTCTGTCTGTAGGTGAAATCGGTTTTCCCAAGCTCCAAGAACAGCTAGAGACTTCGTTCTTGGACTGGTGTGTCAGAAATTTCCCAAAAAATTTTGCTATTGAAAATCAGCAATATCGGGCAGACGGTTTCAGAGCTGGAAGACCAAACTCTATTTTCCCATAGAAAATAACTACCGAAAACAAGTTTTTATTACTTTTTTATTAAATTAACTTATTTTATACTTCGGCATGAATAAAATTGGTATTTATAATTAAAAAAAATTTAAAATTTAACCAATAATAAAACGTTTCCAGGGTTGGAAAACTTTAACTTTTTTCCTAATAATTAAACATATTTCATGTTTTAGGAAGAAGGCTATTTTCTCGGGAACGGTAAAAGCTACGGGTCTGAAATTTGGAGAGTGTATGTAGAACTTTAGTCGCTACAACAAAAAATATACAAAAGCTAAAAATTAAAGGGTGTTCCAAAATTAGTGACGAAAACTTTTAAAATCTCATGTAATATACATACAATTGTATGTACATATGTATATTGACACTTGAAATTTGTAAAATTACTGTATAGGCAACAATTACAACAATTAAAACTAAAATTAAAAAAATTTAAATTAAAGGGTGGTCCATCAGTTAATGAAATTTTGACTATGTAATTTTGACAAATTGCTATATCTTGGAAACTGTAAGAGTTAAACTCTTGAAATTTTCAAAAACGGTCAAACTAAAAAATCCAAAAATTATAAAATCGCTAAAAATTTTAAAAAATTGCCAAAACAAAAAAAATCGCCAAAATTAAAAAAAACGCTAAAATTAAAAAAAACGCCAAAAACTGAAAAAATCGCCAAAAACAAAAAAAGCTTATATGAACAAAAATCGCCAAAAATTACAAAAAATCGCCAAAACGAAAATAAATCGCCAAATTAAAAAAAAACGCCAAACACCGAAAAAAATTGCCTATATGAAAAAAAATCGCCAAAAATTAAAAAAATCGCTTATATGAAAATAAATCGGCAAAATCAAATAAATCGCCAAAACAAAAAAATCGCCAAAAATTAAAAAAAAACGCCAAAAACAGAAAAAAATCGCCAAAACGAGAAAAAAGTGTAAAAAAATTCTCACAAAGACAAAAATCCGCTAAAATCGGCAAAACAAAAAAAAATTTATATGAACAAAAATCACCAAAAATTAAAAAAAATCGCCTAATGGAAAAAAATTGCCAAAATCAAAAAAATCGCCGTAACGAAATTAAATCGCCAAATTTAAAAAAACCCCAAAAACCAAAAAAAAACGCCATAAAAAAAATTGCTAAAAATTAAAAAAATCGCTTAAATGGAAAAAAATCAACAAAACGAAAAAAAAATTGCCAAAATTAAAAAAACGCAAGAAACCGGAAAAAATCGCCAAAACCAGAAAAAAGTGTCAAAACTAAAAAAATTGCCAAAAAGAAATAAAATCGCCAAAAACCGAAAAAATCGCCAAAACAAAAAAAAATTGCCTATATGAAAAAAATCGCCAAAAAATAAAAATATTGCCCAAATGAAAAAAAATTGTCAAAATCAAAAAATGCCCAGAAGGAAAATAAGTCGCCAAAAACCGAAAAAAAATCGCCAAAACGAAAAAAAAGTGTCGAAACTAAAAAAGTTGAAACAAAAAATAAAAAAAAATAATACAATAATATATATAAACGCTAAAAAATTTAAAAAATTGCCAAAACAAAAAAAATCGCCAAAATTAAAAAAAAAACGCTAAAATTAAAAAAAAAACCCCAAAAACCGAAAAAAATCGCCAAAAACAAAAAAAAAAGCTTATATGAACAAAAATCGCCAAAAATTAAAAAAAATCGCCAAAACGAATATAAATCGCCAAATTTAAAAAAAAAACGCCAAACACCGAAAAAAATTGCCTATATGAAAAAAAATCGCCAAAAATTAAGAAAATCGCTTATATGAAAATAAATCGGCAAAATCAAAAAAATCGCCAAAACAAAAAAAATCGCCAAAAATTAAAAAAAACGCCAAAAACAGAAAAAAATCGCCAAAACGAGAAAAAAGTGTAAAAAAATTTCTCACAATGACAAAAATCCGCTAAAATCGGCAAAACAAAAAAAAAATTTATATGAACAAAAATCACCAAAAATTAAAAAAAATTGCCTAAATGGAAAGAAATCGCCAAAATCAAAAAAATTGCCATAACGAAATTAAATCGCCAAATTTAAAAAAAATCCCAAAAACCAAAAAAAAACGCCATAAAAAAAATTGCTTATATGAAAAAAAATCGCCAAAAATTAAAAAAATCGCTTAAATGGAAAAAAAATCAACAAAACGAAAAAGAATCGCCAAAATTAAAAAAACGCAAGAAACCGGAAAAAATCGCCAAAACCAGAAAAAAGTGTCAAAACTAAAAAAATTGCCAAAAAGAAATAAAATCGCCAAAAACCGAAAAAATCGCCAAAACAAAAAAAAAATTGCCTATATGAAAAAAAATCTCCAAAAAATAAAAATATTGCCCAAATGAAAAAAAATTGGCAAAATCAAAAAATGCCCAGAAGGAAAATAAGTCGCCAAAATTAAAAAAAACGCCAAAAACCGAAAAAAAATCGCCAAAACGAAAAAAAGTGTCGAAACTAAAAAAGTTGAAACAAAAAATAAAAAAAAAATAATACAATAATAAATATAAAAAATAAAAAAATCGTCTAAATGAAAAAAATCGTCAAAATCAAAAAAATCGCCAGAACGAAAAAATCGCCAAAATTAAAAAAAACCCATAAAACCGAAAAAAATCGCCAAAATCAAAAAAATTGCCTATATGAAAAAAAATTGGCAAAACTAAAAAAATCAGCAAAATAAAATAAATCGCCAAAATTTAAAAAGCACCAAATTGAACATAATGCCAAAAACCTAAAAATTGCACTAGAGAAAAAAGTATGAATTTTTTCACAAAATTAATATGTACCTACTTTTTACTCTGTGCTTATGTATGTATCTCTATACTACATAAACGCACTTTGGTAAAGGGTATATAAGATTCGGCACAGCCGAATATAGCACTCTTACTTGTTTTTGGTGCTGTTAGTAAAAATCAATAAAAATTCTTACTGTTGTTTGATTGGTTTGTATAGCAATCAAATAACTCACAAAAGCATGTTGACTAGATGAAGTCTTAAGTTAATAAAACATGGCGTATTATTTAATAGTTTTTCTCGTATTAAAACAATTTATAAAATAAAATGGGGCTAGCTATTTTATTTTATAATATTACATAAAACTATATTTGTCAGAAGGGGTTTTAAGAAGTATTCAAAGCAATCATACTGATTCATTGCTTTAGGGAATCATATAAATAAGTTGAGATTGCAAGCATTGGCATGAATTTATAAACAACAATCATGCAATATCATCATTCATTACTTTAATGTTAAGTGCTAGCTCAATATACATTTTACTTTCAGACTTTCAGCATCAACAAAAGTATAAGAAAAATGAGAACATATTTTTCAACTCTATATTCCACATATTTTTTCTATTTTTTATAGCAATAAAATGTGGATTAGCAATTCTAATAAAGTCAAGAATCAAACACTATATTCTTGATAACATTTGTGCAGAGCATCTACAAGCAACTAATATTTGCGTCGACAATTTTTGTACAGATTTTATAATATCTTCAATTTACTCCCCTCCCAGATTTTCAATCACTGAGAATCAATATGAGGATTTCTATAAATCGCTTGCACCTTGCTTCGTAGCAGCTGGCGACTGGTAACTCCTAGGGGTCGAGCGTTGTTTAATACTATTTCAAAAATGGGATTAGATGTTATTTAGAGTGGGAGCCTACTTACTGTTCTACTGACGTACGAAAAATTCCGGATGTTATAGATTTGGCGTCAGGAAAAATGTCCATAGGGATTTAATTCACGTGGAGTCCTATCTAGATCTCTCCTCCGATCACTCTCCCACAATAGTTACAATTTTCAACCCACTAAGGAGTGATTTAAATAACTCATATGTCAAAATGATTAATGTAGTCAACTGGCTAGGATTCAGAAAATGTCTTACTAGTCACTGCAGTGAAAACATTTAGCTAAGATCATCTGATGATATTGAATTCAACATTGCCAAAATTAACGAAAATGTTAAACAGGCTGCTGAACACGCCGTTTGCAGTTTAATAGAATTTATTTTTCGGAAATTGAACGACTGGTATGTGAAAAAAGGAAAGCTAGAAGAGAATGTCAACAACACAGATCACCCCTGAATAAAATCAGACTTAAAGAATGTACTAAACGACTCAGAGATGCTATCGTCGAAAAAAACTGCATTACTGGAAAAAATTTCAGAAGGTCTCGATATCATGTCAGCATCTAATTACTCTTTATGGCGCGCTACTAGAGATCTTAAAAGACCAGTTGATCTTAAATCAACACTGCGCACTTCGACCGGAGGCTATGCAAGAAGCGATAGTGAGAAAGGTAACTTATTTGCGGAGCATTTAAAATCTGTATTCTCTCGCAATTCATGCACGGGTGCTGCTGATTTACTAAGTGTAGTTTCTCTACCCCTCGCCCCTTAAAGTTCAAGATGCGTGAAGTAATTGCTGAACTCAACCCGAAGAAAGCACCAGGTATTGATGGCATTAGTAACAAAATGCTGATGAACTTGCCTCGTATTGCAATAAGAATCCTGATATTTATTTTTAATGATATTTTAAGAATGTAGTATTTTCCATATAACTGAACACTTGTCAAGATAAAAATGATTCCAAAGCCGGTACCAGGCCTATAAGCTTACTATCTAAAATCTTAAAGCTTTTCAAAATTTTAGCTGATAATGGGTGCATCACGGACCATCAATTTGGCCTTAGAAGCATAGCACCATTGAACAAACGCATAGACTGGTCGACGTTGTAAGAAGAACATTTGAAGAAAAGAAGTATTGTTCTGCTCTCTTTGTTAATGTTTCTCAGGCGTTTGATAAAGTATGGCACGAAGGCCTAGTTTTAAAATTTAAGACATATCTGCCAATAAACATTCAAAAGCTTTTGGAAATTTATATTAATGATAGGAAGTTCACTATTGTGGAAGGAGAGTTCACGAGTGTGCCCGAATAAATATGTTCTGGTGTGCCACAGGGTAGCATTCTGGGTCCTGTCTTGCATTTAATATATACTTGTGATATGCCTGTGAGCAATAATATCCACACCTCCACATTTGCCGATGATACAGCCTGTATTAATGTGCACGATTGAGGCATCCCGCAATCTTCAGGAACATATTACCCAGCTGTAAATATGGTTGAACTTATGGAGAATTAAAGTCAATGAACAAAAGTGTGTCCATATTACATTTACCCTAAGAAGAGATACTTGCTCCCCTATTCGAATCAATAATCAAAATATTTCGCAACATTCCCATGTGAAATACCTTGGCATACACCTTGATTGAAGGCGTACATGGAAACATCATATTGACTCTAAGTTAACTCAGATGAAACTTAAGTTAACTCAAATATATTGGTTGATTGGCAAAAAATTAAGACTCAGGCTAGACTGCAAACTTTTGCTATATAAGTCGCTTTTGATGCCCATATAGTGCTACGAAATTCAGTTATGGGGCACTGCTTCAGCTTCCAATGTCGAGAGAATCCAACGAAGGCAAAACAAAATTTTACGGTTAATAACATCGGCTCCATGGTACATCAAAAATTCTAATATACATCGTGATTTAAATATTCCACTAGTGATTGAAGAAATTGCACAATACGCAGGCAAATATTTAACAAAACTCGAATCACATCCTAATCCTCTTGCTCGTAATATTCTGAACTTTACTGGACCCATCCGCCTAAATAAGAGGGACACACGGGCTTCTATACTCAACACTCCAGATGGGACTACTTGAAAATACCTTTTTCCCCCCTTTTTGACTATCACTACTTATGTATGAATTATTTATAACTATTAACAAGTTTATTTCCGACAGTGGTCGGGCCCAATAATTAGGTTTTAGATTTAAGATTTGAATACTTATTTTTAGTTCATATTTGAAGATACAACGAATAAATACATGTATTAACAAAAAAAATTATATAAATAATGGGTCTAATTATTCATTTCGTTCCGCGAATGATGAAAGCATTTCCGTTGCGGAAGCAGATTTTGCAATCATTCATTCCGTTGCTGCGGTATTAGCAGATTATTGATTCCGTAATATAGACGTTTTTCTCTATTTTGCTTACCCTCAAATTTTATGACGGAAAGCGTACGGTAAGAACTAAATTGTAAGGAAAATATACAAATTTGCAAAATTAAAGCTTATATTAATTTAATTTTTTTATTTTATTTCTATAACAATATAAACACAAAAAAATAGAAGCAATTGTTAATTTACTTTAACTTATGTAAAATTTCTCTATTCCAGCTTACTCTCTATGGCCTGTCCAACACGAGACTAATTTTTACGCCGGCACAATTTTTGTTCTTTGTAGAACACACGAGACTAATTCATCTGGCATAAAAATGTATACGTACACACACCTTTGTGTGGATTAGTGTTTTTTGTATTCTTTTCAGCCATCCCTAAAACCCTAAAATGTCATGTCCATACATTTTGTATGGAGCATACCGAAACAACGCGACTGCAACACTTTGCTATTGGATAATCCGATTTTGACAACGCGTTTCACAATGAAGTTAGTTGCAAACGAAAACAATTGCCTTCTGCAGTGTTGCCATAATGTTGTAGGCATTTCCCACCATATAGCCCCTGAAAACCCGCTAAAAACCGCTAGCTGAATAAAAAAACGCTAATATAACCGCTGAACTTTTTATAACCAAACATATCTTTTTTATGGTTTATTGATAAAAAAAAAGAGAATAAGATAAATTTTATAAAATATGTATACATATTCATAGATATACATACATATGTATGTATGTATGTTGGAATCTCATATTTCCCCAATATTTGTAAGCAAAACTCAGCCTACTCTTTAAGTAGGTATTTTATTTCCTGCAGAGTTTCCATACACGAACATCGGACCAGGAAAAAGTAGAATCCAAGGGACTTTTCCAACTTATAATGTTAATTTTTAATCTGAATCAGTATCTTTTCAATATTTTCTGTGATAGACCCCAATTATTCTACACGTGTAGTATAATATCTTGCCGTTTTGCTTGAAGTATTTGTAAAATATTGTTAAAATTTCCTGACTTTCTGGCTATCTGAAATTAAAAAATAGTGTTAATAAAATAAACTCTGTGGCTCAATTCAAATTGGCTTGAAGTTTAATTTCGAAGGAAAATTTAATTAAAAAAGTCTAATCAAAAACAAATTATTCAGAAAAAGTTATTGTTTACAGACATTTTGGTTAATATTATGTTTTCCTCATACTCACTGGTCCAATCTCCTAGTTTCCGGTTTGTTTTCCGTTTGTTTAAAGATTTCTTTACTATTATTTTTAATACGAAAAGAATGATTAAATTGGTTTGTAATATAATTTTAATCTCTAATAAAATTTTATTCACTAAAAATGAGATTTGTTCACTTTTATACTCGTATGTATATACATGTTTTTATTTTTAACCTCTTAACGTTTCACATTATACTACACGACCACAATATGTCAATTTTTTATTTGCAAAAAAGTGACGTTAGTTTCTTTTCTCTGTGCGTGCTTATATCGAAAAAAAAACTCTGCATAAATACCAGGGTACGTGTCGCAGAGCTGCGTTAAAAATACTTTATTTTGATTCAATACCTTTCTTTATAAGTTTCAGAAAAACGCTGAAAATCCGTCAACTAAGAAATTCTTCCGCTAAAATTCCCGCTGGTGGTTTTTTAAATAGACTTGCCGCTAATGACAACAAAATACAGTCATATATAGCGGTAAAACCGCCGTTTTGGCAACACTGGCCTTCTGTTTGCCATCATCAGCGTTACCATATGTGAAGATTTATTTAAGAATAAAAGATTTTTAAGAATATGATATTTGGTACTTTTAGTATATTATTTAATTTCCTTTTCACTAAAGTACTGACATATTTTCTTCTTTCTTGCATCAAAACTGAATTATGTGCAGACATATATTTATCTTATACATGTTATATTCAGTATGTATGGATATGTATTTTGTGTTACGAGTATTTACCTTTACGTTTGTTAGTTCATTTGAAACATGAAATTGAATTCAGTAAAATCAATACATATTAAAAATATATGGCGACGCTGGGCCATCACACAAGAAGTTTTCCACATCTTCTAAGTCTTCAAAATAACTAATTTTTTTAAACTTTCATTATTTTATTTTAATTTAAATAACAAAAGTAAAAGTAAGTAAACGTTCAGTTTTATCACAAGACTTAAAAAAATAATTTTGATCTTGGTGTTCAAATCCAATTTATCTTATTAAGATTGGTCTTTTGGAAGAACCCAAGCAGAAATTGTGATTTTGCGCAAATATATGACAACGTTTATAAGTACCGCGTTCTTAGTAATCCTATACCACTACAACAGCGTAAATACAAAAAACTTACTTTAGTTTCCCAATAAAAAAATTTCCAAATTCTCAAGTTTGGAAATTTCCATTGTGACTACCTTATAAATTTGTATTTATAGCAGTTGCTTATTTGAATCCAAACTTATCTCATATGAAATTTTCTGTTTAGGTCTAAAACACATCAACTATATACTCAAAAACTAAATAAAATAGCACTTAGCTTTTCTGATGATAAAAGAAATATAATGAAAGATAAAATAAAAACGCGTGCTTGGGGACATTACATACTTAGACCGAAACAATGAAACAATGGATGTAGAATAGAATGCTTTCTACTAAATTGCATATAAGATGACAACAAGAATTTAATTTTGTATTTTTGTATTTCCTTATTCATTTGTTTATTATTTACTTATTTGTTTATATTGTTTATCTAATTTTTCGACCTTTTTTATATGTTCAATGAAACTATTTTTTTAAGCTTTAGGTCAGTAAATTTTATAAATTTCTTTATATTTTTATTTTTATATCGATATTTCGTTAACCTTTGGTTAACTTCTTCAGGATTATTATTGTTTTTTTTTCTTTTCAATCAAAAAAAAAATTCAATACGTAAAAATAAATTTTTATTAATGTCTGTATATTGTGTTATCCTATTTCAATTTTCATCTATGATATTCATAGCCAAATCAACTGGTATGCTTGGAAAAAGAGATACTACATCAAATGATATTAATTTATCTCCATTATCTAATCTTATCTGTTTTATTCTGTTTTTAAATTCTAAAGAATTAATGATATTGTATTTTGAACCTATAGTTAATTTTTTTAGAATATGTGTCATATATTTGCTAAGTTCATAAGAAGGAGAATTTATGCTAGAACAAATTGGTCTCAAAGGAAAATTATCTTTATGAATTTTAGGTAGTCCATATAATATTGGAGATATAGCAGTATTTGACTTTAATTTATATTTTTCTATGTTAGAGATAATATTTGCTCTGAAAAGCTCTTCAACTAAATCATTATTACATTTTTGTAATCTACTAGTGGGATCTCTATTTATTAAATTGTATGTTGTAACATCAGTTAAAATATTATCAATTCTCAAATCATAGTCACTTTTATTCATAGCAACTGTCATGATTGAAAAGAAAAAAAGACGAAAACGAATTATCAAAATATAAAAATATAATCCTGAAGAAGTTAACCAAAGGTTAACGAAATATCGATATAAAAATAAAAATATAAAGAAATTTATAAAATTTACTGACCTAAAGCTTAAAAAAATAGTTTCATTGAACTTATTTGTTTATTTATTAATTTATTTATTTCTGTATTTATTTATTGGTTATATATTTGTTTATGAATGTATCTATTAATTTTAGTATTTTATTCACACAAAAGCATGTTGAAATTGAATGGTTTAAAACTTTTATCTTTTTACCTATACCTAAATTATTTGTAAATAAAAATAAAATATTAGATAAATGATATTTTTTATATCTGTATATTTTTATTTATACGTAGAGTTAAATTTGCATTAGTACTAAAATTTTTTAAAAAAATTTTAAATAAAATATTGAAAAAAGAATTAAATACACATGTGAATGGTTTTTATTTCTTTATTGGCCTTCATTGCGTTGGATCAAAAAATTTTAGTTTTTCCTTATGTGCAAATTCTAGTTTTCATATCGCTTAAACATGCACAGTCTTGTTTTCACGTTACTTAAACATGCACAGTCATGTTTTCTTTGAGGGGTTCCACACAAGAGGAATTGAATTTCACAATATTATGAAATTCCATTAAATTTCATCAGCTATTTTCTTATCGACACCAACTGCTTTAACACTATCTCATCCATGTTTGCTACCAGAAAGTAACAGAACAGATATGTTTATCAGGACCTGATCTGGTTTTCAGATCAGCTTATCAGGAGCTGGTCTGGTTTTCAGATCAGCTTATCAGTATCTGGTCTGATTTTCCGATTAGCTTATCAGGAGCTGGTCTGGTTTTCAAATCATCTTATCAGGACCTGGTCTGTTTTTCAGATCAGCTTATCAGGTATCAAATCAGCTTATCAGGTAAGTGGTCTAGTTTTCAGATCAAGTTATTTGCTTCAAATTGAGTTATCAGATTACAAGTAGCTAGCCATTTATATGAATGAAGTTTCAGGTCAGATCAATCAACTGAAGTCAATCTTTTGTGAGCAGTAATTTTTTTGTTTTTTTTTTCTAAAACGAAAATCGTTTAATTCAATATCTTTACTTATAATCAAAATTAAATATTTATCCTTCCAACACTCTACAAATTTCTTAAAACTTTTCAAAATTCATATTACTGACAACATGATCCCTATAAACGTGCTTAATTTTTTTTCTCATCTTGCATAAACATTATAATTACATTTTCATTGTCTATTATTAAATGCTTACAAGCATATTCATAAAAATATTAAACAGCATTTCGAATTTTGTTTAAGCAAAATTCACTAAAATTGTATTCATAATAGAAATTTAGCTTAAAAAATATCTTTTAAACCTTATATAAATCACCTAATTTTAAAGTTGACTGCACCCATATTTAAAATAATTTTGAGTTGACCTTGGTATAATTTTGCTTCATGTTTATTTGTATATTTAACTTTGCCTGTATGTATGTATGTATGCATGTAGTAGAATGATGACTCATTCTACTTGTGCCCCATACAAAAATATGCTTTAAGCTTTATTATAATATCTCATTCTTTTAAAAATGAAATTCAATTCTTCAGATATTCATATTTGGCTTGATATATATAATTTGAGTATAAATAGAAATATTCAGACTTGACTTAGAAGTAGTGAACTGGGATTCGGCGCTGATTAAAATTTTTTACGTTTTTAACGTTCATGAAAATAAATATTTTTAATCAGAAATAATTCATAGTTAGGCTCAAGTTCAGTAATTTCAATTCTTATTGAATGAAATATTTTTATTAATTAATATGAGTTTCTAAAGAAGAGAAGAAAAATTAAACTTAGACTTTAAGCTGGGGGCAATACCGATACTTTTCTGTGCAGCCACGCACTTCATCAGCACCGTTTTCTTCTCTTCTTTAGAAACTCACATTAATTAATAAAAATATTTCATTCAATAAGAATTGAAATTACTGAACTTGAGCCTAACTATGAATTATTTCTGATTAAAATTCACTACAGTTCAATTAAAATATCTAAAAATTTCTCACTTAATACATCATGGGCACGTGACAAAAATATGTTCACTTGGCAATCACTGTTCACTTGGTTATCACAGTTTCAGAAGGCTGGAATAACTAAAATAAAACTGTAGAATGCAACAACAAGTAACATAGACCACTACAAAAATACTTACATGCATGTACCGATGGTACATCGAATAAGTAAAAATAATTAATGTGATGATCGTCAAAAGATAAGTAAGAATAGTTAAACATACTGAGGTAGAGTAAAATAATTTCGTGCTAACCTAAATAGAAAAATGAAAAATTGGAAAAAACAGAAAATTAATAGTGATACTTATAAATGTGTTTACCAAAGGTAAATCAATTGTATACACAACAACCGTTTCTCATATTCCGTTTCATTGTACATTTAAGTTAAATAGCTGATGTTAATAAGAATCTGTACCCAAGTAGATAGACTAGGGTGCTGATGAAGTGCGTGGCTGCACAGAAAAGTATCGGTATTTCCCCCAGCTTAAAGTCTAAGTTTAATTTTTCTTCTCTTCTTTAAAAACTCATATTAATTAATAAAAATATTTCATTCAATAAGAATTGAAATTACTGAACTTGAGCCTAACTATGAATTATTTCTGATTAAAAATATTTATTTCCATGTTTTTCCCGTCGGCATTACAAAAATATTTTTTTTCCGTCCACATTACGAAAAATCATTTTTATGATTTTCCGCTGGCATTAGCAAAAATATTTTTTTCATGTTTTTCCCGTCGGCATTACTAAAAATCATTTTTATGATTTTCTCTTGGCATTAGAAAAAATATTTTTTGTCACGTTTTTTCCGTCGGCATTACTAAAATTTTTTTTTCACTTTTTTCCTGTCCACATAACGAAAAATTATTTTCACTATTTTCCGTTGACATAAGGAAAAATAAAAAAATTAATCGGACTTATTGAACCACCCTCGTAGGTATCAAATTTCACAAATTTCCAAGAATTTAACAATTTTCAAATTTTAATAACTCAAATTTAACAATTTCAGCCATAATTTTGCAAGTTTAATTGGCGCCGAATGCCAGTTCACTACTACTAAGTTTAGTCTGACTATTTTTCTATTTATACTCAAATTGTATACATATATCAAGTCAAATATGAATATCCGAAGAAGTTAATTTCATTTTTAAAAGAATGAGATATTATAATAAAGCTTAAAGCATTTTAATTATGATATATGCTGATTTTGCACTTGAAAAGCAGAATAATATACATACAAATATGTAGGTGTATATTTTTGTATGGGGCACAAGTAGAATGACTCATCATTCTACTTGTGCCAAACTTGTAACATTATTCCTAAAGCTATGTACAGACGGTTGTCAGATCTTAAAATATCGTCAGTAAAATGTGCTCAAAATTTCTTACAACCGTGTGAACTAGCAATTTTTGTCAGACGACGTTGCCAGAAAAAGCCATGTCAGCCCATTGCAAGACTAGCAGCTGGCAACAAATTGTCAGACATCTTACAATCGAATGTTAAGGAACCTTGATTATTAATCCGAATGGGGGAACAAGTATCTCTTCGTAAGGTAATAAGGTAAATGTTACTTGAACACACTTTTGTTCATTTACCTTAATTATCCATAAGTTTAACCATAGTTCCATCTGGCTAATGTGTTTCTGGAGTTTTCAGGATGCCTCATCAGGGTTTTCGTACATACTTAGGCAGGCTGTATCGTCGGCACACCGGATGAGATAGTTTCAGGCATACTCATAAAGTGTCCTTCCACAACTGTAAATTTTCGTGCAAGAATGTAACTTTCCAAAAGATTTAGAATGTTTATTGGTAAGTATGTCTTCAATTTCAAAATCAGGCCTTCATGCCACACTTTATCAAATGCCTGAGAAACATCAATAAACAGGGCAGAGCAATACTTCTTTTCCTCAAATGTTTTTCTGATAAATTGAACCAATCTATGCGTTTGCTCAACGGTGCTATGCTGGCTTCTAAAACCTAATTGATGGTCCGGGATGCACCCATTATCAGTTAAAATTGAAGACAGTTTTGTCATGAGTAGCTTTTCAAAAAGCTTTGACATTGTTGGCAGTAAACTTATTGGCCTATATGACTCAGCCTTGGTAAGATCTTTACCTGGCTTTGGAATAATTTTAACCTTGGCAAGCTTCCAGCAGTCTGGATAATACTCCAGTCGTAAAATTGCATTAAAAATGAATAACAGGATTCTAATTGCAGTACGAGGTAACTTCATCAGCATCTGGTTACTAATTCCATCAATACCGGGAGCTTTTTTCGGGTTGAGTTCGGCAATTAGTTTTTGTACATCACACATCGTAAATTTTAAGGGTCGAGGGGGTAGAGCAACTGCACTCGGCAAATCAGCAACACCTGTACATGTATTTGGTGTAAATACAGATTTTAAATGCTCAGCAAATATGTTACCTTTTTCAGTATCGCTTCTTGCCCAACCTCCGGTAGATGTGCGCAGATGTGGCTTAAACTCAACGGGTATTTTAAGCTTTTTAAAAGCGTGCCACAAAGAGTAATTAGATGCTGGTGTGACGTCAAGACCTTCCAGATAATTTTTAAAAGATGCAGTTTTTTCAGATGCAAGCAACTCTTGGAGTCGTTTAGTGCACTCTTTAAATCTGATTTTGTGTTGAGGTGATCTGTGCTGTTGCCATTCCCTTCTAGCTCTTCTTTTTTCACGTACGAGATGTTCAACATCTGTAGAATAAATTTTATTGAACCCAGTATGCTTATGGGAGGTAGTGGCATGTTCAGAAGCTTCTTTAATATTCTCGTTAAGATTTGCAATGTTAGATTCAATATCATTGGGTGTTCTTAGCGTAATATTTTCCGTGCAATGACTACTAAGTTTTTTTTTTAATCCCAGCCAATTAACACGATTTATCATCTTGATATATGGGTGTGGTAAAGCGCTTCTCAGTGGGCTACACATTGTAACGATCGTGGGAGAGTCATCGGACGAGAGATCTAGGGAAGCTTCAACGTGAATTAATTCCCTAGAAATACTTTTTATGACGCCAAAATCTATAACATCCGGAATTTTTCGTACGTCAGTAGGCCAGTAAGTAGGCTCCCCACTCGAAATAACATCCAAGCCCATTTTTGAAATTGTGTTGAACAACGCCCTACCTCTAGGCGTAATAAGACGCGAACCCC
Organism: Tachina fera; assembly: GCA_905220375.1. Lineage (NCBI taxonomy): Eukaryota > Metazoa > Arthropoda > Insecta > Diptera > Tachinidae > Tachina > Tachina fera. The sequence continues at coordinate 128,416,381 of LR999963.1, forward strand.
AGAACGTATGCTTAGCATTGTAGTCGCCAGCTGCCACGAAACAAGGTCCAAGAGATTTGTAGAAGTTCTCGTACTGGTCCTCAGTGATTGAAAATCTGGGAGGGGAGTAAATTGAAGATATCACGAAATTTGTACAAAAATGTTCAATGCAGATATTTGTTGCTTGTAGATGTTCTTCACAAATGTTGTCAAGAATATAGTGCTTGAATCTTGACCTTATTAGAATTGCTGATCCACTGCATGCTCTCCCTCTAGGATCATTTGTATCATATAAAGTGTAGCCATTCATTTTAAAGAGGCTTCTAGAAGTCAAATGAGTCTCAGAGACCAACATTATATCAATATTTTTTTCCGTAAGGAAGTGCTCAAGTTCATTTTTATGTTGGCGAATGCCGTTTGCGTTCCAGAAACATATTTTTAACGTGTTCATGTCTTGTTAAGTAATGCTTGAAGCAGTGTATTCTGCATTTGCAGCATTTCTTGCATCATGCTAGTCATATTTGTAATAAAGCTGTTTATAGTTAGCACCAGATTCTCAATAGTAGCTTCAGTGCGACTAAAGTTAAAGCTTTAATTTGCATTCGTTGAATTATTTGGCGGTGAAACATTTTGTGCGGGAATAGACTAGCCTTAGCAGCATCGGCATACGATACGGGGTATGTAACTGGTTGGCTCACTTGAGCAAAAGTGGCGGAATACGCGTTTAATGGTTGAGCTGGAGCTAATTTATGTTTTTGCACTATAGCCTGCTTGACGAAAGAGTACACAGGACATCCTCTGTAGTTAGCGGTGTGATTACCTCCACAATTACTGCATTTTTTTCCGCTTGATCTTTTGGTTTGGTACAACTAGCAGTACCGTGCAATTCGCCGCAGATAACACACACTGTAGGTAGATTACAGTAAGCTTTGTATGGCCATATTCTTGGCAATTATGACACTGCACGGGACCTGAACGCTTATGTGGCTCTTCAACTGTGATTTTTCTGTATAAGATGTATTTTAGGCTATAAATAGGATGAGTCTCGTTTTTTTCAACTGTATATCATTCGGCTCCAGTTCAACACGAAATAGTGGTTGGGGTACCTTTTCTCTGTTCATTATGTTAGATACATTCTTTACCTTAAATCCCTGGAGGACGAGTGCATCTTTTATTTCTTCAGGGACAACATAAGAATCTATGCCCTTCAATACGATCTGCAGGCCTTTAGCGCTCTTAAACTGGTATGTGTAGAAGCTTGTTTTATTGGTTTCAAATTCAGAAATCCTTTTCGTCATAAATTTGAATTTTCCTTTCATCGATGTTGCCACGTTTTATTGGGACAATGTGGAATTTACTTTCACCAATGACCGAAATTAATTTTTTAATAAGGGCATTTGAATTTTTCTCTTTCAAGTAGATTGGTGGCGGCTTGGATGTTTTATTCGAGGATACATCGGGTTTGTCGTTCTCATCTTGCTAAATTTTAGAACGGTTTTGGCGATTAGTTGAGGATGCGCTGTTATCCCTAGACATCTTTGGAGCGGATGAATTTTTTGAAGAATGCGGGCTTCGCCCACGCTTTACCATGGTTATATATCAGTCCATACCGACTTGCACCTTGGGTTTTGAGCTATTGTTATCTGTAGTGATAACTTTATTAAGTGATGAACACGAGCCTGAAGGGGATGATATTACTGACTTATATAAAGAAATACTAGGCAATTTTAATGTTAATGAATCACTACTATTTGGCATTGGACAAAGCGAAGTTGATCGCTGACGAAAAATTGGCTTTGCCGTTAAAAAAAACACTTTCAATAGATTTATTATTACTATTTTTTTCATTAAGAGCTTCAGAAATCACAGTAAAATAGGAATTTCTGCCGTTAGAACTCACTTCGTAATTTTTTGTATTTGAGTCACTCATATAGAGTATTCCTCAAGGGCACTTTTTGTGCTTTTTTGTTTACAGTTTTTTTGTTTTTGTAATTTATGATTGTTTGTCTGTTTTTGAGGTACTCGTATAGAGTATTCCTCAATGTCACTGTTTATGTTTTTTTGTTTGCGTTTTTTTTGTATTTATTATTTCCACTATGTAAAAATATTATCAAAGCAATAAAGCTTATTTATTAAAGTCAGTATGTACCTATTACGAATAATATGTACTACGAATATTTTTTTTTATAATTTTTTGTTTGTTTGGTATGTAAGAAAAAATTCCACTAATCGACTGTTCGCTATGAAGGTACCACGAGAACTCTCAACATTCACATGTGAAATATCTTGGTATACACCTCGATCGACGGCTTACATGGAACCATCATATTCACTATAAGTTAACTCAAATGAAACTAAAATTAACTCAGGTACATTGGCTGATTGGCAGAAATTCAACACTCAGCCTAGACTGCAAACTTTTAATATACAAGTCGCTTTTAAAGCCAATATGGTGTTACGGTATCCAGTTATGGGGCACTGCTTCAGCTTCCAATGTAGAGAGAATTCGACGAAGACAAAACAAAATTTTAAGGTTAATAACATCTGCTCCATGATACATTAAGAATTCAAATATAAATCGTGATTTAAATATGCCACTAGTGACTGAAGAAATTGCAAAATACGCAGGCAAATATCTAACAAAACTCGAGTCACATCCTAATCCGCTTGCTCGTAATATTTTGAACTTTACTGGACACATCCACTTAAAAAAGAGAGATACAAGGGCTCTAATACTAAACACTCCGAATGAAGTTGCTTGAAAATACTTTTTTTTTGCTTATCACTACTAATGTATGTATTATTTACAACTATCACTTAGTTATGTCTGACATTGGTCGGACCTATTATTTATATTGTAAGGAACCTCCGGTTATCCCGTGTGTATAGCTGGGGTATGCTCGTCGTTGCCCAGGGTTCTCACACAAATTGAAGGGGGAAAAAAACGCTTTATATTTTTTTTCACAGATTTCAAACAAACTTTATTAAATTTTCTTATATTCCTCTTTTTTTTTAGCTAACTTATGGTATACTTTATGCTCCTTGATAGACGCAGTGGTGGCTCACTCTGACACGGCTCTCTAGCTCCTAAACTTAAAATTGTTGGATGTAATCCGACAACGCCTATTGTGACCCTAAATTTCCGGGGTATTACCTCAGCAGAGACCTATCTCTAAAGCCCTAAGCTCCGGGGTATTACCTCAGCGGAGACCTATCTCTAAAGCCCTAAGCTCCGGGGTATTACCTCAGCGGAGTCCTGTCTCTTGTGCCCTATCTGTCTCTCCGGCTAGATGTAATCTAGTCGGGCCTTATTATGCTGATTGTGAATCAGCCCCTTAACACAATGTTAATAACCAATCCCTATGTTCTCCTTACTACGCTTTTCACCAGTCGCCACGTCTTACTTGTGTACTTGTAGAAACCCAAAAGAGAGCGAGTCATTAGTTGTGTGGCCTTTTATACCATATTTTGTCGCTGCACCAAAATGTAGTTTCGTTGTTATCCAAATCTCCGCCGCTGCCCACGCATACCTTCTTTTGCATCTTCTCTCTGTTTTACCTGCTGTATTTTATTTCTGTAAACTACAAATGTAGTTGAGTCGCTACCGCACTACTACCGTTGCTTCTGCTCACACCTACTCTCTCATACGTCCTCTCTGCGAATTATAGTTCTGCTGCGGTTGTGTTGTTTGCTGTTCTGCTCATGCTTACGCCGGCTCAATTTGGTCAGTCTGCCTGAAACGAAATGAAATGAAACGTGGCAGATGTAATCTGCCCCCCCCCCACAATTGATGGATGTAATCCATTTACCAGAAATAAAACACCATTTCTTATGTATTATTTATCATATAGAATTTCATAGATGGTGTTGGGTCAAATTCCAGGAAGTTTGGGCCCTTACACTTCCTCCTTTCCTTGCTGTAGGCAACGAACTACCACTCGCCCTGCCGCCGAGATCCTAATGCGGTACGACTTACTATTTACCTCGCGCCTGAAACAGAGTCTTCTTCCCTTTTCCACCGCTATCCTTACCTCTTCAATTAATTCGGGTGGTAGCTGTTGAAGACCTTCCTCTTCCGGGGAAGTGGTAGTGTTCTCTGGAACTACTGCTTCCGTTTGTGGTGGGTCAAATTGTTGTTGTAAGGCTTGGTGTAAATATTCCTCGATGCTTCCCAGACTAATGTCTCCGAGCGAGAGCACGTCCTCCTCCACTCCACTTAACACTAAGTCGGCTTCATCTTCACACGGTAACAACGGATCAACTTCGGCTACTTCGGGTTCCGGGGTAATATTTCCGTCCATAAGAGCTAGTCTTTTAGGGGACACTGGCATCTCCACCAACGGATCAGGGTCTTCACCTTCGCTGTCAGTTCCCAGTATTGTCCACGTGAGTCCGATCTGCGCAATGTACTGCCGGTAATGAGGTTGTCGCCGTATGTAGCGGTCAATGGTTGCCGCAAACAATACTCTAGTATCCTCTTCTGGCTGCGTGGTTTTGGTCTGTTGTGAGCATGATAGCCCTTCGTAGGTGTCGTAGTAGTCGTTCCTTTCAAAGAGATCGTAATACCCACCCCCTGTCAGGTGACTGTGTCCCGAGCCATTAGACCCTTGTGTAGACGGCATCTCCCCCTCTTCGCTGGTGTGATCATCGTCATCGGATATGACGATGGTGTCTCCGTCCATCCACGGGCCAAAATTTTGCCGTTCACCTTTACCGCTCATCTGAAATAATCCCATTTTTTTTTTTTAACCGGTGTTCTGGGTTTTCTTTATTCTGGACAGGCACGTCTGGTATCTACTCTACAACTTCACACTATTTATTTAAAATTCGTATATATATGTATATATATATATATATATATATATATATATATATATATATATGTATTTATTTTTTTTTAATTCGTTTCTTTTAGCTCTATGTACAAATGTACAATATCTTTGTTAGTATTTATATATGTATAACATTCATAAACCACCTTAAATTCGTCGCTTTCAATGCCAGCTTTTGTATTTTAATTTATGTTCCCTTCACCGCACTACTTACTCATACTCTTATTACATTCGACTTACATCAATTCCACGTTATTGTTGTGATTGGTAAATTTTTGTTGTTGCCTCGTTTGCTTCTTTACTTGGTATACTTGCACTTGTTTACGCGAGCACTGTTTATCACAAACTGAATGTAATAGGATAATAAACAACCTCTTGTTCATTTACAAATTGTATTGGCGTTGTAGTTGTTAATATTTTGTTCTTAGCCGTGCGTGCATTGTATTTGTTTTATTTATTTGATTACATTCATTGTGCATGCCTTGTAGATGGTGTTTGTTGTTATACGTACCTTTTGTTTGCTTGTTTTTCTCTCTCTTACTGATACTTCGAACACTGTGGTTATTTTATTAATTGAATTGGCGTTGTTGTTGTTGACATTTTATTCTTAACATGCATTGCAGATCGTGTTGTTGTGTTTGTTTGTTTTCCTCTCTCTCACTGATACTTACAACAGTGTGGCTATTTTCGCGTTTTTATTTTTTTTATTTTTATTATTATTATTATAATTATTATTATAATTATTATCATTATTATTATTATTATTATTATTATTATTATTATTATTATTATTATTATTATTATTATTATTATTATTATCATTATTATTATTATTATTATTATCATTATTATTATTATTATTATTATATTATTATTATTATTATTATTATTATTATTATTATTATTATTATTATTATTATTATTATTATTATTATTATTATTATTATTATTATTATTATTATTATTATTATTATTATTATTATTATTATTATTATTATTATTATTATTATTATTATTATTATTATTATTATTATTATTATTATTATTATTATTATTATTATTATTATTATTATTATTATTATTATTATTATTATTATTATTATTATTATTATTATTATTATTATTATTATTATTATTATTATTATTATTATTATTATTATTATTATTATTATTATTATTATTATTATTATTATTATTATTATTATTATTATTATTATTATTATTATTATTATTATTATTATTATTATTATTATTATTATATTATTATTATTATTATTATTATTATTATT